>JAJDFG010000919.1:0-50000 GCA_021039105.1 Scomber colias | reverse complement strand
AAAGAAGGAAGGGAGGAAGGAAAGGGCAAAAGGAAGGAAGAAAGGGAGGAAAGAAGGACAGAAGGAAGGAAGAAAGGGAGGAAGGAAGGAAGGAGGGAAGAGGGAAGGAAGGAAGGAAGGAGGGAGGGAGAGAAGGAAGGAAGGAAAGAAGGAAGTAAGGAGGGAGGGAAGGAAAGGAGGGTGGGAGGAAGGAAGAAGGAAGGAAGGAAAGGAGGGAGGAAGGAAGGAAAGAAGGAAGGGAGGAAGGAAAGGGCAGAAGGAAGGAAGAAAGGGAGGAAAGAAGGACAGAAGGAAGGAAGAAAGGGAGGAAGGAAGGGAAGAGGGTAGGAAGGAAAGAAGGAAGGAGGGAGAGAAGGAAGGAAAGGAGGGAGGGGAGGGAAGGAAAGAAGGAGGGGGGCAGGAAAGAAGGAAGGAAGGAGGTAGGAAAGGAAAGGAAGGAGGAAGGAAGGAAAGAAGGAAGGAGGGAGGGAGGGAAGGAAGGGAGTGAAGGAAAGGAGGGAGAGAGGAAGGAAGGTAGGAGGGAGACAGGAAAGGAAGGAAGGGAGGAGAGACGAAAGGAAAGGAGGGAGGGAGGGAGGGAGAGAAGGAAGTAAGGAGGGCGGGGAAGGAAAGGAGGGAGGAAGGAAAGAAGGAAGGAAGGGAGGAAAGGAGGAAGAAGGAAGGAAAGGAGGGAGGGAGGGAAGGAAAGAAGGAGGGGGGCAGGAAAGAAGGAAGGAAGGAGGTAGGAAAGGAAAGGAGGGAGGGAAGAAGGGGGGCAGGAAAGAAGGAAGGAAGTGAAGGAAAGGAGGGAGAGAGGAAGGAAGGTAGGAGGGGGGCAGGAAAGAAGGAAGGAAGGAGGTAGGAAAGGAAGGTAGGAGGGAGACAGGAAAGGAAGGAGGGAGGGAGAGAAGGAGGGAAGGAAGGGAAAGAAGGAAGGAGGGAGGGAGGGAGGGAGGGAAGGAAGGGAGTGAAGGAAAGGAGGGAGGGAGGAAGGAAGGAAAGAAGGAAGGAAGGGAGGAAAGGACAGGAGGAACCCGCACCACTTCACCGCCTGCTTATTTATAAGTGACTGTCAGGAGGTCACGCCGCCAAACCAAACAGCCAATCAATGTTAGGGAACCGGTTTAGATCCCGGTCGCTGTTTTCTCACAGCTTCAAAGAGCTGATGTCAGAAAACTGGTTTCCTCTTTAAGTTCATTCCTCTGTGAAGGCTTCACATCTCCAGCTTCTATATTAACACTCCTGTTGTCCTCCAGTCAAGGAAGGAAGGAAAGGAGGAGGAAGGAAGGAAAGGAGGAAGAAGGAAAGGAGGGAGGGAGGGAGGGAAGGAAAGAAGGAAGGAGGGAAGGAAGAAAGGGAGTGAAGGAAAGGAGCGAGGTGAGGGAATGAAAGGAAATGAGGGAGGGAGGAAAGAAGGTAGGAGGGAGGCAGAAAAGAAGGAAGAGGGAGGGAGAGAAAGAAGGAAGGAAGGAAAGGAGGGAGGGAAGGAAAAGAAGGAGGGGTGGCAGGAAAGAAGGAAGTAAGGAGGTAGGAAAGGAAAGGAGGGGAGGGAGGAAGGAATGAAAGAAGAAGGAGGGAGGGAAGGAAGGGAGTGAAGGAAAGGAGGGAGGGAGGAAGGAAGGTAGGAGGGAGGCAGGAAAGAAGGAAGGAGGGAGGAAGGAAGGAAGGAAGGAACGAGGGAGGGAAGGAAGGGAGTGAAGGAAAGGAGGGAGTGAAGGAAAGGAGGGAGGGAGGAAGGAAGGTAGGAGGGAGGGAAGAAGGAAGGAAGGAGGGAGGAAAGGAAAGGAGGGACGGAGGAAGGAAGGACGGAAAGGAAAGGGAAGGAAGGGAGGAAAGAAGGACAGAAGGAAAGAGGGGAAGGAAGGAAGGGAGGAGGAAGGAAATGAGGGAGGGAGGTAAGGAAAGAAGGAAGGAGGGAGGGAGAGAAGGAAGGAAGGAAAGAAGGAAGGAAGAAAGGGAGGAAAGAAGGACAGAAGGAAGGGAGGAAAGAAGGACAGAAGGAGGGAAGAAGGAAAGAAGGTAGGATGGAGGGAAGGAAGGGAGTGAAGGAAAGGAGGGATGAGAGGAAGGAAGGTAGGAGGGAGGCAGGAAAGAAGGAAGGGAGGAAGGAAAAGAAGGACAGAAGGAAGGGAGGAAAGAAGGACAGAAGGAACCCGCACCACTTCACCGCTGCTTATTTATAAGTGACTGTCAATCAATGTTAGGGAAGCGGTTTAGATACCCGGTCGCTGTTTTCTCACAGCTTCAAAGACGTGATGTCAGAAAACTGGTTTCCTCTTTAAATTCATTCCTCTGTGAAGGCTTCACGTCTCCAGCTTCTATATTAACACTCCTGTTGTCCTAGGGTCAAGGAAGGAAGGGAAGGAGGAAGAAGGAAGGAGGGAAGGGAGGAAGAAGGAAAGGAGGAAGGAAATGGAGGAGGAAGGAAGAAAGGAAGGAAAGGAGGGAGGAAGGAAAGGAGGGAGGGAGGGAGGAGGGAGGGAAGGAAGGGAGGGAAGGTAGGAGGGAGGCAGGAAAGAAGGAAGGAAAGGAGGAAGAAGGATGGAAAGGAGGGAGGGAAGGTAAGGGAAGGAGGGAGGGAGAGCGGGAAGGAAGGAGGGAAGAAGGAAGGGAGTGAAGGAAGGTAGGAGGGAGGCAGGAAAGAAGGAAGAGGGAGGGAGGGAAGGAGGAAAGGAAAGAAGGGAGGGAGGAAGGAAGGGAGGAAAGAAGGAAGAAAGGAACGAGGGAGGGAAGGAAGGGAGTGAAGGAAAGGAGGGAGGGAGGAAAGAAGGTAGAAGGGAGGCAGGAAAGAAGGAAGGAAAGGAGGGAAGAAGGAAGGAAAGGAGGGAGGGAGGAGGGAGGGAAGGGTGGAAGGAAGAAGGAAGGAGGGGAAGGGAGTGAAGGAAAGAAGGAAGGAAAGGAGGGAGGGAGGGAGGGAGGGGAGGGAAGGAATGAAGGAAGGAAGGAGGGAGGGAGGGAGAGAAGGAAGGAAAGGAGGGAGGGAGGGAGAGAAGGAAAGAAGGAAGGAGGGAGGGAAGGAAGGGAGTGAAGGAAAGGAGGAAGGGAGGAAGGAAGGTAGCAGAATATGGTGAACATATTGAACTTTGAATCCATACTGAATATAATCAGTATTTTATTAATTTAAGCTAGGGCTTGTCAGTGTTAACACGTTAATTTTTTTAATGGCATTTTAATGTTGCAAGCCTTTTTGTCCCTTCTACTCCCCCGTAGACGGCTCCTCTAGCTGTTAGCGCTATGCTTTGAAGTGGCCCTCCTGCAGTAAACCTACCGCGCTGATGGAAAGTAAGAGAGCTACTGGACTTTTGAACGGCTTGTTTAACTTTAAAACACTTCCAGACGCTTCAGTTGACAAGTCAAAAGTAAAATGCAACTGTGTCAAACGGAGTTTAACTACCACCGGAGTACGTGGAGTTTGAGTTAGCACCTCCACGCTAAACACCCAGGTGCAGCCAAGCCAGCCTCAGCTCCACCAAAGGACCATTTTGGAGTGTGGGAGTCGCAGCAGAGCCGTGATTGATTCCCAGTTAAGACACTCTGGTAAGAAATGCTTTACATTATGGGCTTAAAACTGCCTTCAATTGGAAAATAACAGGATTATAAACATGCTATTCAAACGCCATTAATCGCGATTAACTATGAAAATTCTGCGATTAATCTCGATTAAAAAAATTAATCGTTTGACAGCCCTAATTATTATCATTATATCAGTGGAATAAAATGATTATGAACATTTCTGAGACAATATATCATCCAACACAAATAGTGAGAGACCTAGCTAAAATACTTTACAGGCAAGAACCTCAAAACATTTTCACGTTAAGAGAATCTGCCAGTTTTTCTTGATCTTATTTTACAGTAAAATGATTATTTTGAGCTGTTGTTCAAAACAATCAACATTTGCAGGAATCACATTAGGATATTAAGATCATTAGATTTAAAAAAAAATGTTTTCTGAAGTTTTTAGAGACCAAATTCTGCTGATTGATTTTAATTTTTAAAAATCATCTTTAAGTGGTGGAGTTTAGCTCAGTGGGAGGAGCGCCCGCCCCATGTGTTGAGGCTGTAGTCCTCGCTGCAGGCGACCCCGGTTTGAATCCCGCACCAAGCGGTCCTATCCTGCATGTCATTCCCTCTCTCTGCCTCCTGTTTCCTGTCTATCTCTGCTAACCTGTACATTAAAGTCAAAAAGCCCAAAAAAAAAAAAAAAAAAACATCTTTAAACATGTGAATTTTAATCCCAGCTAACTAAAGTTTATCCTGAGTGTGGCGCTACAGGAAAGATCATGACTTCAACAAAAATCTAATATATAAGTTTAGTTTTATTCATCTTTTAAAGGAGCTCCAGAAGATATTTGGGGAAATTAACTATGGAAATTCTGCGATTAATCTCGATTTAAAAAATTTTAAGCAGATTTAAATGTGTGATTACTGACTTTTCAAATACAAGGATCATTTTTAAATAAGTTAATCTCAAGTTTTAGAACTTTGACAATGTTAAGTAGAAATCCAACATTACAAGAGTATATAAATAACAGTATATAATCAGTGTTTTTATGATTTTAACCAGATTTAAACTCATCAGATCAGATTGAATTAAACCTAAAACACTGTATCTCTTCTAATAATCTATATTAAACTGGTAATCGGTCACATATCGTATATATATATATATAAATATCTGACACTGATTCAGATTTCTAAAGTCTCATAACTGCAGGATGAGAGGAAGCAGCTAACAAGCAGGATGGATGAGTCCTGACCTGTGATCGTCCTCCTCGCTCCGTACAGATCCGCTCGGTGGCGGCGGAGCGTTATCGACGCCTCCTAGCTCTTATGATTTATACCGACAAACATCCGCCTCTCTCTCTCTCGCCGAGCCCTTTTTACAAATGATGAAACGATAAAAATAGGAAGTCATATTTCCTCTCAAAAGCTTTTTTTTTTTTTTCTCCATTTTTTTCTTTTGGTGAAAAATTAAGGCGGAGCGGTTGAGATGGATGAGGCTTTAAAGTGACGGCGGTGGTCTATGACTGCTATTGAATGGACCGCATCCTTAACAAATGTCCCCATCACTCCTGCCTTGCCCCCCCCCCACCCCCCACCCCTTTCTCTTACCCCCCCGCCCCCCCCCCCCCCCTCCTCCTTCCTCCACCTCTCCCTACAGAAGATGGATGTGTGTGTGTGTGGCCTATGACAGAGTAATGTGTCCTGGCATGCTAGTTGGGTTTATTAGCAGAAACTAGTTATTACTGCCCCCCCTCACCCACCCCCCCTCCTCCCTCACTGACCCCCCAGTGTGTGTGTGTGTGTGTGTGTGTGTGTGTGTGTGTGTGTGTGTGTAGCAGCAGCAGTGATAGATGCAGTGTGGCTCCTGTTGATTTTGTTCATTTGTCAAACGGCTGGAGAGAAAGGGTTAATAAGCTCTCTCTCTCCTTTTCTCTTTCTATTTTTCATCTCTTTCTGTCTCCTCTCTATTACTGGAGGAAAAAAGTGTGTAGTGTGTAGTGTGTGTGTGTGTGTGTGTGTGTGGTTTTGTCCATCAGAATGATAAATTAGCATATTAAGGGTAAATAACTTCATCTGAGGACATTTATTTGATACTTTTACATCATGTGATTAAAGCTTTAATACTGACTCTATTCTTAATTTAACCAATCTTAAGAGTCACATACAGTATTTGTATCTGCAGGAGATCCTCTTATAATAATATAATATAATACTATAATAATAATAATCACATTTTGGGACAGTAACTAGAAATAAGGAGCCTCTTGACTTCTAAATGCTTCAAACCTGAAGTTACATTTAAAGCAGAGCAGTGAGATTGATGGAGAATAAAACAACCAGTCCTATAATCAGCCTGCACTTAAAAAAAAAGATATGTTGGATTTACTTAAAAATGTTGTTTCAAGTGGTTCCACATAACTTTGTTAAGTAGATGTTAATAAACCAGTTTTTTTTTTTTACAATTTACTCAATAGATTGACTTAAGTGACTTCAACTTACTTTCTTTTTATGTATGAAGCCTGCATTAAGCTTATGTGATATAGTTAAGTTCAGCCAATAAACTATATATAAATTAAAGCAATACAGGGTTATTGAGTAAGAGTAACTTGATGTGGTTAAGTTAGTCTTAATTAAGTTTAGTTTGTCCAATTAAAATTATATTAAATAGAACATTTCCGATACTAGTGCACTTATTGCTTTATGAAGTAATAGCAGTAAAATATGTTTACTTACCTCTATTTCGACGATGGGGTAGGGTTCTTAATCTGTTTCCGAACGAAATTAAAAGGGACGTACGGTGTCCTCAAAGGGACAAACTACTCTATTGAGTTGGGGTAACTAACCATGCCAAGTAAACCTGACATTGCATATTTTTGCACAACTAACTCAAGTTGATATAACAAACTCATGGTTTTTGAGTAATTACAATATAATGTTTTATGTTTTATAGCCAACAACAGTGACATTTCCTTTGTTTTGAGTGCATCGTCGAAATAGAGGTAAGTAAACATATTTTACTGCTATTACTGATGATAGGAAACGATGAGAAGAGATGAGAAAGACAGAGGAAGAAAAAGAAGGGAGGAAGAGGAGACGAGAGAAAGATGAAAGAGAAAAGGATGTGATGAAAGAAGAAGAGAAGAGGAGAAAATGGGGTGAAACATGAGGATGAGGTGAAAATGAGAAAAGAAAAGAGAGGAGGATGATGATGATGATGATAGGAAAAGAAGGGAAGAGATGAGAAAGAGGGATAAAGAGGAGGAGGAGAGAAAGAAAAAGAAGGGAGGATGAGAAAAGGACAGAAAGTAGTTTTATATCTTCCTATTTTACACCTTTTAACCCTCCTGTTGTCCTCAAGTTCAGGAAGGAAAGAGAGGAAGAAGGAAGGAAGGAAAGGAGGGAGGGAGGAAGGATGGACGGACGAAAAAGGAAGGAAGGAAGGAAGGTAGGAGGGAGGGAGGAAGGAAGGAAGGAAGGAGGGAGGAAGGATGGAAGGGAGGAAGGATAAAAGGGAAGGAGGAAGGACGGACAAAATAAGGAAGGAAGGTAGGAGGGAGGGAGGGAGAAAGGATGGAAGGGAGGAGGGAGGAAGGAAGGTAGAAGGGAAGGAAGGAAGGAAGGACGGACAAAAGAAGGAAGGAAGGAAGGAAGGAAAGAAGGAACAGTCAAAACAGACGGGTCAATTTGACCTGGCAGGACGACAGGAAGGTTAATGTCTTTTTTTCTTCTGCTTTTCCATCTAAATTAAAACCAACCAGTTTATTTCTGTATATTTTAGTTTTAAACATGATGTGAAGTTTATATTTACATTTATATCCAACTAACACATAAATTAATAATGTATTAAAGTAAAATAGTAGTTTTTTTAATTAGTAAAAGGAACAATTTAAGAAAAGAGGAGGAGGGACAGAAAGGGAGAGGAAGAGAGGATGGACAATTATTTTCTCTCTCTCTCTTTAATACACTTTATTAATTTTTTATTTGTCTTTTCTTTTCTTAACCCTCCTGTTGTCCTTGAGTCAAGGGAGGAAGGAAGGGAGGAAGAAGGAAGGAAAGGAGGAAGGAAGGGATGGAGGGAGGGAGGAAGGAAGGAAGGGAGGAAGGAAGGATGGAAGGAAGGGAGGAAAGAAGGAAGGAGGGAAGGACAGATGAAAGAAGGAAGAGAGGAAGGTAGGGGGAGGAAAGAAAGAGAGAAGGAGGGAGGAAGGAAGGAAGGATGGAGGAAGGAAGGAACAGTCAAAACAGACGGGGTCAATTTGACCCGGGAGGACGACAGGAAGGTTAAATTTCTTTGGTTTTAAACAAATCAAATAAATTTAATATTAAAGTTTAACTTTCAATTAAAACACATCAACTAATTAATTAAGAAGTAAAAGCTTCTTTTAAAACTGACAGCTGTCTTTAAACAATAAAAGAGAGAAAGATGGAAAGATGGAGGGAGAGGAAGAAAAGAGAGAGTGAGATGGAGGGATAGGAAGAAAAGAGAGAGAGATGGAGAGAGAAAGATGGAGGGATAAGAAGAAAAGAGAGAAAGAGAGAAAGATGGAGGGATACGGAGAAAAGAGAGAAAGAGAGAAAGATGGAGGGATAGGAAGAAAAGAGAGAAAGATGGAGGGATGGGAAGAAAAGAGAGAAAGATGGAGGGAGAGGAAGAAAAGAGAGAAAGATGGAGGGATAGGAAGAAAAGAGAGAAAGATGGAGGGAGAGGAAGAAAAGAGAGAAAAATGGAGGGAGAGGAAGAAAAGAGAGAAACATGGAAAGATGGAGGGAGAGGAAGAAAAGAGAGAAAGGTGGAGGGATAGGAAGAAAAGAGAGAAAGATGGAGGGAGAGGAAGAAAAAAGAGAAAGATGGAAAGATGGAGGGATAGGAAGAAAAGAGAAAGATGGAGAGGGAGAGGAAGAAAAGAGAGAAAGATGGAGGGAGAGGCAGAAAAGAGAGAAAGATGGAGGAGAGGAACAAAAAGAGAGAAAGATGGAGGGATGGGGATGGGAAGAAAAGTGAGAAAGACAGAGGGATGGGAAGAAAAGAGAGAAAGATGGAGGGAGAGGAAGAAAAGAGAGAAAGATGGAGGGAGAGGAAGAAAAGAGAGAAAGATGGAAAGATGGAGGGATAGGAAGAAAAGAGAGAAAGATGGAGGGATAGGAAGAAAAGAGAGAAAGAGAGAAAGATGGAGAGATGGGAAGAAAATCAAGAGAGAGAAAAAAAATTACAGAGTGAAGGATGACGAAGGAGAAGAAGAAGAACAGAAGAACACAGCGAAGGGAAAAAAAGACAGAAAGATGAAGAGGCGACAAGAAGGAGACAGAAAAGAGGAATAAAGATAAAGTAACACACACACACACACACACACACACACACACACACACTCTCACACACACACACACACACACACACACACACACACACACTCACACACACACACACACACACACACACACACTCACACACACACACACACACACACACACACTCCTCCCCCTGCTCTCCATCCGTCTAAGCTTGTGGAAATAAGGGCCTCCTCGTTGTCAGGAGACGCCCGCTTGTTATTTTTTCCTCCTCCTCCCCCCCCGCCCCTCTCCCTCTCTCTCTCTCTCTCTCCCTCCGTTCATCCCTCGCTCGCTCTCCCTCCATCCTGTCGTCCGCCAGCCGCTCTGTCATGTGTGAAGGTATCGATTTGCCAGCGTTTTAACCATCAAACTGCAGCTCCGCTTTTTAAACAATATCTGACTGACGCAGGGATGGAGGGAGGGAGGGATGAGAGGAAGGGAGGGAGGAGAGGGAGGAGGAGGAGAGGAGAGAGATGGAGGGAGGAGGGATGGAGAAAGGAGAGGGATGAAAGAGGAAACAAGGAGGTGATCAGAAAAGAAGAAGAGGAGAAAATGATGAAAATGGAGAGAAAAGAAACAGAAGAGTAAAGGATGAGATGAAAGAAAAATAGGAGAAAAGAAACAGGAGATGGGATGATGGGAGGAAGAGAGGAATAAAAGGAGGAGAGAGAGGAAAGGATGTGACGACGAAGATGAACAGAAGAGGAGAACATGAGGTGAAAATGAGAAAGAAAAGAGAGGATGATGATGATGATGATAGGAAAAGATGAGAAGACCTGAGGAAGAGAGATAAAGAGGAGGAGGAGAAAAAGAAAAGAAGGGAGGATAAAAAGTAGAGAGGGATGAGGAGATGGAGGAGAGGGAGAGATGAAAGAGGAAACAAGGAGGTGATTAGAAAAGAAGAGAGAGAGGAGAAAATGATGAAAATGGAAAGAAAAGAAACAGGATATGCAGGAAAAGATGAGATGAAAGAAGAAGAGAAGACGAGAACATGAGGTGAAAATGAGAAAAAAAGAGAGGATGATGATGATTGGAAACGATGGGAAGAGATGAGAAGGAGGGATAAAGAGGAGGAAGAGAGAAACTAAGAGAGAAAGAAAAAGAAGGGAGTATGAGAGAAAGATGAAAGAGTAAAGGATGTGATGAAAGGAGAAGAGAAGAGGAGAAAATGGGTTGAAAAGTGAGGATGGAGGGATGGAGGAGGAGAGGGAGGGATGAAAGAGGAAACACGGAGGTGATCAGAAAAGAAGAGGAAAAGAAACAGGAGATGATGGGAGGAAGAGAGGAATAAAAGGAGGATTAGAGGAGAGAGTAAAGAATGAGATGAAAGAAAAAGAGGAGAACATGAGGTGAAAAGAGAGGATGATAATGATGATGATGATAGGGAAAAGATGAGAAAGAGAGGAGGAAAGGAGGAGGTGAGAAAGAAAAGAAGACAGAACGAGAAATAGAGGAGGACAAAAATTGTTAGATTTTATTTTTTCAAATCAACGTCTTGATATTAAAGGGAAATGAGGACATGAGGAGAAAAGAAAAAGAAGAAGAAGAAGGGAGGAAGGGAGAGAGGAGAAGGATGAAAGGAAGGACGGAAGGAAAGAAGGAAGGAAGGGAGGAAAGAGGAAGGAAGGAAGTGGAGAAAGAAGGAAATGAGGAAGGAACAAAGGAAGGGAGGAAAGGAGGAAAGAGGGAGGAAGGAAGGAGGAAAAGAAGTAAGGAGAGAAGGAAGGAAGCAAGGAAGGAGGAAAAGAGGAAGGAAGGAGGGAGGGAGGAAGGAAGGAAGCAAGGAAGGAGGAAAAGAGGAAGGAAGTAAGGAGAGAAGGATGGAAGTGAGGAACAGTCAAAAGAGATGGGGTCAGTTTGACCCCGGGGGCACAACAGGAGGGTTAATGTACTTAATAAATTATACTTGATGATTAATAATATATATTTTAAAAAGTCTTTAAATATATAATTACATCTGTTACTGATTTTAAATTCCTTAAAGAAGCAGATTTATTTACACACATGCATCAGAAATCACCAATATTTTAAATTCATCTTTAATTATAGTGAGTTTATACTTTAATGTTCGTTCAGGTTCATTTAGAAGCAGGAAAAAAGAGAAAATGGAGAGATTGAAAGAAAGAAAAAGAGAAGTAAAAGCAGTGGATAATAAAGGTAAATAAACACAATTAAAAAGAAGAAGAGAAGAAGAGATATATAAAAGTATTTAAAGATAATATAAAAGAGGGATGAGACGGAAAGGAAGGAAGGAGAAGAGAAGAGATGGAGTGATTAAAAGACAATCTGAGTATTGAAAAAGACAAAAAGAAAGACAGAGTGATAGAGAGAGGGAGGGAAGAAAACGAGTGTTAGTCTTCTTTATGGATCGCTGTTTGCTCAACCAAAGTTTGGCAGCATTGATCCGCTGCCAGCGCTGCATTTATCACTCTGTGTGTGTGTGTGTGTGTGTGTGTGTGTGTGTGTGTGTGTGTGTGTGTGTGTGTGTGTGTGTGTGTGTGTGTGTGTGTGTGTGTGTGTGTTCACCATATTCTGTTTCTGTTTAACAATCATGCCAATAAACTGCGAGTGAGTGTAAAGAAAGTGCATTAAAGTGTGTGTGTGTGTGTGTGTGTGTGTTTGATCTTCAGACCTCCTGGTGTGAGTACAGATCACACACACACACACACACACACACACACACACACACACACACACACACACACACATGTCCGCAGGGTGTTAAGGCCATTCACTGGAGCATCTCGTCCTACTGGTGTGTGAAAACAATAAGAGAGATGGAGGAGGACGAAAAATCCATCCATCCCCACTGAGAGAGAGAGAGAGAGGGGGGGGGGAGACAGAGAGAGAGGGGGGGAGAGAGAGAGAGAGAGAGAGAGAGAGAGAGAGAGAGAGAGAGAGGGAGGAAGAGAAAGAGAGGAAGAGAGAGGGAGAGGAAGAGAGAGAGAGAGAGAGAAATAATGAAAGAGAGACACAGAGAGAGACAGAGAGAGAGATGGTGAAGAGTTCATCTTTAAAAAAAATCAAATCTAACATCAAACCAACGTCTTGATATTAAAAGAGAAGAAGAAGAAGAAGAGAGGATGTGGATAAAGTGGTTTATTTAGTAGGAACCAAATGCATTGTGGGTAATCGTGTAGTTTACTACAGTGTAAACTGTCTGCTTACTATCCGGTCCTTTAGTGTGTAGTATAGAAGTCCCTCCTTCCTTCCTTCTTTCCTTCCTTCCTTCCTTCCTTCCTTCCTTCCTTCCTTCCTTCCTTCCTTCCTTCTTTCCTTCCTTCCTTTCTCCCTCTCTCCTTCTCTTTTTCTGTCCTCCCCCTACCTTCCTTCCTTCCTTCCTTCCTTCCTTCCTCCCTTCCTTCATATTATTATACATTTAACCTTTAAACCTTCCTCAGTGTTAATATATAGACACGTGTGATTCTTCCAAATATTTTCAGCTCTGTCTAAACCAGGGGTGTCAAACATGAGTCCAATCCGGCCCACTTTCCTTCCTGTCTTCTTTTTCCTTCCTCACTTTCTTCCATCTCTCTTTCCTGTCTTCTTTTCCTTTCTTTGGTTTGTCTGTCCTTTTTTCCTTCCTTCCTTCCTTATTTCCTCTGTCTTTCCTCCCTCCTTTCCTTCTTTCCTCTGTCCTTCCTTCCTCCCTTCCTCTCTTCTTTCCACTGTCCTTCTTTCCTCCCTTCCCTCCTTCTTTCCACTGTCTGTCTTTCCTCCCTCCTTCCCTTCTTTCCTCTGTCCTTCTTTCCTCCCTTCCTTCCTTATTTCCTCTGTCTGTCTTCCTCCCTCCTTTCCTTCTTTCCTCTGTCCTTCCTTCCTCCCTCCTTTCCTTCCTTTCTCCCTCCTTGCTTCTTTCCTCTGTCCTTCTTTCCTCCCTTCCTTCCTTTCTTCCTTCCTTCCTCCCTTCCTTATTTCCTCTGTCTTTCCTCCCTCCTTTCCTTCTTTCCTCTGTCATTCTTTCCTCCCTTCCTTATTTCCTCTGTCTGTCCTTCCTTCCTCCCTTCCTTATTTCCTCTGTCTGTCTTTCCTCCCTCCTGTCCTTCTTTCCTCTGTCCTTCCTCCTTTCCTCTGTCCTTCCTCCTTTCCTCTGTCCTTCTTTCCTCCCTTCCTTCCTTCTTTCCTCTGTCCTTCTTTCCTTCCCTCCTTCCTTCCTTCCTCCTTTCCCTCCTTTTCTTCCTCCCTCCTTTCCTTCCTTCTTTCTCCCTTCCATCCTTCCTCCCTTCTTTCCTTCCCTCCTGCCTTCCTCCCTCCTTTCCTCCCTTCCTTCCCTCTCTGTTAGCTGGAATATGGAGATAAGAAGCTCCACATGGAAGAGAAAAAGAGTTTTGAGTTATTTGCATGTTTGTTGAAACAGTCTGAGCATTGATTTCCTCTCCTCCTCTCCTCTCCTCCTCTTCCTCTCCTCCTCTCTTCCTCTTCCTCGCCAACATTCCTCTTTATATATTTGTTCTAGTTTTGCATAATGTCATGGATCGATCGGCTGCAGCATCACCCAGCGCGGCTGATCAGCTGTTTACTGACAACAACAACAACAGCAGCAGAGGAGACACATGGAGGTTATTCTGCTCTCTCTTCTTCTTCTCTTCTTCTTCTCTTCTTCTTCTTCTCTTCTTCTTTTTCAGTCTGTTTCTGGTTTGATTTGTATTCTGTCACAAAAACAGGTTGTTTTTTTTCTTCACCTCAAACACTTTTCCACATTTTCACCTCACAAATAAAACACACCGAGAGTCAATCAAACAGAAAACATCAACATCTCTCCCTCTCTCTCTCTCTCTCTCTCTTTCTCTCTCTCTCCCCCTCTCTCTCTCCTCTCAGACAGGAGGAAGGAAGGACAGAAGGAAGGAAGGAAGGACAGAAAGAAGGAAGTACAGATGGAAGGACAGACAGAAGGAAGGACAGAAGGAAGGCATGAAGGAAGAAAGTAAGTAAGGACAGAAGGAAGGAAGGAAGGACAGAAAGAAGGAAGGAAGGACAGAAAGAAGGAAGGAAGTACAGATGGAAGGAAGGAAGGAAGGAAGGAAGGACAGAAGGAAGGCATGAAGGAAGAAAGTAAGTAAGGACAGAAGGAAGGACATAAAGAAGGAAGGAAGGATAGAAGGAATCAAGGAAGGAAGAAAGGGAGGAAGGAAGGAAGGACAAATGGAAGGACAGAAGGAAGGAAGGAAGGAAGGAAGGAAGGAAGGACACATTCTTCTATTTTAGTCTGTTTTTTCTTTGATTTGTATTCTGTCACAAAAACAACCTTCACCTCAAACACTTTTCCACATTTTCACCCAACAAAATAAAACACACCGAGAGTCAATCAAACAGAAAACAGAAAACATCTCCCCCACCCTCTCTCTCTCTCTCTCCCTCTCTCTCTCCCCCCCCCTCTCTCTCTCTCCCTCCCCCCCCCTCTCTCTCTCTCCCTCTCTCTCTCTTTCTCTCTCTGTCTCTCTCTCTCTCTACAGTCAAAACTTTCAATGTAAAGAGCTTTTTCTTTTTGTCAGTTGACAGACATTCAGAGACTCCAGAGGATTAATCCTACTGACTTTACTACTACTGAAGGAAGGAAGGAAGGGAGGGAGGGAGGGAGGAAGGATAGAAGGAAGGAAGGATAGATAGAAGAAAGGGAGGACAAATGGAAGGAAGGAAGGATAGAAGGAAGGAAGGACAAATGGAAGGAAGAAAGGGAGGAAGGAAGGACAAATGGAAGGAACGAAGGAAGGAAGGAAGGAAGGAAGGACACATTGAAGGAAGAAAGGAAGGATAGAAGGAGGGAAGGAAGGATAGAAGGAAGTACAAATGGACAGAAGAAAGCCAGGAAGGAAGGACAGAAGGAAGGAAAGAAGAAAGGGAGGAAGGACAGAAGGAAGCCAGGAAAGACAGATGGAAGGAAGGACACATTGAAGGAAGGAAGGAAGGAAGGACACATTGAAGGAAGGAAGGGAAAATTTACATCTAACAGCTGAACTTAGATAGAACTTAATATAAATAATGGAGGTGTGAGGTGTTGTTTGTTTTTAAAGTTAAGTTTTAATTTACAGAGTCTCAGAGTTTCCTCTTAATCTCGTCTGCAGAGGAGAGAAAACTCACGTAGCGCTCGTCTATCGGACGGAAGATAAAATGTAATTTGCTTCATGAAACTCTTCTTCTGGCTACTTCAGTTCAAACTATTAATTGTGTTAGAAAATATCTCATTACTTGATAAAAGTTAAAAAACATCGGAGTCGAAGTTAACTACGATTCCCATGGTGCATTTAAACAAGAAAAAGTTAAAGTCTGTGTAAAGTAAGAATAAATATGTGTTCTGAGTTTGACATACCACAGAAAAGTGTGTTGTTAACCACCCTGCCAAATTTGAATGATTAAAAGAAATCGCCAAATATATGAAATTAGGCTTCAAAGTTGTGTAAAAATCAGCCTCTTTCTCTGCTCCCAAACGCTGAAGCCCCGCCCCCTACCAAGTGTTACCTGTCAATCAAAGTCACCACCTCTACCAGAAATATGGACGCTATGTCTGAGAGCTTTCTGCTGCTAGCTCGGTGGCTAACTCAGCTGCTAGCTCGGTGGCTAGCTCGGCAGCTAACTAGGCGACTAACTCAGCTGCTAACTCGGCTGGTAGCTCCGCGGCTAACTCGGTGGCTAGCTCGGCGGCTAACTCAGCTGCTAACTCAGCTGGTAGCTCCACGGCTAACTCGGTGGCTAGCTCGGCGGCTAACTCAGCTGCTAACTCGACTGCTAGCCCGGTGGCTACCTCGGCTGCTAGCTCGGCGGCTAACTCAGCTAACTGTCTAACTGTAGACTGTAGTAGTAGTAGTGTGTGCTGAATGTATTTATACCTCTACAGCAGCAGGGCCGGGTTTATGCTAATCCTAGCTCCACAATTCAAATCTAAATGGTTGAAATGCTTTTTACACCTTTTTTAGAAATACATTTATGACCTATTTAATGTGTTTAGAAGAAAATGTCTGAATTCACTGGGAAACTGAATCACCTTTTGAATTTCTGGGTCATTTTTAGAGGAAATCAGCTGCACCTATAAAGTGTTTTAAGCTCATTACTTATTCTAACTGGCTGCCTCTCTTTAGCAGCGGGGGAGTAAGGCTCATGGGTATTGTAGTATTTTTAGCAGTCAGCTCGGACTATAAACTTGATCTCTCAGAAGTGTGTGAAGAGTCTCAGTTATCCAGGTCATAATTATCCAAGGAGGGTTGAATCGAGGGCAGCCGGACTGGAAGATGCTTCACCTCTCATCCAAAGGGGGTTTCTTCAGTTTCAGGTATTTAACCTCTGCAGGGTCGTTATCAAAGTCATTGATACCATTTGGTTCGTTAATGCGACGGCCATTAGAGTCATTAGAGTCGGTTAGAGTCGTTAGAGTCACCTGAGGCCACACGTGAAAGGGTGTTAAGTCTTCTAGGAAGGGATGAGAGGACAGATGGTTTCTCTACTCTGACACAGAAGACTTCTTTCGCTCCTCTTTCAAACTATCTGTCCTCTTATCTTCCAGGTGTTCTGCTGAGTCTCGACCTGAGGAGTTTTTAACCTTCCTGTCGTCCCCCCGGGTCAAATTGACCCCGTCTGTTTTGACTGTTCCTTCTTTCCTCCCTTCCTTCCTTCCTTCATTCTCTCTTTCTTTCCTTCTTCTCTTTCCTCCTTTCCTTCTTTCCTTCCTCCATCCACCTTTCTCCCTTCCTTCTGTCCTTCCTTCCTCCCTACCTCCTCTTTCCCTCCTTCCTTTCTTCCTTCCTTTCTTCCTTCCTTCCTTTCTTCCTTCCTTCCTTCCTCCCTTCCTCCCTTCCTTCTTTCCTTCCTTCCTTCCTTCCTCCCTTTCTCTTTTCCTTTCTCTCTCCCTCCCTCCTTCCTTCTTTCCTCCCTCCCACTACCTTCCTTCCTTCATTCTTTCCTTTCTTCCCTCCCTTCCTCCCTCCTGTCCTTTCTTCTTTCCTTCCTCCATCCACCTTTCTTCCTTCCTTCTTCTTTCCTTTCTTTCTTCCTTCCTCCCTTCCTCTTTTCTTTTATTAACTTTCCAGGAATGTATTTCACAATCTAGTGAGCATCTTACCGTGAAGACACCACTTGAATCTCATTCTCTGCTCATCTGTCATGCGTACTCTGTCCTATTTGGGTACTATGAGCTCGGTGCTTGACCGTTCAGGGCTTTGAAGGTGAGGAGAATTTACAGGAAGCTAGCGCAGAGAAGCTAAAGTAGGAGAAATATGAATTCATCTGTACGTCTAAACCACTCAGAGTGAAGTTGACCTCTCCTCTACTTCTAGAAAACCAGTAGAAACAGTTTCTACTCTGTGCCGTTAATATGGATCCTTTTTTTAACCCTCCTGTTGTCCTCGAGTCAAGGAAGGAAGGGAGGAAGGGAGGAAGGAAAGGAGAAAGGAAGGCAGGAAGAAGGAAGGAAGGATGGAAGGGAGGAAGGAAGGAAGTAAGGAAAGGAGAAAGAAGGAAGGACGGAAGGGAGGAAGGAAGGATGGAAGGGAGAAAGGAAAGGAGAAAGGAAGGCAGGAAGAAGGAAGGAAGGGAGGAAGAAGGAAGGAAAGGAGTGAAGAAAGAATGAAGGAAGGATGGAAGGGAGGAAGGAAAGGAGAAAGGAAGGCAGGACGAAGGAAGGAAGGGAGGAAAGGAGGAAGTAAGGAAGGAATGAGGAAGGAAAGGAGGAAGAAGGAAGGAAAGGAGGAAGAAGGAAGGAAGGATGGAAGGGAAAAAGAAGGAATGAAAGGAGGGAGGAAGGAAAGGAAGGATGGAAGGGGGAAAGGAGGAAGCAAAGGAGGAAGGAAGGGAGGAAGAAGGAAGGAAACCAGCGCTGAAACCATTTAATATGGATCCTTTTTTTTCTACTTTTAGTATCTTCCTCTTTTTTCCTCTTCTGGTTTCTCAGCCCTCCTCTCGTTCTTCATGTCTCCCCCTCCCTCGCTCCTCCCTCTGTTCTGGACTTCACTGCTAATTAGTTTCAGAGGGAGAGGAGAGACAGAGAGAGGAGAGAGAGAAAAAGGACAGATGAGGAGGAGAGAGAGAGAGAGAGTCGGAGCAAAGAGGAGAAAATGGAGAGTTAACTAAAAATGATTTTTACTGTTGCTGCAAATACGAGTGCAGCTATCGTACTGCTGCAGAGAAACCCACAGGAAACTAACTTCTACTGTTACTGTTCTTTTTCTATTACTGATGCAGCAAAGTATTATACTGTACATTACATTATTAACCCTTTATTGGGCAAATAATTATATTTGGTAACTTCTGTAAATATCCCAAAATATCTTTCCTTCCTTCCTTCTTTCCTTCCTTTCCTTCCTCCCTGCCTTCTTTCTTCCCTTCCTCTTTTCCTTTCTCCCTCCCTCGTTCCTCATTTCCTCCGTCCTTCCTTCCTTTCCTTCCTTCCATCTGTCCTTCCTCTCTCCCTCCTTCTCTCCTCCCTTCCTTCTTTCCTTCCTCCCTTCCTTTCCTTCCTTCCATCTGTTCTTCCTCCCTCCCTCCTTCTCTCCTCCCTTCCTTCTTTCCTTCCTCCATATCCCTTTCTTCTTCCTTCCTTCCTTCCTTCTTTCTTCCCTTCCTCCCTCCCTCCTTCTCTCTTTCTTTCCTCCCCCCTACCTTCCTTCCTTCCTTCTTTCCTCCGTCCTTCCTTCCTTTCTTCCGTTCATCCTTCCTTCCTTCCTTCCTTCCTTCCTTCCTTCCTTCCGTCCTTCCTTCCTTCCTTCCTTCCTCCCTTCCTTTCAATGAGTGTCCTATAAAGGGTTAATTAACTAACTTCTACTATTTAGGATTCCTTATGTTCAGAAGATTCACTGGCAAACAGTTCATTTCAGTTTCCATGTTTTTCCCACAGACTATATAAAAGAAATGGACGTAACATCCGTGACGTCACCCATTGGTTTGTGGACTGCTGCTCGGAAGCCAATAGTTTTGAATCTGGGCAGCGCCATCTTGAAAATTTCAGGTGCATGCTGGGAAAAATAAAAACACGGATTCTACTTATATGGGCATGAGGCGGGGCCATGGTTGCTATGGTTGCGAGGGCTGGATCTCGAGGACATTGGTCAATCAACCTGTCAATCAGGACGTAGCCACGCCCTAATGCATACCCTGCTTTATCGTCACATATAAAATCAGGGAGGCCAAAATGTCACAGGTTGATTGACCAATGTCCTCGAGGTCCAGCCCTCGCAACCATAGCAACCTCCCCGCTCGGCCCATGGCCCCGCCTCATGCCCATATAAGTAGAATCCGTGTTTTTATTTTTCCCAGCATGCACCTGAAATTTTCAAGATGGCGCTGCCTAGATTCGAAACTATTGGCTTCCGAGCAGCAGTCCACAAACCAATGGGTGACATCATGGATGTTACGTTCATTTTTTTTATACAGTCTATGATCCCATCTGAGATATGAGAGTGGAAACACCTTAGCAACCAGCTTAGCAACAGAACAAACAGCTGTTTATTCAAAGTGTTGCAAACAGTGTTTAAAGCAGGTTGAAACTGTGACATTTGACTTGTAAGCAGCATTTTTACACAAGTTCATCTCGAGTTTTAGAACTTAGACTATGTTTAGTATCGAAATCCGACATTTTAACTTTTCCTTTTTAATTGTAACGTTCATATAATCATTTGTTGAAGCACTGTTACCTTTACATGAGTATTCTTGATTTAAACTTTTAGATTATTAGATAAAAGTGTGTGTTACTTCAGGTGCTTATTTTTTTTAAATGGATTTTTAGATTAATACACAGAAACAAGGTATAAACGTTTTCTTCACAAACATCTAGACACCAAAAAAAAAAACCCAAAAAACAAAAAGCATACCAATAACCAAGAATAAATTAGAAGAAAAATTATATTCTAATATTTTTATTTTATTAAAAGTGTGATTACTGACTTTTGACTTGTCTATAGCATTTTTACATAAGTTCATCTCATTTTTTAGAACTTTGACTACATTTAGTATATAAATCTGACATTACAACAATATATATAAATAACAAAAAATCAGAAAAAGGATGATACAACTACTTTTAACTTCTTCCTTTTAATTATAACTCTCACATAACCATTTGTTGAAGCACTGCTTTGAATCCATACTGAACATCATATCAGTATTTTAATGATTTTAACCTGATTTAAACTTGTTAGATGTTTGGATAAAAGCGTTATTACTGACTAAACTAAACCTAAATCAACACTGGATCAGTTGTAATAATCTTTATTTAACCTGAGATCAGTGACAGATCATATATAGATGTGACGTCTGACACTGATTCAGATTTGACTGTTGCTCTATTATTTGCATTATCACATCTTTTTTTTTAATGTGGTTTACTACGTTCAATCAGAGAATCAGCGCCACCAATCTGACTTAACGAGCATAGCATCACCATATTTCATCATCTTGTCATACAACAGTAACGCCGTAGTTTTCACTCTTCCACAAAGTCCAAAAAAAACGCGACCTAAATCGAGCCTCTACTTAGCCAAACAAACAGTTTCAACAGTGAAACAATTTTAATGTCTGAGGCAGGAATTCCTCTCCTCTCCTCTCCTCTCCTCTGCTCGGCTCGACTCGGCTCTCAGTGAGGACTCTAATTGGACGATGAGAGGTGTCCGAGAGGCCCGCTGAGGGTGTTTGGTGTGTGTGTGTGTGTGTGTGTGTGTGTGTGTGTGTGTGTGTGTGTGTGTGTGTGTCAGCATTTCGATTTTCTCGCAGCATCCCTCTCTCTTTTCTCTCTTGTTGTGAGGAGGAGGAGGTGGAGGAGGAGGAGGTGTCACCGCAGTTACGGTTGCCGGCGGTGACAAGACAGCAGCTGTTCTCTCTCTCTCTCTCTCTCTCTCTCTCTCTCTCTCTCTCTCTCTCTCTCTCTCTCTCTCTCTCTCTTTCTGTCTCCCCCCTTTTTCCTCCCTCTGTCTCTCTTCCTCCTCATCGGTCCGGAGGAACAAAACTCAGGGGAAATCATCACTATGTTTACTCCGACCCCCCTCCCACGCCACCCACCATCTCTTGTCCCATAACCCCCTGCTGCTGCTGCTGCCCCGGCCCCCCCTTCTAACCCCCCCCATATTTCTGTTTTCCGCCCCATGATGGTGGTTGTTAGACAGATAGACAGCATCACCCCCCCCCCCCCCCTCCTCCCCCCCGTTCCAACTCTCTCTTGTAAATTTGTGACCTCCGCTACCATCCGGAGAAAAGAAGAAAGAAGAGATAGCGGTGGAAAAATGGCTGGCAATTGGCGCTGATGTGAGGAGGGAGGAGGAGGAGGAGGGAGGAGGAGGAGGAGGAGGAGGGGGGAGTAAAGGCCAGACAATTGGTGGTGAGGGATGCGAGAGAGAGAAGGATAAAGGGGGGGAGAAAGAGGCCTTGAGAGGGCGATCAATGCGATGTTCACCTGCCGTCCACCTCCCCAATTTAAAGAGAAGGAGCACTAACGATTTCCCCAGGCCGACTCCTCCCGTCTGATGGAGCCCGGGAGGAGAGGAGGCGCAGAGAGAAAGTAGAAAAATTAGGCTTCAGAGCAGCAATTGCATATAGATGGGAGCGATGCTGTCGGAAAATTAGCTTTTAATGGAGGAATGCATGTAGTTAAGACAGAAAGAAGGCAGGGAAATGGCTTTAAATGTGTGTGTGTGTGTGTGTGTGTGTGTGTGTGTGTGTGTGTGTGTGTGTGTGTGTGGAGGGAGGAGAATTACAGGGCTGAACAATGGTTTCAATGCAGGGGTGCATACAGATGGGGGCAAAATTACTGGACAATTAGGAGTTAATGGTTAAAACGCATACAGAGAGAGGAATTTAAATGTAATGTAAAAGTGATTATAAGAAGGAAAGAGTAGAACAGCTGCATATAAATGGGTTAAAAGCTGTTTGGAAAATGTATGTGCATTTTTAAACATGAAGAAATAGGTTTTACCATAATTAACCCAAAATGTAAGATACACTATAGACACTATAATTAAGGAAATAATAGTATAAGCGTGTAATGCATGACTGCACACAGGCACAAAACAGTTTAACAGTGAATTTCACAGTTTATTAAAAGAAAAAGGAACATTAGGTTGCATTTCTTCTTTTAATACATGTAAAGAAAAACTATTTAAATTTCATACAGAACTGTGTTAAAAGTAAAACCTACCACTCACTGATACTGTGGAAAAAATGTAAGATATATCTACAGCTTTTTAAATACTCATAGTTTTAGTATTCTTACTATTAATGATAGAAGTAATAAAAGGCCATTAACTGTATTATAATTAGGCCTGTCATATGTCTATATGTCTATATATGGGCATCTGGGCAGCGCCATCTTGAAAATTTCAGGTGCATGCTGGGAAAAATAAAAACACAGATTCTACTTATATGGGCATGAGGCGGGGCCATGGGCGCAGCGGGGAGGTTGCTATGGTTGCGAGGGCTGGATCTGGAGGACATTGGTCAATCAACCTGTCAATCAGGACGTAGCCACGCCCTAATGCATACCCTGCTTTATCGTCACATATAAAATCAGGGAGGCCAAAATGTCCCAAATGAACATCATACTGCATTGAAGAAGGCTTTAAACTAGCGATTGAGACCATAAACACATTTTGAAAACGTTTACTGAGGTTAGAAATCAAGTGAGAAGTTGGTGAATTCTCCATTGACTTGTATAGAGACGGTCGCCCCCTGGTGGCCTTTTGATAGAATGCAGCTCTAAGTTCCTTCCGCGTTGGCCTCATTTCAGAGGACCGGAGCTCCCCGCCTGTTTCTACCACAGTGTCTATTTATACCACAAATATATGTTACCATAAATATACATTAACACTTTGATACCTTACATCACTGCAGTATTTCAAACATGTGAAGTTTGTTTGCTGTGTTCATTACTAGCTTGCTAACCAAGAAAAGCAGCAACAGAAATATGGTGACAAGTTAGGATGAAATTCAAACAGCTGCACATTATTAACTAAACTGATTTACCAAATGTTAAAATGTAGTATTGTTTTGATTGTGATAAGAAACATAACTGCTTCTGTTTCTTGCTATTATACTTGCACATTGGTTGAATAGACTGTATGGTAGACTTTATCAGTGTGATTGTGATCAAATAAAACTGTTATTTTGGCTAAAAGAAAGAGCACAGTTAAAACATTGAACCATTGAGCAATGAACATGTGTACCTTCTGGACATTTTGTCCCAGTTGGAGCTCAACAGCTGCCATTTTTCAGCCATGACTGAGTGACGAATCTTCAACGCCACTTTTCTAAGAAATAAAGCGGCCCATAATAATTTCACTTCTCCATTTTGACAGCAACACTCCTCATGGTGCTTTTATTATTAAATGATATTTAGGGAATGTATTGCAATGAATTCCTCAATGCCTATGTCTAAAATCGATACTGAAACAACACAATAGATCATCAAAAGTGACCCAAACGCAGCACACTGAGACAGAGAAGAAGTTAAAGAAGGTTTATTCCAAAAGTTAGATCCATCGATATGAATGAAGGTCAGGTTGGAGAAGCAGGAGAGCACTGGAGGCTGAAGGCAGGTGGAGCAGAGCGGAGCAGCAGGGAGTCAGTGCAGGCAGGTGTGGAGCTCGTGCAGGTGGTCAGGTGCTCGGAGGGGAAGCGTAGCGGTGAGCAGGTAGACAGAGAGCTGAGGTAGTGAGCGTGGCCGAAGAGGAAGTCTTAGCAGGCGGGAAGATGACTGTTGAACGGAGCGAGCTGGTTGGCACACGAGGAGTTCGGGAAGCACGGGGAGACGCACGGTTAGAAAAGCTAAAAATACTTAAAGAAGGAAGAAAACACACTGGAAAGTTGGTCTGAGCTTCAAACTACCATCAGACTGGAAGGAGAGCAGGAGTAGATTTAGGTGGTGAACAGGTGTGTCAGTGACAGATGGAGAAATATGAAAACCGGAGAGACAGAAAGACAAAAACACATGATTTTGACCTGCTGATTACTGCCAATAGGGGGCGCCAGATTAGAAAACGCCCCTATGGGTCATTCTCGAGTCACATGGTCAAAAAAGAGGATTTGGTCAATTGATTTGGAGGTTTTGTTTATTTGAGTCTGAATTCTGAGGGTGTAAATCTATCTGCTATATAATCCTCTAAAACTTCCACAGTAGAACAAAAAAAGTGGCGTCCATGGTGTAATCAAATCCCCAAGGAATTTGACATTGTGGCCAAACCAGGCGGGGAGTTCTGGTCCTCTGAAATGAGGCCAACGCGGAAGCAACTTAGAACTGCATTCTATCAAAAGGCCACCAGGGGGCGACCGTCTCTATACAAGTCAATGGAGAATTCACCAACTTCTCACTTGATTTCTAACCTCAGTAAACGTTTTCAAAATGTGTTTATGGTCTCAATCGCTAGTTTAAAGCCTTCTTCAATGCAGTATGATGTTCATTTGGGACATTTTGGCCTCCCTGATTTTATATGTGACGATAAAGCAGGGTATGCATTAGGGCGTGGCTACGTCCTGATTGACAGGTTGATTGACCAATATCCTCGAGATCCAGCCCTCGCAACCATAGGAACCCCCCCGCTCCGCCCATGACTCCGCCCATGGCCCCGCCTCATGCCCATATAAGTAGAATCTGTGTTTTTATTTTTCCCACCTGAAATTTTCAGAATGGCGCTGCCTAGATTGGAAACTATTGGCTTCTGAGCAGCAGTCCACAAACCAATGGGTCACGTCACGGATGTTACGTCCATTTCTTTTATACAGTCTATGGGCCAAACTGTGAAAATACAACATTATGACTTATTCCCATACATTTGCATAGTGAAAAAGACGTCTGTTTGGTCCAATCACATTTTCGCACGATTCAGTTGTCTTATTCTCATTTAAGTTAGCTGGAGAGCTCTGCTAGCTGAAGTCACTGGTGCGCTCGCTCTATGAGCCCAATGATACAGAAGAGAAAGAGCTTTTTTGGCTTCATGCTTCATTATATAGGAATGAATGATGCTGTATCCAGCACTCTTTATACATCCAATCACATTTTATACATGTGAAAATTACCATTGTGTAAACGGCTGACAGTGACTGACCATGTCTCGATTTGATTAAAGATTAAAGATAGTAATATAAGTAATGAAATGATCAATTGATTATCTGCATTAAAGTCCTCAGTAAAGGGCTGTTTCAGTCCTATTCAAGATTCTCCTTATAAGGTGATTAGCAAACATTGTGTGTTTTTTTTCTCCCTTGATGGAGCTAGGTTAGCAGTTTCCCTTTACTTCTAGTCTTTGTGTGTTAAGCTAAGCTAAAAATGTTCCAGACCTTTCTCTGAACCAGATGAAACCGACTCTCATTTGACTTTTCATAAGATCAAAAACAAGCCTTTTAGTAGACACCTGGCAGCCAATCAAAAATAAGTATCTTCCATTGCTGCGATGTAACTACAGTAACATCTCGAGGTCCTTTTCCATGTATGTCGATATATAATTTAGTGCGGCGTTAGTCTCGGTCTGTACTGTTCTACAGATGTCAATATGTCCGTGTAGAAATGTCAGCAGACTAATTCCTGGGCATTTATTGGACCTGGTGGCCTCAGTGATTCTGAATTTGAATTGACTGTGTGTCATTGTCATAATATCAAAGCTACAATAAGACACACTGATATATCTGACGACCCCCCCTCCTCCTCCTCGTCCTCCTCCTCTTCCTCCTCCTCCCGCTCTGCCTCTGACACATGTGACTATTCATGTTCCCGCTCTCCTGCCCCGACCTGTCAGCCCTGTCAATATGATTATTCCTCTCCCTAATTGCAGTCAGAGAAGAGGAGGAAGGAACGAGGTGGAGGAAAAAGAAAGGAGACAGTGATAATCGTCGCTGTAGAAGGAGGGCGAGACTCCCCCCGTCGTTACTGTCGGGTCAATATGGCCGACGTGGTGACGGTTGGCGAGGAGAGCGGAGCTACACATAATGGGAGTGCCATTAATGTGGCGAAGGAGAGGAGACAAGAGGAGGATGATCTTTCAGAGCTGCTACACACACAGAGCTGCTCAGTATTACTGCTGGAAGGCAAATCTTACTTTATTAAAGGTTCTGGTTCTTGATCATAGACTTTATATAAAGCTGGATGGTTGTGATGTCACTCATTGGTTTTATTGGAGCCGGTTTGAAGGCCGGAGATGCAGCTTCTGGTTGGTGCCATCTTTTCCATTTAGAGCCAGAATGTTCCAGATAAGGTTTTGATTGATAGATTGATTGAGATGTTTGCATAATGTTGTGGGAGTGTGGTGTGAGGTCTTGCTTTTCACACTTTGGGAACACACTCTGCTACCTAGTAGGGCTGGGTAATATATTGAAATTATATTTTCGGATATCGTAATATCGCGAATGGTCATCAGAGTTGTCTTTCCTGGTTTTAAAGCTGCATTACAGTAAAATATGTAATTTTCTGAACTTACCAGACTGTTGTAACTGTTCTGTTATTTACCACTTTGTCATTATATCCACATTACTGATGATTAATTATCAAAGATTTCATAGTGTAAATATTTTGTTAAAGCATTGACGGTCATCTCTACAATATCATTGTAATATCGATATTGAGGTATTTGGTCTAAAATATCTTGATATTTGATTTTGTCCATATCGCCCAGCCCTACTACCTAGGACCCTAGATGTATTATGAAAGTGAACCAAAATTGGCCGTTCAGTCCTGTAAGAATTGCTTGACTGACGCATACACCAATAACAGTTTCTAGCTTCCAGGTTTAATTCCACATTATGCAGCCCACTGAATATACTCAGCAGTGTTTCCATCTCGGCCCACAGACTTTACATTGTGATGACGTCACAGATTTTAAAAACTTAGCTTGAGGAAACGTTCACAACTATAAAACCTCCATGGATCAAGAATTCATAACATAAAGAGTCCTAATTGAGCTCGTCTGTAGTTCAAGGTCTCCTGTCAACAGTTTTACAGATGTCTCTTTTACAATGGCGGTCTATGGGGAAAATGCGGAAGTTTAAATATTCACAGAAATCATAAACATTTATATCTTATTAATGAACATGTAACCTGAGCAGACCTGGCTGTGATTCCTTTCTTTTACTCAGTATTAACATTAAAGCCAATATAATGCAAAGACAGTCATTTATGTTCCAGTTCTTTGCAGCCACGTTTATACAAAACTGTTCCCATAACTTCTAAATGTCACACTCAACACTTACAGATAGTGTGTGATGTGAAGCATAAAACACCACATCAGAATCACATAGAGTAAAAGTTTATTTTCCAGCAGGAACGTGAAGGATTACACGAACATCCAGCAGCGACAGCCCGGATGGATGCTTCTGTCTGAAACTACTGAACAAGTCGATGCTCCCATGAACACACCGACGCAGGGCGCCATCACGCTGTCTCTCCTGGCTGGGCAGACTGAGAGGATGATATTCATGTAAGAGATGTTTGCTGGACGTCCTGCAGCTTCTGCTTCAGTCCTGCATCAGGCTTCACTCTCTTCAGGCGCCCCGTGTTGCTGCTGTGGTCTTCATCGCTCGCTGTGATGCAGCTCTGCTCCTCGCTGCGGGCCTGTTGATGGACAGAAGTACAACACGAGAGGTTTCAAAGTTTAAATATTACATCTTTCATGCAGACAGGATAGTAAATGTATTCCAATAAAACTGGGCTTAAGTATTGTTCAGTTAGACTCACTTTATTAGGAACAACTGTGCAATCTAATCTAACCCAATCGTAACTGACTGTCTTTCTCCTTCTGTACAAACATTTATTCTGCAACCAGGAAGAAGATAGAGAGAAGCATGCACCCTTTCTGAGAGATTAAGGGACCTTTTAAAAGTACTGAAAACAAAAGAGAAATATAGAAAAAGACAAAACAACTAAGCGGGATGGAAGAAGCAATGGAGGAAATCAGAAAGTCTCTCAGCTTTATGTTGAAGGAAATAAGTAAAGTTACCCAACAGCAAACCAAACTAATCAAACTAATGGTTGAAGTAGAACATCTCAAAACACTGATCAAGCAAAAAGATAAGAAGATTGAAGACTTGGAGAAAAGAACTGACGACATTTAACAATATACGAGAATGGAGAACTTCATTATATCTGGACTGAAGACCAAACACCAAATATAAACCAGGGCTGCTAACAGCTCTGCTATAAATTGTACATTTATGAAGCTTTTACATTTTCAGATTGTGTTGACATTGTCAGAAAGGTGATTTTTCTACTTTATGTTGTAGTGGGTGGTGGTGAAATGAAGTGCACGCCATAGTGGACACCTCCAAACACTCCACCCTTAAATAGGTGCTGCAGCAAATCTAGACTGCCCTGTCGAGGGTTAGGGTTAGGGTATACATGCAGATTGAGGTCTCTGGTCTGCAAACACTCACCAACATACTGTATAAGCTCTACAGATGGAGGTGGCATGTACATATTGAATCATATAGACAACCAAAGCAGTGGTGGCCTAAAGGTTAGAGAAGCAAACTTGGTACCAGATGGTCATCGGTTCAATTTGTGGACCAGTAGGATAAATCTAAGGGGGAAAAGTGAAAAACCAATCAATCAATCAAGCAATCTTTATTTATATAGCGTCAAATCACAAGTTATCTCAAGGCACTTTACACATAGAGCAGGTTCTAAACCGAACTCTTCAGGTTTTAAAGCAATGCTTGCCCCTCCTCATTACCACCACTGAGGGGCCCTTGAGCAAAACACCTAATCCTAACTCCTCCAGTGGCAGCAAATCTCTACCTGTACCTCTCTTTCTCCTTCAACATCAACCAGTCAAGGCAGATAGTCTCCCACCTAGAGACCGGTTCTACCTGATGTTCCTTCCCGTTAAAAGGGAGTTTTTCCTTGCTGCTGTCTCATGTTGGGTCTCTTCAAATTAAATTAAAGAGTCTAGACCTGCTCTATGTGAAAAGTGCCTTGAGATGACTTTTGTTTGTGGTTTGGCGCTATAAATAAAGATCGATTGATTGATGATTGAAGTCAAACTGTGGTGGTTCAGGGCAGCATCCAGGTGTGATTGCAAAAAGAGAGTCTTCCTCTAAGTGAAAATAAACAAAGGTAAAAAAAAGGCCAAACCACTCAGTCAAACCTTCTCTTCTTCCAGACCAGGAGGCGCCATCCCAGACCTGGATGTGGGAGGATGAGACCGCTGCCTTACTGAGCCATGGCCAGTTCCAGTACTCGCCACAGTCCTGGACCGGGTCTGGAAACCACCTGGCACCCGGACTCTGTGGTGCTACAACAAAGCAGGTGCTGTGTTCGAACCCTGTGACGTAGCTGCATCATCAGCTGCAGTGCTCACAAATCCTGGAAACCCTGCAGATACAGAAAATATCAATTGGCCTTTAGAGACAAACTGAAATCCAGTTGCTCAATCCACATTCCAGCCAGATGTTGTAAACATGTACCTCAGTCACACGTCTTGAGTCCAACATTTGAAAACATTAAAATCAGAGCGACCACCCCTGGAGACGGTTTGATGTGTTTATTCTAGGATGGGAGAGCAGTGTGAATGAGAGCCATGAGGACGTTAAATCCTTTGTCTCATTTTTATTTCGAAAGTACATTTCATCCATGTTGTTAAAGAGAATTATTAACCATGCAGACTGATTTACATTATGTAGCATGAACAACCAAGCAGTCAGGTCTGTAATCTGGATACTAATGGAGATGTATATACTGTATGTAAATGGTAAATGGACTGTACATGTCACATTTACACACATTCATACACCATTGGGGCAGCCGTAGGGAGCAATTTGGGGTTAAATATCCAACCGGGAATCGAACCTCCGATCTTCCGATTGGTGGACGACCGCTCTTACCTCCTGAGCCACGTAAATTAAGTTGTTGTAAATCTCTTATCTCTTATCCAGATACAAGAATGAAGGTCTGAAGTGTAAATCTGGATACTAAATGTAAATGGACTGTACTTCTATTGAGCTTTTCTAGTCTTTTTGACCACTCAAAGCACTTTTACACTACATGACACATTCACACACATTCACACACCATTGGGTCAGCCATTGGGAGCAATTTGGGGTTAAGTATCTTACGCAAGGACAAATCCAACCGGGAATTGAACCTCCGATCTTCCGATTGGTGGACGACTATTCTTACCTCCTGAGCCACATAAATTAAGTTGTCATAAATCTCTTATCTCTTATCCAGATACAAGAAAATGGGCCCAAATATGCTCAATGTGGAAACAGATGCTTTGTGTTTGTACTTTACTGTGACAGACATGGTCGACATGGTTATGTAAAATATGTATCACCAGCTTTAAAAACTGTTCAATTCATTGAATGGTAAATGTTCTGTACTTATATAGCGCCTTTCTAGTCTTTACGACCACTCAGCGCTTTACATGACATCTCATTCACCCATTCACACACATTCATACACTGATGGCAGGAGCTACCACGCAGGGTACCAACCTGCTCATCAAGGAGAATTTAACCATTCATTCTCATTCATACACCGTTGGCATAGCAACGGGAGCAATTTAGGGTTAAGTGTCTTGCCCAAGGACACATCGACATGTGTACTGGAGGAGCTGGGAATCGAACCGCCAATCTTCCAATTGGAGGACGACCGCTCTACCTCCTGAGACACAGCCATTGTTCATTAGTATTGTTGTTTTAATAGTCGGCATTCATACCTGTTAGACTTTCAGCCTGACTCGTAAAGCTCATGAAGCCTCTTGTCTCGACTCGGAGAGAAGACAGCTCTAACAAATTATGTGCTCTGTAAAAGTTATAAAGCGACTTTTTAGAAAAAAAGGGGGGAACAGTGTTGCGATTACAACTTCAAAAAGGCTGAGAGGTCTGAGTTCAAACTACAGTAGATTGTTTTACTGCAGACCATTTTCCAAAGTTTCTCAAATTGATTTCCAACCTCGGAGGCACAGATAGCGTGCACTAACAGCGTGTTGAAGGAAGCACATTAGCAGCAGCAGCAGCTTCAGTCCCTGCGGCGATGTCCCTCTGGGAGAGTTCAGGCGTTAGTCCTGCTGTGTGGGAACCCAACATTTTGGCAGCGCTCAGAGCTCAATACAATATCACTGAAGTAATACCAAAGAAAGAAAGTAGAGTTGAAGCTCGGAAAGACACTTCAGGTCATAGTTATGCATGTAGAGTAGGAATGAAACTGTGTCTTGAATCACAATGATGGCTTATATCTAACAACAGTATAAACCCCAAAAACACATGTATGATTTACACTTGTATAACCAGAGATGATCACCATAGTTACAAAGTCCTCGGTCACTATTTCCTGTTTGAAAAGTGGCCCCTCCCCTTCTACTACGGAGCCAAGATGGCGTCCGTTGGGGGCGAGAAGTGTCTGTAGTTTCGCACTCAACTTTTTGATTGTTTTGAGTGAAACCAGTCAGGTTATCATTGTGCTGCATGTTTCTATACTTCTCAGTGTGAACGTAGCTTATGACCTTAAAATATTAAGAAGTATAAGAACAGAAGAAGAGATTTGAGATCCACAAAATGTCTTTAGACCGAACTTTAATTTAAAGGGAACCTATTAGGGCTGCGCAATTAATTGAAAAATAATCGAAACCGACATTTAGAAAGCAGTATAAGCCCAAAATCACATGTATAATTTACACTTGTATAACCACAGATGATCACCATAGTTACAATGTCCTCGGCTGCCATTTCCTGTTTGAAAAGTGGTCCCTCCCCTTCTGCTACGGAGCCAAGATGGCGTCCGTTGAGGGCGAGAAGTGTCTTAAGTTTCACACTCAACTTTTTGACCATTTTGAGTGAAACCAGTCAGGTTCTAATAGTGCTGCATGTTTCCATACTTCTCAGTGTGAACGCAGAATATTAAGAAGTATAAGAACAGAAGAAGAGATTTGAGATCCACAAAATGTCTTTAGACCAAACTTTAATTGAAAGGGAACCTATTAGGGCTGCGCAATTAATCGAAGAATAATCGAAACTGACTTATACATACTTACTGAAACATACTTATACCCGACAGCCTTTTTTCTGGTTTCATTTTCATTTTAATCTATTTTTCTCGTATCTATCTCCTGTTATCTTTCTGCTGCCTTGTAAAGCACTTTGAAACTGATCTGCGTAACAAACAGCTGCAAATATCTCGAGATGTTGTTGCTTCGACTGCTTTTTAGCACTTTTAATAAAGCTCTGCTAATTTAGTGAAAACGCAATGTCCCTTATTTAAAGAGACAGGAGCTAAAACGGCCTGTTAATAGACAGAGGCTGAACTGAGCGGCTGCATAAAGGACCAGTAGAAGATAAATAAGGAGTTTTTAACTGGAAATCATGTAAAGATATTTCAGTAGAGACTCAGAATATTAATATAGAGCTGGAGATGTGAAGATTATGAGTCTTATTTAACTTCATGAGTACAATGACACAATATGACCACTGGATAAAAGTACAGATATAAGACCGAAGCTGTAATAAAACCCACAGTTACGCTTTAATATCAGACTGAATGTGGTTTCATGGTTGTGTAGAGGTTGTATTGTGGTTAGCTGAGGTTTTGGGTGTGTGTGTGTGTGTGTGTGTGTGTGTGTGTGTGTGTGTGCGCAGGTTAGCTGTTAGTTCTCAGGGCAGCTCTCTCTTCTTTCTGATGATGTGTTTGCTGCTGACCTTTAAACAACTCTGTCCCATCATCCTCTGCTTCTCTTACAGAGGCCCGTAGGGAGCTCGCACACACACACACACACACACACACACACACACACACACACACACACACACACACACACACAGGAGCACACAGGAGCACACACACTCATGCATGTAAATAGGCTTTTGCCGGCGTGGGAATACACACGGTATACATGTAAGAGTGTGCACAAATACACACACACACACTTATACTACACACACACACACACACACACACACACACACACAGAGGCATCACTGTCTGAGGTTTGGTGGTAATGAGGCCTGTCATCCTTCCACACAGCCTCTCTCCCTCCCTCCTTTCTCTTTTCTTTCTTTCTTTTTTCATTGATCCACTAACAGATCCCCAATATAACAACTAGCAGTCGCTGTGGGAGCCCCCCCCTTTCCCTCCCTCCTCCTCCCCCCTTCCTCCTCTACCTCCTCCTTTTCCTCCACCTCCTCCTCCTTTCTCCTCCTCGACACGCATCCCTCCGGACCATTTAAAAACCTACCACCACTTTCTCTCTCTCTATCGCTTTCTATTTCTCTCTTTCGTCCTCCTAAAGCCTCTCCAGCTCTCTCTCTCTCTCTCTCTCTCTCTCTGTCTCTCTCTCTCTCTCTCTCTATGTCTCTCTCTCTCACTCTCTGCTGGTTCGCCGGGTTCAGACAGTCTTGTTATAACGGCTGACAAACAGAGGAGGGTTTCTCTCTCTCTCTCTCTCCCTCCCTCTCTCTCCCTCTCTCTCCCTCTCTCTGCTGCTGCGTGCTGAGTGGAGGTGGTGCGATGTTTTAAGGTGGTAGTTTGTCCGTGTGTCCGTCCGTCCGTCCGTCCGTCTCACCTGGTGGTCCGATGGAAAAATAAATCAACAGCAGTCCAGAAAACACCGACTCAGCTGAGACGTTTCAGAGGAGCCGAGTCAGAAAATGACATTTCTGAGCCGAGACCATTCAAAACGAGTATTAATCAATAAACACATCAATTAATTAATCAGAAACTATTATGATAATTGAATAATCAGTGTTTTTGTCACAGTAGTAATAGTAATTTAAATATGTGGCTTTGAGCTTTAATAAATTACAACAGGTATTTATTTAATTTCTGATATTTTATACATTAATTAATAATGAAAACAATAAGCGTAACAGTTAAACTTAAACCAGATGTATAAACTATATATCGGTTAAACTTGATTCACGGATGAAGACCATTAGATACGATTGAAAGCTTAACAAAAGCTAGTAAACCCTAAAATATATATATATTTAGAAGCTTTTTATTGAGGCAGTCGGCCCTACAACACACTCAACAGAAGAGAAAGAGGAAGAAAAATGAATGAATTAAAATGAAATAATATATAAATTAAATTAAATTAAAATTAAATAATGGTAATAAAGCAAAAATAAATAAATAAAATAAAATAAAAGATGTAAGGGTGATGGATATGATGAGATAAGATGAATATTTTCCATAATTTCAAAAACAAAACAATTAATTTAGAAAATAAAAATCAACAGATTAATCGATATTAAATAAAATAATCCCCTTATATTAATATCAGTATAGGATAATTGTATCTTAGTTCACCTCAATTCCACGAATCTCCTAAATTAATAAACATAACAAACTAAATCTGGTTAAAAAGTTAAAAGGCAGATTTCTGGGTTTCATGTAGTAAAGGGGTTGCAAAGGGGTGGAACATTTCCGGTATATTTCCAGAAAGTTTCCGGTAAATTTCCATGGGAAGTTAAACTGGGGAATTTGGGAAATATTCCAAATTGGAAACTTTCCATGGGAATTATGGGAATTTATGGGAATGGCCCTGCAGCTGCTGATATTTGAAGCTTATCAGGGTTTAAAGCTAAATATAAAATAGCTGAAGTCACTAAGAGCAGATAATGTCCTGCACAATTAAAAAAAAACATTTTATTCACATGTAGGGTTGCAAAGAGGTGGAACATTTCCGGTAAATTTCAGGAAAGTTTCTGGTAAATTTCCATGGGAAGTTAAACTGGGGAATTTGGGAAATATTCCAAATTGGAAACTGTTCATGGGAATTATGGGAATTAAATGGGAATTTTTGGGAATGGCCCTGCAGTAAACTGTGATAGCAGATATTCAACTGTACTGCATGATGGTTGTTTTAGTCAGGATTATACTCAAATATTATTTTAATAATAATATATTTAAAGTTCCCTAATAAGAACATACCTTCATTTCCCCTTAATTTCCTTGGGAATTAAGGGGAATTAACCAGGGATTTACTAAACTGAAGGTATGTTCTTATTAGGGAACTTTAAATATATTATTATTAAAATAATATTTTAGCATAATCCTGACTAAAACAACCATCATGCAGTACAGTTGAATATCTATGCTATCACAGTTTACTGCACGGCCATTCCCATAAATTGCCATAATTCCCGTAGAAAGTTTCCAATTTGGAATATTTCCAAAATTCCCCAGTTGAACTTCCCATGGAAATTTACCAGAAATTTACCGGAAATTTTCCACCCCTTTGCAACCCTACATGTGAGTAAAATGTTTTTTTTAAATTGTGCAGTACATTATCTGCTCTTAGTGACTTCAGCTATTTTATATTTAGCTTTAAACTCTGACAAGCTACAAATATCAGCAGCTGCAGGGCCACTCCCACAAATTCCCATTTAATTCCCATAATTCCCATCCATGGAAAGATTCCAATTTGGAATATTTCCAGAATTCCCCAGTTTAACTTCCCATGGAAATTTACTGGAAATTTTCCATCCCTTTGCAACCCTGCATGTGAGTAAAATGTTTTTTTTTTTGTGTTAATCTTGCAGTACAGTATCCGCTCATAGTGACTTCAGCTATTATATATTATATTATATTCAGCTTATATTTAGACTCTGGCTTTAAACCCTTCCAAGCTTCAGATATCATCCGTTTCTATTATAAAGTAGAGTTTGTTACATGGTGTTGAACCCAAATGACTGACTAGAACATAAAAGACAAATTAAATGTGTTTCCCAGCCCAACCTCTCCGACTGCACAAAAGGCTTCCTGATGATCTGAAACCCAGCAGAGCGGAGATCCGTCGGGAGGCTTCTTCTCTCTCGCTCGTCACCTTTAGCTGCTTCCAAACAATCAGGTGTCAATACTGAAAATCGGGAATATTTTCTTAATTTGTTGCAGCTCTGACTTTTCGGAGCCGACGGCGCTGATATATTTCACTGTTTTCTGTCGAGCTCCTGTCTTCCTCCAGAGATTTCTACTCCGCTCTGACCTTTGTGTTCGGAGATGTTTTCCTCCCGTGTGTGTGTGTGTGTGTGTGTGTGTGTGTGAAGGTGTGTGTGTGTATCTGTTTATCTGTTTGTATCTGTGTGTGTGTGTGTGTGTGTGTGTGTGTGTGTGTGTGTGTGTGTGTTGTAGAACAGGGGGGAAAACAAATCACCCGCTGTAGTTCTCATTAGCAGCAGTTTTGTGTCAGCGCTGAGAGATCAGCTGTCAGCTCTCGGCCTTCCTCTGCAGCTTCACCTTTTACCGACGATAATTACACCGTTTAACGCCAAACGCTCCTGCAGACCTGCAACCGGATCAACTACAGAGACAAAAATAGGTCTCTGCATTATTCAGGACAAAGTTAAGAGTGTGAATGTAAAGAGTGTTTCAGGCTGTTTTCACACTCGGCGAGCTTGTCAACGTGTTAGTTCTCTAAAAGTCAAAGAGTTTGTCGTCCGTTTAATAAAAACAACCTTTAAACCACAATGAAAATGATTCATGTGATTGTTTGGTTTATTACAGGTGATTGAAACTTCTTGGTTAAGTTTAGAGAAAGATCATAGTTACAGTTAAAAGACGCCAAAGTTGACTGTTGTTGTAGGAGTTAAACGGCAGTCTGTAGTGTCAAAGACGGACCATTTGTATATTCAAAGTCCGTGTAAAGTAAAGAATAAATATGTGTTCTGAGTTTGACATACCACAGAAAAGTGTGTTGTTAACCACCCTGCCAAATTTGAATGATTAAAAAAAATCACCAAATATATGAAATTAGGCTTCAAAGTTGTGTAAAAATCAGCCTCTTTCTCTGCTCCCAAACGCTGAAGCCCCGCCCCCTACCAAGTGTCACCTGTCAATCAAAGTCACCACCTCTACCAGAAACATGTACGCTACGTCTGAGAGCTTTCTGCTGCTAACTCAGCTGCTAGCTCGGCGGCTAACTCAGCTAACTGTAGACTGTAGTAGTAGTAGTGTGTGCTGAATGTATTTCTACCTCTACAGCAGCAGGGGTGGGTTTATGCTAATCACTAAATCCTGAACACAGAAATCTTGAAACACAGTTTGTGAAGCCTAGCTCCACAATTCAAATCTAAATGGTTGAAATGCTTTTTACACCTTTTTTAGAAATACATTTATGACCTATTTAATGTGTTTAGAAGAAAATGTCTGAATTCACTTTACACAGTGTTTAACCATTCGGCCAAACATCACTATAACAGGGATGTGTCAATAAAACCAAATAATCTAAGCTTCTGTGTTGAAGTAGATTCTGACCTCGTCTACTTTGACTCGGTAGTAAGTTAGCCTGCTAGCTAGCTGACTGGAGGGAACATGATGCAGACGAAGACCCATTAAAGTCCAGCGTGGTTTAAAAGCTTCCAGAAAGATCGGTGGAAAGCCTAGTTATTCGTTCAGACCACCCAACTGTTAACCGACTAATGCACCTCTCTACTCTGTACATGATTAAACTACTTATACATTTAAATTGCACTCATACTTTGAGCATTAATCTGCAGTAAAGCTAGTAGACATGTTTTTATATTAATTTCCCCACAATAAACAGATAAAACAGGTTTTTTTTCCAACAGCATTTATTGTAGAAAACACACCTGTTGGCACTTTTTTCTTCTACTGTTGAAAAGAATGAAAGCAGAACTTCTCTTTGATATGTTTGTTAACGAGGTTTTAAACGCTGCATCAGTCGTATTTATTTATTAGATTACAGGAAATGCTGCCGTGAGATTTTCAGAGTAACAGTCAGGACGAGTTTACCTCCAATACAACAAAGTACAATATTTCAAATCATTACAGACTGGACAGTTTTATATTATATTATATTATATTTTCTCTTTCTTTCTTTTTTTCACAGTATCATCACTCATTTTCACATCTTTGAACATTTTCATCCTGTGCAGTTTGTGCTGTTTATCTGCAAACATGATATGCATAATGCAGCAGGAAGAACAGATACTTTACCTTCATTTAATCAAAATATCATGAAAAGACTCGATGGAATGATAAAAAATATATATATGTATATTTTTGCTACTACATTTGACACTTGCTACAGTTTTAGATTTGTTTTGCATATGTTTAAAAAGTACTTTGCTACTTTTTAAAATGAATATATTGATGTAAAGATGCATAGAAAGTGCAACGAGGAAATTTGGCAAATGAAGAACGATTTGGCAATATAAGAAAACGAGGAGCTACATGATTCTGTAAAGTTCAAGTTTCCAAGTTCCTCAGTCAGTTTGATACTCAGCACCAATCCTCTGTTAATATTAAGTTTGATATTTAAGCGATAATGCTAACTGGTGCTAACCGCTAGACGAATAAGTATGCTAACGTTAAAAATACGATTAGCATAAACCACAGTGAACCTGATAAATACTAATAAATACTTCATATCTCATTTTAATTATATTATGCTCTTCTATGAGGTCCTTTTACACGCAGGTAAATACAAGAGTGCAAAAGATGTAATAGGAAAATTTAACGCAAATAAAATAAAAGTCACATTTCGGAAGAATTAAACTAAATATGTGTATAATTTTAGTGATATGTTCTTTAAATTGCTCACAGTGAAACTCCTACTCAGCGTAAAAGGGCCTCATGAAACCTTTTAGAAACCTTTTGGTTAACGGAGCCACTTAACGCCAACATTTTTAGGATGATACCGTTAGCATAAACATTAGCATAAACGTGACTTTCTTTGGCTACCATCGTGGAAAAAGTGGCAAGTTTGGTGATAAAAGGTTTTCGCCTGAGCAGAGAGGTTAATTTGATATGTGCCAAAAGTACTTTCAAACTATCTCTAATGGATTTAACTTGATGTCTAAATTTCTTACCTAGTTAGCATCGTAGGTTTAGCTAACGCGTCTTTATGTGTATAATTTTAGTGATATGTTCTTTAAATTGCTCACAGTGAAACTCCTACTCTGCGTAAAAGGGCCTCATGAAACCTTTTAGAAACCTTTTGGTTTAAGGGGCCACGAACCGCCGAAATCTTAGGACGATACCGTTAGCATAAACGTGACCTTCTTTGGCTACGATCGTGGAAAAAGTGGCAAGTTTGGTGATAAAAGGTTTTCATTTGATATGTGCCAAAAGTACTTTCAAACTATCTCTAATGGGTTTAACTTTATGTTTAAATTTCTATCTGGTGTCCAAACCCAGTTACCTAGTTAGCATCGTAAGTTTAGCTAATGCGACTTTAAGGCCCCATTGACACGTATCGTATTTGTGTCCAGAGAGGTTAATTTGATATGAGCCCAAAAGTACTTCTTTACTATCTATTATGGGTTTAACTTGATGTCTAAATTTCTTACCTAGTTAGCATTGTAGGTTTAGCTAACGCGACTTTAAGGCCCCATTTACATTTATCGATAAAATCCAGATTAGAGCTGATAATGCTTTCATTTGAGCTACGTTGGCTAATCTAATAACAGTCCATCATGTTTTTTCTGGGCTACATGAGCATTAAGTTTACTCCGATCCAGACAGTGGTTAAAGCTCCTGAGGCTGTTCGGTTAAAATGTAAATGGGGTTTTAATATACGACAGATTTAGTTTCTCTGACCTGTTTTTATTGTCTATGTTAAGAAAGTTGATTTAAAATCCACGTGTGTGTGTTAATCAGTGAGTGATTTGTTCTGTTAATAACTAATAATAAATAAATATTATCTCTGTAAACAGTAGAGATCAATCAGAAGTCACTTTGAGCTTCAGCAGCTAAATAAAATCACTGCTATGTGTTGCTAATAACATTAGCTTGCTAATGACGCTACGTATCGAAACCTAAAGACTGTTTTGGTAGCGACTAAAATTGGTCTTTAGTATCTAAAATAAGTTTTAAAATATAGCATGGCTTGGTCACTTGTTTACTTATTATTTTATCTGATATTCATGAGGAAAATAGTTTGTTAGCATGCTACCACTAGCTGCTAACATGCTCTCATTTAGTTATGTTACTATGTGTTGCTAATTACGTTAGCTTGCTAATGACGCTACATATCGAACCTCTAGACTGTTTAAGTAGCGACTGAATTGGTCTTTAATATCTAAAATAAGTATTAAAATATAGCATGGCTTGTGTCTCAGATTTTGTTTACTTATTATTTAATCTGATATTTCTTCATTTATATCATCATTTTTGTCCATATTTTATGTTTAACAAAGTACAGATGTTTTGTATTTGGAGAAAGTTAAACACTGATGAATTTGAGAACTTATATAAAACATTATATTGTTATATTCAAATATAATTTGGAAGAAAACATGTTTATATTTCTGAAAGTATAGTATTGAAATAATGCATTAATTTTGTGTCTCTACTGAAATGTTATCAGCTTTATGAGCATCGCAGCAAACTAACATTACACATATCATCACATTTGCAGATGATTTTGTGCTTTTTAAAAATCAATCAATCAAATTTTATTTATATTAAAACTATTATTAGTATTATATTAATATTGAAAAATGTCAAATGACACCCAACCAATGCTAGAAAGCGAGTATAAATTCTAATTTGGCGAACAGCGTTGGGACTTCTGATCGACCTCCAGTGTGAACAGCAGTGATCTCATTGTGTGTTTTAATTATAGTGGTATTAAACCCTTCTCTCTCTCTCTCTCTCTCTGCATTCATCTACCAGCCCTCCACCTCCACTACGAACGGCTCTTTGACGGGGATCCGGCCGCTGTTCACGATGACGCACTCGGTGTACGGCAGGTTCCTGTCGTTGGTGTCCTGGAGCTCGATGGTGTGAACGACGGCCTGAAGGGAGGAGACAGACGGAGAGACGAGGTTAGAAATACAGAAATACTCAGAATACACAGAATGATAATCCATCCTCAGTTATCAACATCAAGATTAAGATTCAAGATTCACTGTGTTGTGATTTCACCACTTCCTGTCTGTGCATTAACCCTCCTGTTGTCCTCGAGTCAAGGAAGGAAGGAAAGGAGGAAGAAGGAAGGAAGGAAGGGAAGAAGGAAGGAAGGGAGGGAAGAAGGAAGGATGGGAGGGAAGAAGGAAGGATGGGAGGGAAGAAGGAAGGAAGGAAGGAAGGAAGGAAGGGAGGGAGGAATGAAGAAGGAAGGAAGGGAGGAAGGAAGAAGGAAAGGAGGAGGAAGGGAGGAAGGAAGAAGGAAAGGAGGAGGAAAGAAGGAAGGATGGGAGGGAGGATGAAGGAAGGAGGGAGGGAGAAAGGAAGGAAGGAAGGAGGGAGGGAGGAAAGAAGGAAGGTAGGAGGGAGGGAGAAAGGAAAAGATGAAGGAAAGAAGGAAGAAAGGAAAGAAAAAAGTAGGGAGGAAGGAAGGAAGAAAGGAAAGAAAAAGGAGGGAGGAAGGAAAGAAGGAACAGTCAAAACAGACGGGGTCAATTTGACCCGGGAGGACGACAGGAAGGTTAAAAAGATAGTAGTTAATAGTAGAGCTGCTCGATTATGTAAAAAATCATAATCACGATAATTAAAACAATGTCAAACTAACGGAGCTGCGGCGGCTTCCTGTCTAAGCTTTTCAAAATAAAACCTTTGGTATTGAGCGCTATCTCATTATTATTAACAAACAAAGTTGGGGCTGTAAATTACTGGCAGAAAAGACAAAACGGGAGGAGATGGGTCTAAAATACGGGAGGAGCGGAGGTGTTTCCCCCCGATTTTATTAGTTTTGAGATCGTTTGGCCCCAAAATCGTAATCACTATCAAATTTCCATCAATTGAGCAGCCTTAATAAATAAGCACTAAAGATTATCACACCTAAAATAAAAACCTAATCTTTTTTTAGCGGTTGTGCTGACAAAACATTAAAAACACAACAGTCTGGCAGCATTTCAGACGTACATTAATGTGCTTGGTAAAAGTGCTGCAAGCTCAAAATACATTATATATTATAAAAAAATATAATATGATAAATATAATAAATATGACTTTATCTTTATTAAAATTAAGATGTTTGTTTTTACTGCCCAGCACAGAAAAGTAAGTTAAGTTTGTGAAAGACTAAAAAAAAAACCACTTTGTGACTATCAGCAGAGTAAGTTCAGTAAACAAGGGGTTAAAAAAGGAGGCGGGGCTTATGGGACTTCCTGTTTGTGTGGAGCTGCTGAACAAACAGGAAACAGGAAGTCAGCTCACCTGTGGCAAAGGCCTCATGTGGATTCACCTTTACCCTCAAATACATTAGACACCATCAATTAACTGTAATTATAGTTTGTTTTATAGTTTAAGAATCTCATTAATTTATTAATTTATTTACTTATTTATTTATTTACTTCAACTTCAACTATTTAAACGACAGCAGCGTCTGAGTGCCGGCTCCACTCACCATCCCGTCCAGGACTTTACCGAACACCACGTGTTTCCCGTCCAGCCACGGAGCTTTAGCAGCCAGCACGAAGAACTGAGAGCCGTTTGTGTCCGGACCGGCGTTCGCCATGCTCACCTGGTACACACACACACACACACACACACACACACACAGACACACACACACACACACACAGACACACAGCCATACACAGACATACACACACATACACACACACACACACACACACAGACACACACACACAGAGAGAGACACACACACACACACACACACACACACACAGACACACAGAGAGAGACACACACACACACACACACACACACACACAGAGAGAGAGAGACACACACACACACATACACACACACACACGGACACACACGGACACACACACACAGAGAGAGACACACACACACACACACACACACAGAGAGAGACACACACACACACACACACACACACACACACACACACACACACACACACACACAGAGAGACACACACACACACACACACAGAGAGAGAGAGACACACACACACATACACACACACACACACGGACACACACGGACACACACAGAGAGACACACACACACACACACACACACACAGAGAGAGACACACACACACACAAAGAGACACACACAGACACACACACACACAGACACAGAGACACACACAGACACACACACACACACAAACACACACACACACACACAAACACACACACACACACACACACACACACACAGTTATCCACTTTATACATCATCGAATCTCTTTGACATGTTTATGTTTTAATTCTTCCATCAAGACTCTGAAAAAGTAGTAATTTGTAGTTTTTCCTCATTAAAAAGTTTAAATTTACAGTTGAGGTAATGTATTGTGTCAATGAAGGTCTTTAAAATATAATATGAATGTTTGTGAGAGCTGAAACAGTTCAATCAATGACTTGGTTAGTTAAATAATGTTCAACTATTTAGATGATTGATTCATCGTTTAACATCAAACATTAATAGTTCAGTGATTCTCACCCAGCCGGCTCCTAAATGCTTCAGTCTGAAGTTCTCATCAGTGAAAGTCGTCCCGTAGATGCTGTGACCTGGAGAATAATAATAAAAAGAATAAGAATAATAATAATAATAATATATATAAGAACATTTAAAAGCTCTAAAATACTGTTTTACATCACTTCTCTGACATTTCCCTTGTTTGTATCAGCAGTTTCAACCATGAGCCAGACAGCTGTTTTTATAAAAATGTATGTTTGTGTGTATAAATCATAATACCCATTAATATCCACACACAATAAACTGTGGTAAAAAATAAATATTAATATCTAAATATAAATAAAGAAATAAATTGAATTAAATAAATAAATAATCAATAAATTAAGAAAATTAATAATTAAATAAATAAAATTGATCAATAAAAAAATAAATAAAATAAAAAAATAATTAAAATAAAAAAATAATTAAATAAATAGAATGAATAAAATAAATTCATCAATAAAAAGAATAAAGAAAAAATAAAAATTATAAAATTAAATAAATAAATAAATATTATAATACAAAATAAACATTTGCAGTTGAAGCTGAACTACTGTTAATGACACAAATCTGTTTTGATCAGATGAAACAAATTAATGTAAAAGAGATAAAAAGCTCATATTTATAAGAGGATTAAATGAGCCTTTTATTTATTTACTGCAGATTTATGAAGAGTTGATGCAGCTTCTAAAAGAGGAAACTGATGAAGCTGATATTAGAAGTCCAGATATTTAACACGATGTACATTAAAGCACTTAAAGGGTTAACATTCATGAGTTTAGATGTTTGTTAAGTTTCTGTTGATGTTTTTGACGCCTGCATCATCCTGTCGTCCTCCCGGGTCAAAGTGACCCCATCTCTTTCCTTCCTCCCTCCCTCCTCCTTTCCTTCCTTCCTTCCTTCTTTCTTTCCTTCCTCCCTCCCTGCTTACTCCTTTCTTTCCTATCTTCCTTCTTCCCTTCCTTCCTTCTTTCATTCCTCCTTTCCTTCCTCCCTTCCTTCTCTCCTAAATTCCTTCCTCCCTCCCTCCTTACTCCTTTCCTTCCTTCCTTCCTTCCTCCTTTCCTCCCTCCCTCCTTACTCCTTTCTTTCTTTCCTTCCTCCCTTCCTTCCTTCATTCCTTCCTTCATTCCTCCTTTCCTTCCTCCCTTTCTTCTCTCCTAAATTCCTTCCTCTTTTCATCCTTACTCCTTTCTTTCTTTCTTTCCTTCCTTCCTTCCTTCCTTCCTTACTCCTTTCCTTCCTTCTTCCTATCCTTCCTTGACCTGAGGACAACAGGAGGGTTAAAAACATAACTAAATAATATAAAGGTACTGCTGCTCACCTCCGGTCCCGTCTCCTTAACCCTAGAGGTATTTAAAGACATAAAGTCGTGGTCCTCACCTCCCGTCCCGTCTCCAGCGGTGAAGTCTCCTCCCTGGATCATAAAGTCTTTAATGACTCTGTGAAACTTTGTGCCTTTGTAGCCGTAACCTTTCTGCAGAGAGACACACCGAGGGTTAATGTCTGCAGGAATTAATACAGAAATACATAAAAGGAGGGAGGGAGGGAGGAAAGGAAAGGAGGAAGGAAGGGAGGAAAGGAGGAAGGAAGGAAGGAAGGAAGGGAAAGGAGTACGGAGGGAGGGAGGAAGGAAAAGAGGAAGGAGGAAAAGAGGAAGGAATTTAGAAGAGAAGAAACGGAGGAAGGGAAGGAGGAAGGAGAGAAGGAATGGAGGAAGGAAAGGAGGAATGAAGGAAGGAAGCAAAGAAAGGAGTAAGGAGGGAGGGAGGAAGGAAAGAAAGAAGGAAGGAAGGAAAGGAGTAAGGAGGGAGGGAGGAAGGGAGGAAGGAAAGAAAGAAGGAAGGAAGGAAGGAAAGGAGGAAGGAGGAAGAAAAGAAGAAAGGAAGCAAGGATGGAAGGAGGAGGGAGCAAAGAAAGAAGGAAGAAGGAAGGAAAGAGACGGGAGGACGACACGAGGGAATGAAAATAATCTTTAGTTGCAGCTTTTAATACTCAGATAGCTTCAGTACTGTGTGTATGTGTGTGTGTGTGTCCGTGTGTGTGTGTGCGTGTATGTGTGTCCGTCCGTGTGTGTGTGTGTCCTCCTTACCTCTCCGGTTGCCAGGGCGACAAAGTTATTGACAGTGAGAGGGACGACCTCTCCGAACAGACCGATGACGATCCGGCCCACCTCATGACCCGCCACCGTGATGTCGAAAAACACCTGGACACACACACACACACACACACAGAGAGAGAGACACACACACACACACAGGCTGTCAATCAATCCGTCTTTTCCACTTTTTCTTGTTTAATGAGACTTTTAAGTTGAAAGGTTAGAAGGAAGTGAGACAGACTTCAACTGACACTCAACATCATTTTACTACAAATATATATAAATATAAATATTATATTTAATATTATAGCTTTTATATAAATGTACATAAATCATAAATCTACCAGCATGAGATCCAAAATACTTATATCAGCAAATAAAATATGAATATAACTCAGTGTAACCCTTTCCTCCTTTCCTTTCTCCCTCCTTGCCTTCCTCTCTTCCTTCCTTCTTCCTCCTTTCTGTCCTCCCTCCTTTCCTTCTTTCTTCCTCCTTTCCTCACTCCTTTCCTTCCTTCCTTCCTCCCTCCCTTCCTTCCTCTCTCCTTTCCTTCCTTCCTTATTCCTTTCTGTCCTCCCTCCTTTCCTTCCTTCCTTCCTCCCTCCCTCCTTTCCTTCCTCCCTTCTTAGTTTACAACCAGCTGTGATCATGTGACCTTCCTTCTTTACTCTGTCCTTCCTTCCTTCCTTCCTTCCTTCCTTCCTTCCTTCCTTCCTTCCTCACTCCTTTCCTTCCTCCCTCCCTCCCTCCTTTCTCCCTTCCTCACTCCTTTCCTTCCTCCCTCCTTCTTTTCCTTCCTTCCTTCCTTCCTTCCTTCTTCCTCCCTTCCTCACTCCTTTCCTTCCTTCCTCCTCCTCCCTTCCTCACTCCTTTCCTTCCTCCCTTCCTTTTTTCCTTCCTTCCTTCCTTCCTCCCTCCTGCCTTTCCTTCCTTCTTCCTCCCTTCCTCACTCCTTTCCTTCCTCCCTCCTTCCTTCCTCCCTCCCTCCCTCCCTCCCTCCTTACTCCCTCCTTTCCTTCCTCCCTTCTTAGTTTACATCCAGCTGTGATCATGTGACCTTCCTTCTTTCCTCGGCGCTTCCTCCCTCCTTTCCTTCCTCCTTCCTTTCTTTCGTCCTTCCTTCCTTTCCTTCTTTCCTTCCTCCCTTCCTTCTTTTCTTTCCTCCTTCCTCCCTTCCTAGTTTACATCCAGCTGTGATCATGTGACCAAAGCTTCATACCAACACTAGATCAGCTGATGATAACTGAGGTAGGAATGCAACACACCATTATATTACATTATCAATTAATCAACTGATTGTTTTTATTAATCATTTAATTTATAAAATGTCAGAAAGTAAAGAAAGATGCTTGTTGGAATTACTTAAAGTTCAAAGTGACGTCAGAGATATTCAGTTTACTATCATGTGACACACAAGCTGCAACATTTTGCTTAACCCTTAAACAGGCAACGTGAACCAGGAGATACAGACTCTTTAAGATTGGTTCAGTAGTAATTATATACAGTATGTGCCTTTTTAATTGGTAGAATTGAAGCTTGTGGTACAGTAGGTTTATACTTTGATAGAAATGATAAAAATCAGTTTAGAAACTAGTATTTATGATATTAATGAGCAGAACTCTAACTTTTCTATGTTAAATAACACATTTAAGTGTTTTTACCATTATGACCATTTTAAACCTTAATAAGGGCAACGCATCCTGGTGGAGATACAACTCATAAAATCAAAAATAGATTAAAAATATGAGTGGAAATATTTTACTTTAGGTGAAAAAGACTGAACTAGTGACATCAAATGCCTGTTTAAGGGTTATAAAATGACTAACATGGTTATTAGATCATCAAATAGCTCCAATTACTTTTCTATCATCTCTGAACTGAACCAATCAAATCTGCTGATGAAGACGATGTGAGATTTAGTTTATAAGTTCATCATAAGTTATAAATAAATAAACATTGAGTCAAGCTGCTGTTTCCAAGAATGAATCTTCACTCTCACTAACACACTAACAGACTCTGAGCGATGTACCAACATATCACTTCAAAACTAATATCCAGGGTCCAGGGTTATATCTATAAAAGTTAAAGACAAAATTTGGGATCCAATTTCTTCCCACATTTCCTGTCAACCCAAAAGTTATATTTAAAAACAGCTCATACATTTTATTTATATATAGCCTGTATAATATTATTAGTGATTTATCAGATTATTATCATGTTCATTAACACACTGTTTAAAATAATGTGTGATTTTACTCTTAATATTTAATTTAATATTAAATAACTGAATGAATGTGAGTCTATGAAACGGTGCAGTGTATGAATGACTGTGTGTATTTATAATAAGCCTGAGTGTACATGTAGGTCAAGTGTGTGTGTGTGCGCGCGTGCATGAACGGCCTGCAGGCAAACACGCTGCGTAGTAACATCTGGATGGACACGTATACAGCTGTGTCTGTGCGCGTGTGTGTGTCTGTGTCATTCACGCTGACACGTCGTCTCTCAGTATCTCTCTATGTGTTTATGCGCGTGCCCGTGCTATTCAGCTATTCAGCTATTCATTATCCAATCGGGCACGCGCACAGCTGCCTGCTCGCCACGCGCAGATAGACAGAAGACGCAGTTTTTTTTAGGATAAATGCAAATAAATGCGACATTAGCTCATCATCACCAACCTTCTCGGTGACTTTCGGTCCCGTGCGCGAGGCCGCGGCGGAGCCCAGCTGCAGAGAGCCGGCAGAGAGGAGGAGGAGAGCGGGCAGGACGGTCCGGAGCTCCATGGTGTACCGGAGAGAGCGGAGCAAGGCTGCTGCTGATGGGAGGAACAGAGAGGAGGAGAGCAGAGAAAAGAGGAAGGAGGAAATCACAGCGAGTCACAGCTGAGAGGCTGACCGGGAAACACCGCTCCAAACACGGCTACATCACCAAACCACTCCCCCCCTCCCCTGTGGGATGAGCCTGGATCATAGACCCGCCCACTGAGAGGAGAGAGGAAGAGGGAAGGGGAAATAAGAGAGGAGAGAGGAAGAGGGAAGGGGAAATAAGAGAGTAGAGGAAGAGAGAACGGGAAGTAAGAAAGGAGAGGAGGAAACTAAAGAGGATAGGGAATAGAGTAAGAAGAAAGGGAAGAGAGAGGGTATAGTAGGTAGATAGGTATGAAGGTTGGTAGATAGATATGTAGGTTGGTAGATAGGTATGAAGGTTGGTAGATAGGTTGGTAGATAGGTATGTAGGTTGGTAGATAGGTATGTTGGTTGGTAGATAGGTTGGTAGATATGTAGGTTGGTAGATAGGTATGAAGGTTGGTAGATAGGTATAGAGGTTAGTAGATAGGTATGAAGGTTGGTAGATAGGTATGAAGGTTGGTAGATAGGTATGGAGGTTGGTAGATTGGTATGGAGGTTGGTAGATAGGTATGAAGGTTGGTAGATAGGTTGGGAGATAGGTATAGAGGTTAGTAGATAGGTATGAAGGTTGGTAGATAGGTATGAAGGTTGGTAGATAGGTATGGAGGTTGGTAGATTGGTATGGAGGTTGGTAGATAGGTATGAAGGTTGGTAGATAGGTTGGTAGATAGGTATGGAGGTTGGTAGATAGGTATGAAGGTTGGTAGATAGGTTGGTAGATAGGTATGGAGGTTGGTAGATAGGTATGAAGGTTGGTAGATAGGTATGAAGGTTGGTAGATAGGTTGGTAGATAGGTATGAAGGTTGGTAGATAGGTATGGAGGTTGGTAGGTTGGTAGATAGGTTGGGAGATAGGTATGGAGGTTGGTCGATAGGTTGGTAGATAGGTATGGAGGTTGGTAGATAGGTATGTAGGTTGGTAGATAGGTATGAAGGTTGGTAGATAGGTATGAAGGTTGGTAGATAGGTATGAAGGTTGGTAGATAGGTAAGGAGGTTGGTAGATTGGTATGGAGGTTGGTAGATAGGTATGGAGGTTAGTAGATTGGTATGGAGGTTGGTAGATAGGTATGAAGGTTGGTAGATGGGTTGGTAGATAGGTATGAAGGTTGGTAGATAGGTATGAAGGTTGGTAGATTGGTATGAAGGTTGGTAGATAGGTATGGAGGTTGGTAGATAGGTATGAAGGTTGGTAGATTGGTATGGAGGTTGGTAGATTGGTATGGAGGTTGGTAGATAGGTATGGAGGTTGGTAGATAGGTATGAAGGTTGGTAGATAGGTATGAAGGTTGGTAGATAGGTATGGAGGTTGGTAGATAGGTATGAAGGTTGGTAGATAGGTTGGTAGATAGGTATGGAGGTTGGTAGATTGGTAGATAGGTATGGAGGTTGGTAGATAGGTATGGAGGTTGGTAGATAGGTATGGAGGTTGGTAGATAGGTATGAAGGTTGGTAGATAGGTTGGTAGATTGGTAGATAGGTATGAAGGTTGGTAGATAGGTATGAAGGTTGGTAGATAGGTATGGAGGTTGGTAGATAGGTATGAAGGTTGGTAGATTGGTAGATAGGTATGGAGGTTGGTAGATAGGTATGGAGGTTGGTAGATAGGTATGGAGGTTGGTAGATAGGTATGGAGGTTGGTAGATAGGTATGATGGTTGGTAGATAGGTATGAAGGTTGGTCGATAGGTTGGTAGATAGGTATGGAGGTTGGTAGATAGGTATGGAGGTTGGTAGATAGGTATGGAGGTTGGTAGATAGGTATGAAGGTTGGTAGATAGGTATGAAGGTTGGTAGATAGATATGGAGGTTGGTAGATAGGTATGAAGGTTGGTAGATAGGTTGGTAGATAGGTATGGAGGTTGGTAGATTGGTAGATAGGTATGGAGGTTGGTAGATAGGTATGGAGGTTGATAGATTGGTATGGAGGTA
>JAJDFG010000918.1:45000-63115 GCA_021039105.1 Scomber colias | reverse complement strand
TCTCAGCCATCAAACACATGCTATCCTTTAACATTACTTTCATAGGAATTGTTTTTTTCTGTGGAGAAAAAACACACAGCCCGAAGGATTGCAACCTTGTTTCTCAGGCTATTTGTGTACATGCAGGATGATTGCAGGCTTTTTACAGGCTGTAACAGTGAGAACTGGAACCCTAAAAACTACTTGGAAAGTGAGGCGTCTCAGTGCCACCTCTCTGGCGTGCATAGAGACACAGCTGGAATGATTGCAGCTTTTGTTCCTCAAAGCCCTGTGTGCGGTGATGGAGCAACAGCGCCCTCCTTTGGTGACAGCTGAGAGAAAAAAAAAAAAGCTTACAGCACCTGGTATTCCCAGGCGGTCTCCCATCCAAGTACTAACCAGGCCCGACCCTGCTTAGCTTCCGAGATCAGACGAGATCGGGCGTGTTCAGGGTGGTATGCCGTAAGCGATGAAACAGGCTGCAGAAAGCCCATTTAAACATGCTGTGACACCACTGACAGTTCCTCACACCATCTGAGTGGCGGATAATGGTGTCTCAGCCATCAAACACATGCTATCCTTTAACATTACTTTCATAGGAATTGTTTTTTTCTGTGGAGAAAAACACACAGCCCGAAGGATTGCAACCTTGTTTCTCAGGCTATTTGTGTACATGCAGGATGATTGCAGGCTTTTTACAGGCTGTAACAGTGAGAACTGGAACCCTAAAAACTACTTGGAAAGTGAGGCGTCTCAGTGCCACCTCTCTGGCGTGCATAGAGACACAGCTGAATGATTGCAGCTTTTGTTCCTCAAAGCCCTGTGTGCGGTGATGGAGCAACAGCGCCCTCCTTTGGTGACAGCTGAGAGAAAAAAAAAAGCTTACAGCACCTGGTATTCCCAGGCGGTCTCCCATCCAAGTACTAACCAGGCCCGACCCTGCTTAGCTTCCGAGATCAGACGAGATCGGGCGTGTTCAGGGTGGTATGGCCGTAAGCGATGAAACAGGCTGCAGAAAGCCCATTTAAACATGCTGTGACACCACTGACAGTTCCTCACACCATCTGAGTGGCGGATAATGGTGTCTCAGCCATCAAACACATGCTATCCTTTAACATTACTTTCATAGGAATTGTTTTTTTCTGTGGAGAAAAACACACAGCCCGAAGGATTGCAACCTTGTTTCTCAGGCTATTTGTGTACATGCAGGATGATTGCAGGCTTTTTACAGGCTGTAACAGTGAGAACTGGAACCCTAAAAACTACTTGGGAAAGTGAGGCGTCTCAGTGCCACCTCTCTGGCGTGCATAGAGACACAGCTGGAATGATTGCAGCTTTTGTTCCTCAAAGCCCTGTGTGCGGTGATGGAGCAACAGCGCCCTCCTTTGGTGACAGCTGAGAGAAAAAAAAAAAGCTTACAGCACCTGGTATTCCCAGGCGGTCTCCCATCCAAGTACTAACCAGGCCCGACCCTGCTTAGCTTCCGAGATCAGACGAGATCGGGCGTGTTCAGGGTGGTATGGCCGTAAGCGATGAAACAGGCTGCAGAAAGCCCATTTAAACATGCTGTGACACCACTGACAGTTCCTCACACCATCTGAGTGGCGGATAATGGTGTCTCAGCCATCAAACACATGCTATCCTTTAACATTACTTTCATAGGAATTGTTTTTTTCTGTGGAGAAAAACACACAGCCCGAAGGATTGCAACCTTGTTTCTCAGGCTATTTGTGTACATGCAGGATGATTGCAGGCTTTTTACAGGCTGTAACAGTGAGAACTGGAACCCTAAAAACTACTTGGAAAGTGAGGCGTCTCAGTGCCACCTCTCTGGCGTGCATAGAGACACAGCTGGAATGATTGCAGCTTTTGTTCCTCAAAGCCCTGTGTGCGGTGATGGAGCAACAGCGCCCTCCTTTGGTGACAGCTGAGAGAAAAAAAAAAGCTTACAGCACCTGGTATTCCCAGGCGGTCTCCCATCCAAGTACTAACCAGGCCCGACCCTGCTTAGCTTCCGAGATCAGACGAGATCGGGCGTGTTCAGGGTGGTATGGCCGTAAGCGATGAAACAGGCTGCAGAAAGCCCATTTAAACATGCTGTGACACCACTGACAGTTCCTCACACCATCTGAGTGGCGGATAATGGTGTCTCAGCCATCAAACACATGCTATCCTTTAACATTACTTTCATAGGAATTGTTTTTTTCTGTGGAGAAAAACACACAGCCCGAAGGATTGCAACCTTGTTTCTCAGGCTATTTGTGTACATGCAGGATGATTGCAGGCTTTTTACAGGCTGTAACAGTGAGAACTGGAACCCTAAAAACTACTTGGAAAGTGAGGCGTCTCAGTGCCACCTCTCTGGCGTGCATAGAGACACAGCTGGAATGATTGCAGCTTTTGTTCCTCAAAGCCCTGTGTGCGGTGATGGAGCAACAGCGCCCTCCTTTGGTGACAGCTGAGAGAAAAAAAAAAAGCTTACAGCACCTGGTATTCCCAGGCGGTCTCCCATCCAAGTACTAACCAGGCCCGACCCTGCTTAGCTTCCGAGATCAGACGAGATCGGGCGTGTTCAGGGTGGTATGGCCGTAAGCGATGAAACAGGCTGCAGAAAGCCCATTTAAACATGCTGTGACACCACTGACAGTTCCTCACACCATCTGAGTGGCGGATAATGGTGTCTCAGCCATCAAACACATGCTATCCTTTAACATTACTTTCATAGGAATTGTTTTTTTCTGTGGAGAAAAACACACAGCCCGAAGGATTGCAACCTTGTTTCTCAGGCTATTTGTGTACATGCAGGATGATTGCAGGCTTTTTACAGGCTGTAACAGTGAGAACTGGAACCCTAAAAACTACTTGGAAAGTGAGGCGTCTCAGTGCCACCTCTCTGGCGTGCATAGAGACACAGCTGGAATGATTGCAGCTTTTGTTCCTCAAAGCCCTGTGTGCGGTGATGGAGCAACAGCGCCCTCCTTTGGTGACAGCTGAGAGAAAAAAAAAAGCTTACAGCACCTGGTATTCCCAGGCGGTCTCCCATCCAAGTACTAACCAGGCCCGACCCTGCTTAGCTTCCGAGATCAGACGAGATCGGGCGTGTTCAGGGTGGTATGGCCGTAAGCGATGAAACAGGCTGCAGAAAGCCCATTTAAACATGCTGTGACACCACTGACAGTTCCTCACACCATCTGAGTGGCGGATAATGGTGTCTCAGCCATCAAACACATGCTATCCTTTAACATTACTTTCATAGGAATTGTTTTTTTCTGTGGAGAAAAACACACAGCCCGAAGGATTGCAACCTTGTTTCTCAGGCTATTTGTGTACATGCAGGATGATTGCAGGCTTTTTACAGGCTGTAACAGTGAGAACTGGAACCCTAAAAACTACTTGGAAAGTGAGGCGTCTCAGTGCCACCTCTCTGGCGTGCATAGAGACACAGCTGGAATGATTGCAGCTTTTGTTCCTCAAAGCCCTGTGTGCGGTGATGGAGCAACAGCGCCCTCCTTTGGTGACAGCTGAGAGAAAAAAAAAAGCTTACAGCACCTGGTATTCCCAGGCGGTCTCCCATCCAAGTACTAACCAGGCCCGACCCTGCTTAGCTTCCGAGATCAGACGAGATCGGGCGTGTTCAGGGTGGTATGGCCGTAAGCGATGAAACAGGCTGCAGAAAGCCCATTTAAACATGCTGTGACACCACTGACAGTTCCTCACACCATCTGAGTGGCGGATAATGGTGTCTCAGCCATCAAACACATGCTATCCTTTAACATTACTTTCATAGGAATTGTTTTTTTCTGTGGAGAAAAACACACAGCCCGAAGGATTGCAACCTTGTTTCTCAGGCTATTTGTGTACATGCAGGATGATTGCAGGCTTTTTACAGGCTGTAACAGTGAGAACTGGAACCCTAAAAACTACTTGGAAAGTGAGGCGTCTCAGTGCCACCTCTCTGGCGTGCATAGAGACACAGCTGGAATGATTGCAGCTTTTGTTCCTCAAAGCCCTGTGTGCGGTGATGGAGCAACAGCGCCCTCCTTTGGTGACAGCTGAGAGAAAAAAAAAAGCTTACAGCACCTGGTATTCCCAGGCGGTCTCCCATCCAAGTACTAACCAGGCCCGACCCTGCTTAGCTTCCGAGATCAGACGAGATCGGGCGTGTTCAGGGTGGTATGGCCGTAAGCGATGAAACAGGCTGCAGAAAGCCCATTTAAACATGCTGTGACACCACTGACAGTTCCTCACACCATCTGAGTGGCGGATAATGGTGTCTCAGCCATCAAACACATGCTATCCTTTAACATTACTTTCATAGGAATTGTTTTTTTCTGTGGAGAAAAACACACAGCCCGAAGGATTGCAACCTTGTTTCTCAGGCTATTTGTGTACATGCAGGATGATTGCAGGCTTTTTACAGGCTGTAACAGTGAGAACTGGAACCCTAAAAACTACTTGGAAAGTGAGGCGTCTCAGTGCCACCTCTCTGGCGTGCATAGAGACACAGCTGGAATGATTGCAGCTTTTGTTCCTCAAAGCCCTGTGTGCGGTGATGGAGCAACAGCGCCCTCCTTTGGTGACAGCTGAGAGAAAAAAAAAAGCTTACAGCACCTGGTATTCCCAGGCGGTCTCCCATCCAAGTACTAACCAGGCCCGACCCTGCTTAGCTTCCGAGATCAGACGAGATCGGGCGTGTTCAGGGTGGTATGGCCGTAAGCGATGAAACAGGCTGCAGAAAGCCCATTTAAACATGCTGTGACACCACTGACAGTTCCTCACACCATCTGAGTGGCGGATAATGGTGTCTCAGCCATCAAACACATGCTATCCTTTAACATTACTTTCATAGGAATTGTTTTTTTCTGTGGAGAAAAACACACAGCCCGAAGGATTGCAACCTTGTTTCTCAGGCTATTTGTGTACATGCAGGATGATTGCAGGCTTTTTACAGGCTGTAACAGTGAGAACTGGAACCCTAAAAACTACTTGGAAAGTGAGGCGTCTCAGTGCCACCTCTCTGGCGTGCATAGAGACACAGCTGGAATGATTGCAGCTTTTGTTCCTCAAAGCCCTGTGTGCGGTGATGGAGCAACAGCGCCCTCCTTTGGTGACAGCTGAGAGAAAAAAAAAAGCTTACAGCACCTGGTATTCCCAGGCGGTCTCCCATCCAAGTACTAACCAGGCCCGACCCTGCTTAGCTTCCGAGATCAGACGAGATCGGGCGTGTTCAGGGTGGTATGGCCGTAAGCGATGAAACAGGCTGCAGAAAGCCCATTTAAACATGCTGTGACACCACTGACAGTTCCTCACACCATCTGAGTGGCGGATAATGGTGTCTCAGCCATCAAACACATGCTATCCTTTAACATTACTTTCATAGGAATTGTTTTTTTCTGTGGAGAAAAACACACAGCCCGAAGGATTGCAACCTTGTTTCTCAGGCTATTTGTGTACATGCAGGATGATTGCAGGCTTTTTACAGGCTGTAACAGTGAGAACTGGAACCCTAAAAACTACTTGGAAAGTGAGGCGTCTCAGTGCCACCTCTCTGGCGTGCATAGAGACACAGCTGGAATGATTGCAGCTTTTGTTCCTCAAAGCCCTGTGTGCGGTGATGGAGCAACAGCGCCCTCCTTTGGTGACAGCTGAGAGAAAAAAAAAAGCTTACAGCACCTGGTATTCCCAGGCGGTCTCCCATCCAAGTACTAACCAGGCCCGACCCTGCTTAGCTTCCGAGATCAGACGAGATCGGGCGTGTTCAGGGTGGTATGGCCGTAAGCGATGAAACAGGCTGCAGAAAGCCCATTTAAACATGCTGTGACACCACTGACAGTTCCTCACACCATCTGAGTGGCGGATAATGGTGTCTCAGCCATCAAACACATGCTATCCTTTAACATTACTTTCATAGGAATTGTTTTTTTCTGTGGAGAAAAACACACAGCCCGAAGGATTGCAACCTTGTTTCTCAGGCTATTTGTGTACATGCAGGATGATTGCAGGCTTTTTACAGGCTGTAACAGTGAGAACTGGAACCCTAAAAACTACTTGGAAAGTGAGGCGTCTCAGTGCCACCTCTCTGGCGTGCATAGAGACACAGCTGGAATGATTGCAGCTTTTGTTCCTCAAAGCCCTGTGTGCGGTGATGGAGCAACAGCGCCCTCCTTTGGTGACAGCTGAGAGAAAAAAAAAAGCTTACAGCACCTGGTATTCCCAGGCGGTCTCCCATCCAAGTACTAACCAGGCCCGACCCTGCTTAGCTTCCGAGATCAGACGAGATCGGGCGTGTTCAGGGTGGTATGGCCGTAAGCGATGAAACAGGCTGCAGAAAGCCCATTTAAACATGCTGTGACACCACTGACAGTTCCTCACACCATCTGAGTGGCGGATAATGGTGTCTCAGCCATCAAACACATGCTATCCTTTAACATTACTTTCATAGGAATTGTTTTTTTCTGTGGAGAAAAACACACAGCCCGAAGGATTGCAACCTTGTTTCTCAGGCTATTTGTGTACATGCAGGATGATTGCAGGCTTTTTACAGGCTGTAACAGTGAGAACTGGAACCCTAAAAACTACTTGGAAAGTGAGGCGTCTCAGTGCCACCTCTCTGGCGTGCATAGAGACACAGCTGGAATGATTGCAGCTTTTGTTCCTCAAAGCCCTGTGTGCGGTGATGGAGCAACAGCGCCCTCCTTTGGTGACAGCTGAGAGAAAAAAAAAAGCTTACAGCACCTGGTATTCCCAGGCGGTCTCCCATCCAAGTACTAACCAGGCCCGACCCTGCTTAGCTTCCGAGATCAGACGAGATCGGGCGTGTTCAGGGTGGTATGGCCGTAAGCGATGAAACAGGCTGCAGAAAGCCCATTTAAACATGCTGTGACACCACTGACAGTTCCTCACACCATCTGAGTGGCGGATAATGGTGTCTCAGCCATCAAACACATGCTATCCTTTAACATTACTTTCATAGGAATTGTTTTTTTCTGTGGAGAAAAACACACAGCCCGAAGGATTGCAACCTTGTTTCTCAGGCTATTTGTGTACATGCAGGATGATTGCAGGCTTTTTACAGGCTGTAACAGTGAGAACTGGAACCCTAAAAACTACTTGGAAAGTGAGGCGTCTCAGTGCCACCTCTCTGGCGTGCATAGAGACACAGCTGGAATGATTGCAGCTTTTGTTCCTCAAAGCCCTGTGTGCGGTGATGGAGCAACAGCGCCCTCCTTTGGTGACAGCTGAGAGAAAAAAAAAAGCTTACAGCACCTGGTATTCCCAGGCGGTCTCCCATCCAAGTACTAACCAGGCCCGACCCTGCTTAGCTTCCGAGATCAGACGAGATCGGGCGTGTTCAGGGTGGTATGGCCGTAAGCGATGAAACAGGCTGCAGAAAGCCCATTTAAACATGCTGTGACACCACTGACAGTTCCTCACACCATCTGAGTGGCGGATAATGGTGTCTCAGCCATCAAACACATGCTATCCTTTAACATTACTTTCATAGGAATTGTTTTTTTCTGTGGAGAAAAACACACAGCCCGAAGGATTGCAACCTTGTTTCTCAGGCTATTTGTGTACATGCAGGATGATTGCAGGCTTTTTACAGGCTGTAACAGTGAGAACTGGAACCCTAAAAACTACTTGGAAAGTGAGGCGTCTCAGTGCCACCTCTCTGGCGTGCATAGAGACACAGCTGGAATGATTGCAGCTTTTGTTCCTCAAAGCCCTGTGTGCGGTGATGGAGCAACAGCGCCCTCCTTTGGTGACAGCTGAGAGAAAAAAAAAAGCTTACAGCACCTGGTATTCCCAGGCGGTCTCCCATCCAAGTACTAACCAGGCCCGACCCTGCTTAGCTTCCGAGATCAGACGAGATCGGGCGTGTTCAGGGTGGTATGGCCGTAAGCGATGAAACAGGCTGCAGAAAGCCCATTTAAACATGCTGTGACACCACTGACAGTTCCTCACACCATCTGAGTGGCGGATAATGGTGTCTCAGCCATCAAACACATGCTATCCTTTAACATTACTTTCATAGGAATTGTTTTTTTCTGTGGAGAAAAACACACAGCCCGAAGGATTGCAACCTTGTTTCTCAGGCTATTTGTGTACATGCAGGATGATTGCAGGCTTTTTACAGGCTGTAACAGTGAGAACTGGAACCCTAAAAACTACTTGGAAAGTGAGGCGTCTCAGTGCCACCTCTCTGGCGTGCATAGAGACACAGCTGGAATGATTGCAGCTTTTGTTCCTCAAAGCCCTGTGTGCGGTGATGGAGCAACAGCGCCCTCCTTTGGTGACAGCTGAGAGAAAAAAAAAAGCTTACAGCACCTGGTATTCCCAGGCGGTCTCCCATCCAAGTACTAACCAGGCCCGACCCTGCTTAGCTTCCGAGATCAGACGAGATCGGGCGTGTTCAGGGTGGTATGGCCGTAAGCGATGAAACAGGCTGCAGAAAGCCCATTTAAACATGCTGTGACACCACTGACAGTTCCTCACACCATCTGAGTGGCGGATAATGGTGTCTCAGCCATCAAACACATGCTATCCTTTAACATTACTTTCATAGGAATTGTTTTTTTCTGTGGAGAAAAACACACAGCCCGAAGGATTGCAACCTTGTTTCTCAGGCTATTTGTGTACATGCAGGATGATTGCAGGCTTTTTACAGGCTGTAACAGTGAGAACTGGAACCCTAAAAACTACTTGGAAAGTGAGGCGTCTCAGTGCCACCTCTCTGGCGTGCATAGAGACACAGCTGGAATGATTGCAGCTTTTGTTCCTCAAAGCCCTGTGTGCGGTGATGGAGCAACAGCGCCCTCCTTTGGTGACAGCTGAGAGAAAAAAAAAAGCTTACAGCACCTGGTATTCCCAGGCGGTCTCCCATCCAAGTACTAACCAGGCCCGACCCTGCTTAGCTTCCGAGATCAGACGAGATCGGGCGTGTTCAGGGTGGTATGGCCGTAAGCGATGAAACAGGCTGCAGAAAGCCCATTTAAACATGCTGTGACACCACTGACAGTTCCTCACACCATCTGAGTGGCGGATAATGGTGTCTCAGCCATCAAACACATGCTATCCTTTAACATTACTTTCATAGGAATTGTTTTTTTCTGTGGAGAAAAACACACAGCCCGAAGGATTGCAACCTTGTTTCTCAGGCTATTTGTGTACATGCAGGATGATTGCAGGCTTTTTACAGGCTGTAACAGTGAGAACTGGAACCCTAAAAACTACTTGGAAAGTGAGGCGTCTCAGTGCCACCTCTCTGGCGTGCATAGAGACACAGCTGGAATGATTGCAGCTTTTGTTCCTCAAAGCCCTGTGTGCGGTGATGGAGCAACAGCGCCCTCCTTTGGTGACAGCTGAGAGAAAAAAAAAAGCTTACAGCACCTGGTATTCCCAGGCGGTCTCCCATCCAAGTACTAACCAGGCCCGACCCTGCTTAGCTTCCGAGATCAGACGAGATCGGGCGTGTTCAGGGTGGTATGGCCGTAAGCGATGAAACAGGCTGCAGAAAGCCCATTTAAACATGCTGTGACACCACTGACAGTTCCTCACACCATCTGAGTGGCGGATAATGGTGTCTCAGCCATCAAACACATGCTATCCTTTAACATTACTTTCATAGGAATTGTTTTTTTCTGTGGAGAAAAACACACAGCCCGAAGGATTGCAACCTTGTTTCTCAGGCTATTTGTGTACATGCAGGATGATTGCAGGCTTTTTACAGGCTGTAACAGTGAGAACTGGAACCCTAAAAACTACTTGGAAAGTGAGGCGTCTCAGTGCCACCTCTCTGGCGTGCATAGAGACACAGCTGGAATGATTGCAGCTTTTGTTCCTCAAAGCCCTGTGTGCGGTGATGGAGCAACAGCGCCCTCCTTTGGTGACAGCTGAGAGAAAAAAAAAAGCTTACAGCACCTGGTATTCCCAGGCGGTCTCCCATCCAAGTACTAACCAGGCCCGACCCTGCTTAGCTTCCGAGATCAGACGAGATCGGGCGTGTTCAGGGTGGTATGGCCGTAAGCGATGAAACAGGCTGCAGAAAGCCCATTTAAACATGCTGTGACACCACTGACAGTTCCTCACACCATCTGAGTGGCGGATAATGGTGTCTCAGCCATCAAACACATGCTATCCTTTAACATTACTTTCATAGGAATTGTTTTTTTCTGTGGAGAAAAACACACAGCCCGAAGGATTGCAACCTTGTTTCTCAGGCTATTTGTGTACATGCAGGATGATTGCAGGCTTTTTACAGGCTGTAACAGTGAGAACTGGAACCCTAAAAACTACTTGGAAAGTGAGGCGTCTCAGTGCCACCTCTCTGGCGTGCATAGAGACACAGCTGGAATGATTGCAGCTTTTGTTCCTCAAAGCCCTGTGTGCGGTGATGGAGCAACAGCGCCCTCCTTTGGTGACAGCTGAGAGAAAAAAAAAAGCTTACAGCACCTGGTATTCCCAGGCGGTCTCCCATCCAAGTACTAACCAGGCCCGACCCTGCTTAGCTTCCGAGATCAGACGAGATCGGGCGTGTTCAGGGTGGTATGGCCGTAAGCGATGAAACAGGCTGCAGAAAGCCCATTTAAACATGCTGTGACACCACTGACAGTTCCTCACACCATCTGAGTGGCGGATAATGGTGTCTCAGCCATCAAACACATGCTATCCTTTAACATTACTTTCATAGGAATTGTTTTTTTCTGTGGAGAAAAACACACAGCCCGAAGGATTGCAACCTTGTTTCTCAGGCTATTTGTGTACATGCAGGATGATTGCAGGCTTTTTACAGGCTGTAACAGTGAGAACTGGAACCCTAAAAACTACTTGGAAAGTGAGGCGTCTCAGTGCCACCTCTCTGGCGTGCATAGAGACACAGCTGGAATGATTGCAGCTTTTGTTCCTCAAAGCCCTGTGTGCGGTGATGGAGCAACAGCGCCCTCCTTTGGTGACAGCTGAGAGAAAAAAAAAAGCTTACAGCACCTGGTATTCCCAGGCGGTCTCCCATCCAAGTACTAACCAGGCCCGACCCTGCTTAGCTTCCGAGATCAGACGAGATCGGGCGTGTTCAGGGTGGTATGGCCGTAAGCGATGAAACAGGCTGCAGAAAGCCCATTTAAACATGCTGTGACACCACTGACAGTTCCTCACACCATCTGAGTGGCGGATAATGGTGTCTCAGCCATCAAACACATGCTATCCTTTAACATTACTTTCATAGGAATTGTTTTTTTCTGTGGAGAAAAACACACAGCCCGAAGGATTGCAACCTTGTTTCTCAGGCTATTTGTGTACATGCAGGATGATTGCAGGCTTTTTACAGGCTGTAACAGTGAGAACTGGAACCCTAAAAACTACTTGGAAAGTGAGGCGTCTCAGTGCCACCTCTCTGGCGTGCATAGAGACACAGCTGGAATGATTGCAGCTTTTGTTCCTCAAAGCCCTGTGTGCGGTGATGGAGCAACAGCGCCCTCCTTTGGTGACAGCTGAGAGAAAAAAAAAAGCTTACAGCACCTGGTATTCCCAGGCGGTCTCCCATCCAAGTACTAACCAGGCCCGACCCTGCTTAGCTTCCGAGATCAGACGAGATCGGGCGTGTTCAGGGTGGTATGGCCGTAAGCGATGAAACAGGCTGCAGAAAGCCCATTTAAACATGCTGTGACACCACTGACAGTTCCTCACACCATCTGAGTGGCGGATAATGGTGTCTCAGCCATCAAACACATGCTATCCTTTAACATTACTTTCATAGGAATTGTTTTTTTCTGTGGAGAAAAACACACAGCCCGAAGGATTGCAACCTTGTTTCTCAGGCTATTTGTGTACATGCAGGATGATTGCAGGCTTTTTACAGGCTGTAACAGTGAGAACTGGAACCCTAAAAACTACTTGGAAAGTGAGGCGTCTCAGTGCCACCTCTCTGGCGTGCATAGAGACACAGCTGGAATGATTGCAGCTTTTGTTCCTCAAAGCCCTGTGTGCGGTGATGGAGCAACAGCGCCCTCCTTTGGTGACAGCTGAGAGAAAAAAAAAAGCTTACAGCACCTGGTATTCCCAGGCGGTCTCCCATCCAAGTACTAACCAGGCCCGACCCTGCTTAGCTTCCGAGATCAGACGAGATCGGGCGTGTTCAGGGTGGTATGGCCGTAAGCGATGAAACAGGCTGCAGAAAGCCCATTTAAACATGCTGTGACACCACTGACAGTTCCTCACACCATCTGAGTGGCGGATAATGGTGTCTCAGCCATCAAACACATGCTATCCTTTAACATTACTTTCATAGGAATTGTTTTTTTCTGTGGAGAAAAACACACAGCCCGAAGGATTGCAACCTTGTTTCTCAGGCTATTTGTGTACATGCAGGATGATTGCAGGCTTTTTACAGGCTGTAACAGTGAGAACTGGAACCCTAAAAACTACTTGGAAAGTGAGGCGTCTCAGTGCCACCTCTCTGGCGTGCATAGAGACACAGCTGGAATGATTGCAGCTTTTGTTCCTCAAAGCCCTGTGTGCGGTGATGGAGCAACAGCGCCCTCCTTTGGTGACAGCTGAGAGAAAAAAAAAAGCTTACAGCACCTGGTATTCCCAGGCGGTCTCCCATCCAAGTACTAACCAGGCCCGACCCTGCTTAGCTTCCGAGATCAGACGAGATCGGGCGTGTTCAGGGTGGTATGGCCGTAAGCGATGAAACAGGCTGCAGAAAGCCCATTTAAACATGCTGTGACACCACTGACAGTTCCTCACACCATCTGAGTGGCGGATAATGGTGTCTCAGCCATCAAACACATGCTATCCTTTAACATTACTTTCATAGGAATTGTTTTTTTCTGTGGAGAAAAACACACAGCCCGAAGGATTGCAACCTTGTTTCTCAGGCTATTTGTGTACATGCAGGATGATTGCAGGCTTTTTACAGGCTGTAACAGTGAGAACTGGAACCCTAAAAACTACTTGGAAAGTGAGGCGTCTCAGTGCCACCTCTCTGGCGTGCATAGAGACACAGCTGGAATGATTGCAGCTTTTGTTCCTCAAAGCCCTGTGTGCGGTGATGGAGCAACAGCGCCCTCCTTTGGTGACAGCTGAGAGAAAAAAAAAAGCTTACAGCACCTGGTATTCCCAGGCGGTCTCCCATCCAAGTACTAACCAGGCCCGACCCTGCTTAGCTTCCGAGATCAGACGAGATCGGGCGTGTTCAGGGTGGTATGGCCGTAAGCGATGAAACAGGCTGCAGAAAGCCCATTTAAACATGCTGTGACACCACTGACAGTTCCTCACACCATCTGAGTGGCGGATAATGGTGTCTCAGCCATCAAACACATGCTATCCTTTAACATTACTTTCATAGGAATTGTTTTTTTCTGTGGAGAAAAACACACAGCCCGAAGGATTGCAACCTTGTTTCTCAGGCTATTTGTGTACATGCAGGATGATTGCAGGCTTTTTACAGGCTGTAACAGTGAGAACTGGAACCCTAAAAACTACTTGGAAAGTGAGGCGTCTCAGTGCCACCTCTCTGGCGTGCATAGAGACACAGCTGGAATGATTGCAGCTTTTGTTCCTCAAAGCCCTGTGTGCGGTGATGGAGCAACAGCGCCCTCCTTTGGTGACAGCTGAGAGAAAAAAAAAAGCTTACAGCACCTGGTATTCCCAGGCGGTCTCCCATCCAAGTACTAACCAGGCCCGACCCTGCTTAGCTTCCGAGATCAGACGAGATCGGGCGTGTTCAGGGTGGTATGGCCGTAAGCGATGAAACAGGCTGCAGAAAGCCCATTTAAACATGCTGTGACACCACTGACAGTTCCTCACACCATCTGAGTGGCGGATAATGGTGTCTCAGCCATCAAACACATGCTTTCCTTTAACATTACTTTCATAGGAATTGTTTTTTTCTGTGGAGAAAAACACACAGCCCGAAGGATTGCAACCTTGTTTCTCAGGCTATTTGTGTACATGCAGGATGATTGCAGGCTTTTTACAGGCTGTAACAGTGAGAACTGGAACCCTAAAAACTACTTGGAAAGTGAGGCGTCTCAGTGCCACCTCTCTGGCGTGCATAGAGACACAGCTGGAATGATTGCAGCTTTTGTTCCTCAAAGCCCTGTGTGCGGTGATGGAGCAACAGCGCCCTCCTTTGGTGACAGCTGAGAGAAAAAAAAAAGCTTACAGCACCTGGTATTCCCAGGCGGTCTCCCATCCAAGTACTAACCAGGCCCGACCCTGCTTAGCTTCCGAGATCAGACGAGATCGGGCGTGTTCAGGGTGGTATGGCCGTAAGCGATGAAACAGGCTGCAGAAAGCCCATTTAAACATGCTGTGACACCACTGACAGTTCCTCACACCATCTGAGTGGCGGATAATGGTGTCTCAGCCATCAAACACATGCTATCCTTTAACATTACTTTCATAGGAATTGTTTTTTTCTGTGGAGAAAAACACACAGCCCGAAGGATTGCAACCTTGTTTCTCAGGCTATTTGTGTACATGCAGGATGATTGCAGGCTTTTTACAGGCTGTAACAGTGAGAACTGGAACCCTAAAAACTACTTGGAAAGTGAGGCGTCTCAGTGCCACCTCTCTGGCGTGCATAGAGACACAGCTGGAATGATTGCAGCTTTTGTTCCTCAAAGCCCTGTGTGCGGTGATGGAGCAACAGCGCCCTCCTTTGGTGACAGCTGAGAGAAAAAAAAAAGCTTACAGCACCTGGTATTCCCAGGCGGTCTCCCATCCAAGTACTAACCAGGCCCGACCCTGCTTAGCTTCCGAGATCAGACGAGATCGGGCGTGTTCAGGGTGGTATGGCCGTAAGCGATGAAACAGGCTGCAGAAAGCCCATTTAAACATGCTGTGACACCACTGACAGTTCCTCACACCATCTGAGTGGCGGATAATGGTGTCTCAGCCATCAAACACATGCTATCCTTTAACATTACTTTCATAGGAATTGTTTTTTTCTGTGGAGAAAAACACACAGCCCGAAGGATTGCAACCTTGTTTCTCAGGCTATTTGTGTACATGCAGGATGATTGCAGGCTTTTTACAGGCTGTAACAGTGAGAACTGGAACCCTAAAAACTACTTGGAAAGTGAGGCGTCTCAGTGCCACCTCTCTGGCGTGCATAGAGACACAGCTGGAATGATTGCAGCTTTTGTTCCTCAAAGCCCTGTGTGCGGTGATGGAGCAACAGCGCCCTCCTTTGGTGACAGCTGAGAGAAAAAAAAAAGCTTACAGCACCTGGTATTCCCAGGCGGTCTCCCATCCAAGTACTAACCAGGCCCGACCCTGCTTAGCTTCCGAGATCAGACGAGATCGGGCGTGTTCAGGGTGGTATGGCCGTAAGCGATGAAACAGGCTGCAGAAAGCCCATTTAAACATGCTGTGACACCACTGACAGTTCCTCACACCATCTGAGTGGCGGATAATGGTGTCTCAGCCATCAAACACATGCTATCCTTTAACATTACTTTCATAGGAATTGTTTTTTTCTGTGGAGAAAAACACACAGCCCGAAGGATTGCAACCTTGTTTCTCAGGCTATTTGTGTACATGCAGGATGATTGCAGGCTTTTTACAGGCTGTAACAGTGAGAACTGGAACCCTAAAAACTACTTGGAAAGTGAGGCGTCTCAGTGCCACCTCTCTGGTGTGCATAGAGACACAGCTGGAATGATTGCAGCTTTTGTTCCTCAAAGCCCTGTGTGCGGTGATGGAGCAACAGCGCCCTCCTTTGGTGACAGCTGAGAGAAAAAAAAAAGCTTACAGCACCTGGTATTCCCAGGCGGTCTCCCATCCAAGTACTAACCAGGCCCGACCCTGCTTAGCTTCCGAGATCAGACGAGATCGGGCGTGTTCAGGGTGGTATGGCCGTAAGCGATGAAACAGGCTGCAGAAAGCCCATTTAAACATGCTGTGACACCACTGACAGTTCCTCACACCATCTGAGTGGCGGATAATGGTGTCTCAGCCATCAAACACATGCTATCCTTTAACATTACTTTCATAGGAATTGTTTTTTTCTGTGGAGAAAAACACACAGCCCGAAGGATTGCAACCTTGTTTCTCAGGCTATTTGTGTACATGCAGGATGATTGCAGGCTTTTTACAGGCTGTAACAGTGAGAACTGGAACCCTAAAAACTACTTGGAAAGTGAGGCGTCTCAGTGCCACCTCTCTGGCGTGCATAGAGACACAGCTGGAATGATTGCAGCTTTTGTTCCTCAAAGCCCTGTGTGCGGTGATGGAGCAACAGCGCCCTCCTTTGGTGACAGCTGAGAGAAAAAAAAAAGCTTACAGCACCTGGTATTCCCAGGCGGTCTCCCATCCAAGTACTAACCAGGCCCGACCCTGCTTAGCTTCCGAGATCAGACGAGATCGGGCGTGTTCAGGGTGGTATGGCCGTAAGCGATGAAACAGGCTGCAGAAAGCCCATTTAAACATGCTGTGACACCACTGACAGTTCCTCACACCATCTGAGTGGCGGATAATGGTGTCTCAGCCATCAAACACATGCTATCCTTTAACATTACTTTCATAGGAATTGTTTTTTTCTGTGGAGAAAAACACACAGCCCGAAGGATTGCAACCTTGTTTCTCAGGCTATTTGTGTACATGCAGGATGATTGCAGGCTTTTTACAGGCTGTAACAGTGAGAACTGGAACCCTAAAAACTACTTGGAAAGTGAGGCGTCTCAGTGCCACCTCTCTGGCGTGCATAGAGACACAGCTGGAATGATTGCAGCTTTTGTTCCTCAAAGCCCTGTGTGCGGTGATGGAGCAACAGCGCCCTCCTTTGGTGACAGCTGAGAGAAAAAAAAAAGCTTACAGCACCTGGTATTCCCAGGCGGTCTCCCATCCAAGTACTAACCAGGCCCGACCCTGCTTAGCTTCCGAGATCAGACGAGATCGGGCGTGTTCAGGGTGGTATGGCCGTAAGCGATGAAACAGGCTGCAGAAAGCCCATTTAAACATGCTGTGACACCACTGACAGTTCCTCACACCATCTGAGTGGCGGATAATGGTGTCTCAGCCATCAAACACATGCTATCCTTTAACATTACTTTCATAGGAATTGTTTTTTTCTGTGGAGAAAAACACACAGCCCGAAGGATTGCAACCTTGTTTCTCAGGCTATTTGTGTACATGCAGGATGATTGCAGGCTTTTTACAGGCTGTAACAGTGAGAACTGGAACCCTAAAAACTACTTGGAAAGTGAGGCGTCTCAGTGCCACCTCTCTGGCGTGCATAGAGACACAGCTGGAATGATTGCAGCTTTTGTTCCTCAAAGCCCTGTGTGCGGTGATGGAGCAACAGCGCCCTCCTTTGGTGACAGCTGGGAGAAAAAAAAAAGCTTACAGCACCTGGTATTCCCAGGCGGTCTCCCATCCAAGTACTAACCAGGCCCGACCCTGCTTAGCTTCCGAGATCAGACGAGATCGGGCGTGTTCAGGGTGGTATGGCCGTAAGCGATGAAACAGGCTGCAGAAAGCCCATTTAAACATGCTGTGACACCACTGACAGTTCCTCACACCATCTGAGTGGCGGATAATGGTGTCTCAGCCATCAAACACATGCTATCCTTTAACATTACTTTCATAGGAATTGTTTTTTTCTGTGGAGAAAAACACACAGCCCGAAGGATTGCAACCTTGTTTCTCAGGCTATTTGTGTACATGCAGGATGATTGCAGGCTTTTTACAGGCTGTAACAGTGAGAACTGGAACCCTAAAAACTACTTGGAAAGTGAGGCGTCTCAGTGCCACCTCTCTGGCGTGCATAGAGACACAGCTGGAATGATTGCAGCTTTTGTTCCTCAAAGCCCTGTGTGCGGTGATGGAGCAACAGCGCCCTCCTTTGGTGACAGCTGAGAGAAAAAAAAAAGCTTACAGCACCTGGTATTCCCAGGCGGTCTCCCATCCAAGTACTAACCAGGCCCGACCCTGCTTAGCTTCCGAGATCAGACGAGATCGGGCGTGTTCAGGGTGGTATGGCCGTAAGCGATGAAACAGGCTGCAGAAAGCCCATTTAAACATGCTGTGACACCACTGACAGTTCCTCACACCATCTGAGTGGCGGATAATGGTGTCTCAGCCATCAAACACATGCTATCCTTTAACATTACTTTCATAGGAATTGTTTTTT
>JAJDFG010000918.1:0-35000 GCA_021039105.1 Scomber colias | reverse complement strand
CTATTTGTGTACATGCAGGATGATTGCAGGCTTTTTACAGGCTGTAACAGTGAGAACTGGAACCCTAAAAACTACTTGGAAAGTGAGGCGTCTCAGTGCCACCTCTCTGGCGTGCATAGAGACACAGCTGGAATGATTGCAGCTTTTGTTCCTCAAAGCCCTGTGTGCGGTGATGGAGCAACAGCGCCCTCCTTTGGTGACAGCTGAGAGAAAAAAAAAAGCTTACAGCACCTGGTATTCCCAGGCGGTCTCCCATCCAAGTACTAACCAGGCCCGACCCTGCTTAGCTTCCGAGATCAGACGAGATCGGGCGTGTTCAGGGTGGTATGGCCGTAAGTGATGAAACAGGCTGCAGAAAGCCCATTTAAACATGCTGTGACACCACTGACAGTTCCTCACACCATCTGAGTGGCGGATAATGGTGTCTCAGCCATCAAACACATGCTATCCTTTAACATTACTTTCATAGGAATTGTTTTTTTCTGTGGAGAAAAACACACAGCCCGAAGGATTGCAACCTTGTTTCTCAGGCTATTTGTGTACATGCAGGATGATTGCAGGCTTTTTACAGGCTGTAACAGTGAGAACTGGAACCCTAAAAACTACTTGGAAAGTGAGGCGTCTCAGTGCCACCTCTCTGGCGTGCATAGAGACACAGCTGGAATGATTGCAGCTTTTGTTCCTCAAAGCCCTGTGTGCGGTGATGGAGCAACAGCGCCCTCCTTTGGTGACAGCTGAGAGAAAAAAAAAAGCTTACAGCACCTGGTATTCCCAGGCGGTCTCCCATCCAAGTACTAACCAGGCCCGACCCTGCTTAGCTTCCGAGATCAGACGAGATCGGGCGTGTTCAGGGTGGTATGGCCGTAAGCGATGAAACAGGCTGCAGAAAGCCCATTTAAACATGCCGTGACACCACTGACAGTTCCTCACACCATCTGAGTGGCGGATAATGGTGTCTCAGCCATCAAACACATGCTATCCTTTAACATTACTTTCATAGGAATTGTTTTTTTCTGTGGAGAAAAACACACAGCCCGAAGGATTGCAACCTTGTTTCTCAGGCTATTTGTGTACATGCAGGATGATTGCAGGCTTTTTACAGGCTGTAACAGTGAGAACTGGAACCCTAAAAACTACTTGGAAAGTGAGGCGTCTCAGTGCCACCTCTCTGGCGTGCATAGAGACACAGCTGGAATGATTGCAGCTTTTGTTCCTCAAAGCCCTGTGTGCGGTGATGGAGCAACAGCGCCCTCCTTTGGTGACAGCTGAGAGAAAAAAAAAAGCTTACAGCACCTGGTATTCCCAGGCGGTCTCCCATCCAAGTACTAACCAGGCCCGACCCTGCTTAGCTTCCGAGATCAGACGAGATCGGGCGTGTTCAGGGTGGTATGGCCGTAAGCGATGAAACAGGCTGCAGAAAGCCCATTTAAACATGCTGTGACACCACTGACAGTTCCTCACACCATCTGAGTGGCGGATAATGGTGTCTCAGCCATCAAACACATGCTATCCTTTAACATTACTTTCATAGGAATTGTTTTTTTCTGTGGAGAAAAACACACAGCCCGAAGGATTGCAACCTTGTTTCTCAGGCTATTTGTGTACATGCAGGATGATTGCAGGCTTTTTACAGGCTGTAACAGTGAGAACTGGAACCCTAAAAACTACTTGGAAAGTGAGGCGTCTCAGTGCCACCTCTCTGGCGTGCATAGAGACACAGCTGGAATGATTGCAGCTTTTGTTCCTCAAAGCCCTGTGTGCGGTGATGGAGCAACAGCGCCCTCCTTTGGTGACAGCTGAGAGAAAAAAAAAAGCTTACAGCACCTGGTATTCCCAGGCGGTCTCCCATGCAAGTACTAACCAGGCCCGACCCTGCTTAGCTTCCGAGATCAGACGAGATCGGGCGTGTTCAGGGTGGTATGGCCGTAAGCGATGAAACAGGCTGCAGAAAGCCCATTTAAACATGCTGTGACACCACTGACAGTTCCTCACACCATCTGAGTGGCGGATAATGGTGTCTCAGCCATCAAACACATGCTATCCTTTAACATTACTTTCATAGGAATTGTTTTTTTCTGTGGAGAAAAACACACAGCCCGAGGGATTGCAACCTTGTTTCTCAGGCTATTTGTGTACATGCAGGATGATTGCAGGCTTTTTACAGGCTCTAACAGTGAGAACTGGAACCCTAAAAACTACTTGGAAAGTGAGGCGTCTCAGTGCCACCTCTCTGGCGTGCATAGAGACACAGCTGGAATGATTGCAGCTTTTGTTCCTCAAAGCCCTGTGTGCGGTGATGGAGCAACAGCGCCCTCCTTTGGTGACAGCTGAGAGAAAAAAAAAAGCTTACAGCACCTGGTATTCCCAGGCGGTCTCCCATCCAAGTACTAACCAGGCCCGACCCTGCTTAGCTTCCGAGATCAGACGAGATCGGGCGTGTTCAGGGTGGTATGGCCGTAAGCGATGAAACAGGCTGCAGAAAGCCCATTTAAATATGCCGTGACACCACTGACAGTTCCTCACACCATCTGAGTGGCGGATAATGGTGTCTCAGCCATCAAACACATGCTATCCTTTAACATTACTTTCATAGGAATTGTTTTTTTCTGTGGAGAAAAACACACAGCCCGAAGGATTGCAACCTTGTTTCTCAGGCTATTTGTGTACATGCAGGATGATTGCAGGCTTTTTACAGGCTGTAACAGTGAGAACTGGAACCCTAAAAACTACTTGGAAAGTGAGGCGTCTCAGTGCCACCTCTCTGGCGTGCATAGAGACACAGCTGGAATGATTGCAGCTTTTGTTCCTCAAAGCCCTGTGTGCGGTGATGGAGCAACAGCGCCCTCCTTTGGTGACAGCTGAGAGAAAAAAAAAAGCTTACAGCACCTGGTATTCCCAGGCGGTCTCCCATCCAAGTACTAACCAGGCCCGACCCTGCTTAGCTTCCGAGATCAGACGAGATCGGGCGTGTTCAGGGTGGTATGGCCGTAAGCGATGAAACAGGCTGCAGAAAGCCCATTTAAACATGCTGTGACACCACTGACAGTTCCTCACACCATCTGAGTGGCGGATAATGGTGTCTCAGCCATCAAACACATGCTATCCTTTAACATTACTTTCATAGGAATTGTTTTTTTCTGTGGAGAAAAACACACAGCCCGAAGGATTGCAACCTTGTTTCTCAGGCTATTTGTGTACATGCAGGATGATTGCAGGCTTTTTACAGGCTGTAACAGTGAGAACTGGAACCCTAAAAACTACTTGGAAAGTGAGGCGTCTCAGTGCCACCTCTCTGGCGTGCATAGAGACACAGCTGGAATGATTGCAGCTTTTGTTCCTCAAAGCCCTGTGTGCGGTGATGGAGCAACAGCGCCCTCCTTTGGTGACAGCTGAGAGAAAAAAAAAGCTTACAGCACCTGGTATTCCCAGGCGGTCTCCCATCCAAGTACTAACCAGGCCCGACCCTGCTTAGCTTCCGAGATCAGACGAGATCGGGCGTGTTCAGGGTGGTATGGCCGTAAGCGATGAAACAGGCTGCAGAAAGCCCATTTAAAGCTACGCCAGGGCCCGTTATACCCGTCCGTGTCACTGAAGGAAGTAAAAATTGAATTTTTCACACATTCTATTCACTGTAGACATAATACACGTCACACAAAGCTGTTTTGTAAGCGACAAAACAGGCTGCAGAAAGCCCATTTAAACATGCTGTGACACCACTGACAGTTCCTCACACCATCTGAGTGGCGGATAATGGTGTCTCAGCCATCAAACACATGCTATCCTTTAACATTACTTTCATAGGAATTGTTTTTTTCTGTGGAGAAAAACACACAGCCCGAAGGATTGCAACCTTGTTTCTCAGGCTATTTGTGTACATGCAGGATGATTGCAGGCTTTTTACAGGCTGTAACAGTGAGAACTGGAACCCTAAAAACTACTTGGAAAGTGAGGCGTCTCAGTGCCACCTCTCTGGCGTGCATAGAGACACAGCTGGAATGATTGCAGCTTTTGTTCCTCAAAGCCCTGTGTGCGGTGATGGAGCAACAGCGCCCTCCTTTGGTGACAGCTGAGAGAAAAAAAAAAGCTTACAGCACCTGGTATTCCCAGGCGGTCTCCCATCCAAGTACTAACCAGGCCCGACCCTGCTTAGCTTCCGAGATCAGACGAGATCGGGCGTGTTCAGGGTGGTATGGCCGTAAGCGATGAAACAGGCTGCAGAAAGCCCATTTAAACATGCTGTGACACCACTGACAGTTCCTCACACCATCTGAGTGGCGGATAATGGTGTCTCAGCCATCAAACACATGCTATCCTTTAACATTACTTTCATAGGAATTGTTTTTTTCTGTGGAGAAAAACACACAGCCCGAAGGATTGCAACCTTGTTTCTCAGGCTATTTGTGTACATGCAGGATGATTGCAGGCTTTTTACAGGCTGTAACAGTGAGAACTGGAACCCTAAAAACTACTTGGAAAGTGAGGCGTCTCAGTGCCACCTCTCTGGCGTGCATAGAGACACAGCTGGAATGATTGCAGCTTTTGTTCCTCAAAGCCCTGTGTGCGGTGATGGAGCAACAGCGCCCTCCTTTGGTGACAGCTGAGAGAAAAAAAAAGCTTACAGCACCTGGTATTCCCAGGCGGTCTCCCATCCAAGTACTAACCAGGCCCGACCCTGCTTAGCTTCCGAGATCAGACGAGATCGGGCGTGTTCAGGGTGGTATGGCCGTAAGCGATGAAACAGGCTGCAGAAAGCCCATTTAAAGCTACGCCAGGGCCCGTTATACCCGTCCGTGTCACTGAAGGAAGTAAAAATTGAATTTTTCACACATTCTATTCACTGTAGACATAATACACGTCACACAAAGCTGTTTTGTAAGCGACAAAACAGGCTGCAGAAAGCCCATTTAAACATGCTGTGACACCACTGACAGTTCCTCACACCATCTGAGTGGCGGATAATGGTGTCTCAGCCATCAAACACATGCTATCCTTTAACATTACTTTCATAGGAATTGTTTTTTTCTGTGGAGAAAAACACACAGCCCGAAGGATTGCAACCTTGTTTCTCAGGCTATTTGTGTACATGCAGGATGATTGCAGGCTTTTTACAGGCTGTAACAGTGAGAACTGGAACCCTAAAAAATACTTGGAAAGTGAGGCGTCTCAGTGCCACCTCTCTGGCGTGCATAGAGACACAGCTGGAATGATTGCAGCTTTTGTTCCTCAAAGCCCTGTGTGCGGTGATGGAGCAACAGCGCCCTCCTTTGGTGACAGCTGAGAGAAAAAAAAAAGCTTACAGCACCTGGTATTCCCAGGCGGTCTCCCATCCAAGTACTAACCAGGCCCGACCCTGCTTAGCTTCCGAGATCAGACGAGATCGGGCGTGTTCAGGGTGGTATGGCCGTAAGCGATGAAACAGGCTGCAGAAAGCCCATTTAAACATGCCGTGACACCACTGACAGTTCCTCACACCATCTGAGTGGCGGATAATGGTGTCTCAGCCATCAAACACATGCTATCCTTTAACATTACTTTCATAGGAATTGTTTTTTTCTGTGGAGAAAAACACACAGCCCGAAGGATTGCAACCTTGTTTCTCAGGCTATTTGTGTACATGCAGGATGATTGCAGGCTTTTTACAGGCTGTAACAGTGAGAACTGGAACCCTAAAAACTACTTGGAAAGTGAGGCGTCTCAGTGCCACCTCTCTGGCGTGCATAGAGACACAGCTGGAATGATTGCAGCTTTTGTTCCTCAAAGCCCTGTGTGCGGTGATGGAGCAACAGCGCCCTCCTTTGGTGACAGCTGAGAGAAAAAAAAAAGCTTACAGCACCTGGTATTCCCAGGCGGTCTCCCATCCAAGTACTAACCAGGCCCGACCCTGCTTAGCTTCCGAGATCAGACGAGATCGGGCGTGTTCAGGGTGGTATGGCCGTAAGCGATGAAACAGGCTGCAGAAAGCCCATTTAAACATGCTGTGACACCACTGACAGTTCCTCACACCATCTGAGTGGCGGATAATGGTGTCTCAGCCATCAAACACATGCTATCCTTTAACATTACTTTCATAGGAATTGTTTTTTTCTGTGGAGAAAAACACACAGCCCGAAGGATTGCAACCTTGTTTCTCAGGCTATTTGTGTACATGCAGGATGATTGCAGGCTTTTTACAGGCTGTAACAGTGAGAACTGGAACCCTAAAAACTACTTGGAAAGTGAGGCGTCTCAGTGCCACCTCTCTGGCGTGCATAGAGACACAGCTGGAATGATTGCAGCTTTTGTTCCTCAAAGCCCTGTGTGCGGTGATGGAGCAACAGCGCCCTCCTTTGGTGACAGCTGAGAGAAAAAAAAAAGCTTACAGCACCTGGTATTCCCAGGCGGTCTCCCATCCAAGTACTAACCAGGCCCGACCCTGCTTAGCTTCCGAGATCAGACGAGATCGGGCGTGTTCAGGGTGGTATGGCCGTAAGCGATGAAACAGGCTGCAGAAAGCCCATTTAAACATGCTGTGACACCACTGACAGTTCCTCACACCATCTGAGTGGCGGATAATGGTGTCTCAGCCATCAAACACATGCTATCCTTTAACATTACTTTCATAGGAATTGTTTTTTTCTGTGGAGAAAAACACACAGCCCGAAGGATTGCAACCTTGTTTCTCAGGCTATTTGTGTACATGCAGGATGATTGCAGGCTTTTTACAGGCTGTAACAGTGAGAACTGGAACCCTAAAAACTACTTGGAAAGTGAGGCGTCTCAGTGCCACCTCTCTGGCGTGCATAGAGACACAGCTGGAATGATTGCAGCTTTTGTTCCTCAAAGCCCTGTGTGCGGTGATGGAGCAACAGCGCCCTCCTTTGGTGACAGCTGAGAGAAAAAAAAAAGCTTACAGCACCTGGTATTCCCAGGCGGTCTCCCATGCAAGTACTAACCAGGCCCGACCCTGCTTAGCTTCCGAGATCAGACGAGATCGGGCGTGTTCAGGGTGGTATGGCCGTAAGCGATGAAACAGGCTGCAGAAAGCCCATTTAAACATGCTGTGACACCACTGACAGTTCCTCACACCATCTGAGTGGCGGATAATGGTGTCTCAGCCATCAAACACATGCTATCCTTTAACATTACTTTCATAGGAATTGTTTTTTTCTGTGGAGAAAAACACACAGCCCGAGGGATTGCAACCTTGTTTCTCAGGCTATTTGTGTACATGCAGGATGATTGCAGGCTTTTTACAGGCTCTAACAGTGAGAACTGGAACCCTAAAAACTACTTGGAAAGTGAGGCGTCTCAGTGCCACCTCTCTGGCGTGCATAGAGACACAGCTGGAATGATTGCAGCTTTTGTTCCTCAAAGCCCTGTGTGCGGTGATGGAGCAACAGCGCCCTCCTTTGGTGACAGCTGAGAGAAAAAAAAAAGCTTACAGCACCTGGTATTCCCAGGCGGTCTCCCATCCAAGTACTAACCAGGCCCGACCCTGCTTAGCTTCCGAGATCAGACGAGATCGGGCGTGTTCAGGGTGGTATGGCCGTAAGCGATGAAACAGGCTGCAGAAAGCCCATTTAAATATGCCGTGACACCACTGACAGTTCCTCACACCATCTGAGTGGCGGATAATGGTGTCTCAGCCATCAAACACATGCTATCCTTTAACATTACTTTCATAGGAATTGTTTTTTTCTGTGGAGAAAAACACACAGCCCGAAGGATTGCAACCTTGTTTCTCAGGCTATTTGTGTACATGCAGGATGATTGCAGGCTTTTTACAGGCTGTAACAGTGAGAACTGGAACCCTAAAAACTACTTGGAAAGTGAGGCGTCTCAGTGCCACCTCTCTGGCGTGCATAGAGACACAGCTGGAATGATTGCAGCTTTTGTTCCTCAAAGCCCTGTGTGCGGTGATGGAGCAACAGCGCCCTCCTTTGGTGACAGCTGAGAGAAAAAAAAAAGCTTACAGCACCTGGTATTCCCAGGCGGTCTCCCATCCAAGTACTAACCAGGCCCGACCCTGCTTAGCTTCCGAGATCAGACGAGATCGGGCGTGTTCAGGGTGGTATGGCCGTAAGCGATGAAACAGGCTGCAGAAAGCCCATTTAAACATGCTGTGACACCACTGACAGTTCCTCACACCATCTGAGTGGCGGATAATGGTGTCTCAGCCATCAAACACATGCTATCCTTTAACATTACTTTCATAGGAATTGTTTTTTTCTGTGGAGAAAAACACACAGCCCGAAGGATTGCAACCTTGTTTCTCAGGCTATTTGTGTACATGCAGGATGATTGCAGGCTTTTTACAGGCTGTAACAGTGAGAACTGGAACCCTAAAAACTACTTGGAAAGTGAGGCGTCTCAGTGCCACCTCTCTGGCGTGCATAGAGACACAGCTGGAATGATTGCAGCTTTTGTTCCTCAAAGCCCTGTGTGCGGTGATGGAGCAACAGCGCCCTCCTTTGGTGACAGCTGAGAGAAAAAAAAAGCTTACAGCACCTGGTATTCCCAGGCGGTCTCCCATCCAAGTACTAACCAGGCCCGACCCTGCTTAGCTTCCGAGATCAGACGAGATCGGGCGTGTTCAGGGTGGTATGGCCGTAAGCGATGAAACAGGCTGCAGAAAGCCCATTTAAAGCTACGCCAGGGCCCGTTATACCCGTCCGTGTCACTGAAGGAAGTAAAAATTGAATTTTTCACACATTCTATTCACTGTAGACATAATACACGTCACACAAAGCTGTTTTGTAAGCGACAAAACAGGCTGCAGAAAGCCCATTTAAACATGCTGTGACACCACTGACAGTTCCTCACACCATCTGAGTGGCGGATAATGGTGTCTCAGCCATCAAACACATGCTATCCTTTAACATTACTTTCATAGGAATTGTTTTTTTCTGTGGAGAAAAACACACAGCCCGAAGGATTGCAACCTTGTTTCTCAGGCTATTTGTGTACATGCAGGATGATTGCAGGCTTTTTACAGGCTGTAACAGTGAGAACTGGAACCCTAAAAACTACTTGGAAAGTGAGGCGTCTCAGTGCCACCTCTCTGGCGTGCATAGAGACACAGCTGGAATGATTGCAGCTTTTGTTCCTCAAAGCCCTGTGTGCGGTGATGGAGCAACAGCGCCCTCCTTTGGTGACAGCTGAGAGAAAAAAAAAAGCTTACAGCACCTGGTATTCCCAGGCGGTCTCCCATCCAAGTACTAACCAGGCCCGACCCTGCTTAGCTTCCGAGATCAGACGAGATCGGGCGTGTTCAGGGTGGTATGGCCGTAAGCGATGAAACAGGCTGCAGAAAGCCCATTTAAACATGCTGTGACACCACTGACAGTTCCTCACACCATCTGAGTGGCGGATAATGGTGTCTCAGCCATCAAACACATGCTATCCTTTAACATTACTTTCATAGGAATTGTTTTTTTCTGTGGAGAAAAACACACAGCCCGAAGGATTGCAACCTTGTTTCTCAGGCTATTTGTGTACATGCAGGATGATTGCAGGCTTTTTACAGGCTGTAACAGTGAGAACTGGAACCCTAAAAACTACTTGGAAAGTGAGGCGTCTCAGTGCCACCTCTCTGGCGTGCATAGAGACACAGCTGGAATGATTGCAGCTTTTGTTCCTCAAAGCCCTGTGTGCGGTGATGGAGCAACAGCGCCCTCCTTTGGTGACAGCTGAGAGAAAAAAAAAGCTTACAGCACCTGGTATTCCCAGGCGGTCTCCCATCCAAGTACTAACCAGGCCCGACCCTGCTTAGCTTCCGAGATCAGACGAGATCGGGCGTGTTCAGGGTGGTATGGCCGTAAGCGATGAAACAGGCTGCAGAAAGCCCATTTAAAGCTACGCCAGGGCCCGTTATACCCGTCCGTGTCACTGAAGGAAGTAAAAATTGAATTTTTCACACATTCTATTCACTGTAGACATAATACACGTCACACAAAGCTGTTTTGTAAGCGACAAAACAGGCTGCAGAAAGCCCATTTAAACATGCTGTGACACCACTGACAGTTCCTCACACCATCTGAGTGGCGGATAATGGTGTCTCAGCCATCAAACACATGCTATCCTTTAACATTACTTTCATAGGAATTGTTTTTTTCTGTGGAGAAAAACACACAGCCCGAAGGATTGCAACCTTGTTTCTCAGGCTATTTGTGTACATGCAGGATGATTGCAGGCTTTTTACAGGCTGTAACAGTGAGAACTGGAACCCTAAAAACTACTTGGAAAGTGAGGCGTCTCAGTGCCACCTCTCTGGCGTGCATAGAGACACAGCTGGAATGATTGCAGCTTTTGTTCCTCAAAGCCCTGTGTGCGGTGATGGAGCAACAGCGCCCTCCTTTGGTGACAGCTGAGAGAAAAAAAAAAGCTTACAGCACCTGGTATTCCCAGGCGGTCTCCCATCCAAGTACTAACCAGGCCCGACCCTGCTTAGCTTCCGAGATCAGACGAGATCGGGCGTGTTCAGGGTGGTATGGCCGTAAGCGATGAAACAGGCTGCAGAAAGCCCATTTAAACATGCCGTGACACCACTGACAGTTCCTCACACCATCTGAGTGGCGGATAATGGTGTCTCAGCCATCAAACACATGCTATCCTTTAACATTACTTTCATAAGAATTGTTTTTTTCTGTGGAGAAAAACACACAGCCCGAAGGATTGCAACCTTGTTTCTCAGGCTATTTGTGTACATGCAGGATGATTGCAGGCTTTTTACAGGCTGTAACAGTGAGAACTGGAACCCTAAAAACTACTTGGAAAGTGAGGCGTCTCAGTGCCACCTCTCTGGCGTGCATAGAGACACAGCTGGAATGATTGCAGCTTTTGTTCCTCAAAGCCCTGTGTGCGGTGATGGAGCAACAGCGCCCTCCTTTGGTGACAGCTGAGAGAAAAAAAAAAGCTTACAGCACCTGGTATTCCCAGGCGGTCTCCCATCCAAGTACTAACCAGGCCCGACCCTGCTTAGCTTCCGAGATCAGACGAGATCGGGCGTGTTCAGGGTGGTATGGCCGTAAGCGATGAAACAGGCTGCAGAAAGCCCATTTAAACATGCTGTGACACCACTGACAGTTCCTCACACCATCTGAGTGGCGGATAATGGTGTCTCAGCCATCAAACACATGCTATCCTTTAACATTACTTTCATAGGAATTGTTTTTTTCTGTGGAGAAAAACACACAGCCCGAAGGATTGCAACCTTGTTTCTCAGGCTATTTGTGTACATGCAGGATGATTGCAGGCTTTTTACAGGCTGTAACAGTGAGAACTGGAACCCTAAAAACTACTTGGAAAGTGAGGCGTCTCAGTGCCACCTCTCTGGCGTGCATAGAGACACAGCTGGAATGATTGCAGCTTTTGTTCCTCAAAGCCCTGTGTGCGGTGATGGAGCAACAGCGCCCTCCTTTGGTGACAGCTGAGAGAAAAAAAAAAGCTTACAGCACCTGGTATTCCCAGGCGGTCTCCCATCCAAGTACTAACCAGGCCCGACCCTGCTTAGCTTCCGAGATCAGACGAGATCGGGCGTGTTCAGGGTGGTATGGCCGTAAGCGATGAAACAGGCTGCAGAAAGCCCATTTAAATATGCCGTGACACCACTGACAGTTCCTCACACCATCTGAGTGGCGGATAATGGTGTCTCAGCCATCAAACACATGCTATCCTTTAACATTACTTTCATAGGAATTGTTTTTTTCTGTGGAGAAAAACACACAGCCCGAAGGATTGCAACCTTGTTTCTCAGGCTATTTGTGTACATGCAGGATGATTGCAGGCTTTTTACAGGCTGTAACAGTGAGAACTGGAACCCTAAAAACTACTTGGAAAGTGAGGCGTCTCAGTGCCACCTCTCTGGCGTGCATAGAGACACAGCTGGAATGATTGCAGCTTTTGTTCCTCAAAGCCCTGTGTGCGGTGATGGAGCAACAGCGCCCTCCTTTGGTGACAGCTGAGAGAAAAAAAAAAGCTTACAGCACCTGGTATTCCCAGGCGGTCTCCCATCCAAGTACTAACCAGGCCCGACCCTGCTTAGCTTCCGAGATCAGACGAGATCGGGCGTGTTCAGGGTGGTATGGCCGTAAGCGATGAAACAGGCTGCAGAAAGCCCATTTAAACATGCTGTGACACCACTGACAGTTCCTCACACCATCTGAGTGGCGGATAATGGTGTCTCAGCCATCAAACACATGCTATCCTTTAACATTACTTTCATAGGAATTGTTTTTTTCTGTGGAGAAAAACACACAGCCCGAAGGATTGCAACCTTGTTTCTCAGGCTATTTGTGTACATGCAGGATGATTGCAGGCTTTTTACAGGCTGTAACAGTGAGAACTGGAACCCTAAAAACTACTTGGAAAGTGAGGCGTCTCAGTGCCACCTCTCTGGCGTGCATAGAGACACAGCTGGAATGATTGCAGCTTTTGTTCCTCAAAGCCCTGTGTGCGGTGATGGAGCAACAGCGCCCTCCTTTGGTGACAGCTGAGAGAAAAAAAAAGCTTACAGCACCTGGTATTCCCAGGCGGTCTCCCATCCAAGTACTAACCAGGCCCGACCCTGCTTAGCTTCCGAGATCAGACGAGATCGGGCGTGTTCAGGGTGGTATGGCCGTAAGCGATGAAACAGGCTGCAGAAAGCCCATTTAAAGCTACGCCAGGGCCCGTTATACCCGTCCGTGTCACTGAAGGAAGTAAAAATTGAATTTTTCACACATTCTATTCACTGTAGACATAATACACGTCACACAAAGCTGTTTTGTAAGCGACAAAACAGGCTGCAGAAAGCCCATTTAAACATGCTGTGACACCACTGACAGTTCCTCACACCATCTGAGTGGCGGATAATGGTGTCTCAGCCATCAAACACATGCTATCCTTTAACATTACTTTCATAGGAATTGTTTTTTTCTGTGGAGAAAAACACACAGCCCGAAGGATTGCAACCTTGTTTCTCAGGCTATTTGTGTACATGCAGGATGATTGCAGGCTTTTTACAGGCTGTAACAGTGAGAACTGGAACCCTAAAAACTACTTGGAAAGTGAGGCGTCTCAGTGCCACCTCTCTGGCGTGCATAGAGACACAGCTGGAATGATTGCAGCTTTTGTTCCTCAAAGCCCTGTGTGCGGTGATGGAGCAACAGCGCCCTCCTTTGGTGACAGCTGAGAGAAAAAAAAAAGCTTACAGCACCTGGTATTCCCAGGCGGTCTCCCATCCAAGTACTAACCAGGCCCGACCCTGCTTAGCTTCCGAGATCAGACGAGATCGGGCGTGTTCAGGGTGGTATGGCCGTAAGCGATGAAACAGGCTGCAGAAAGCCCATTTAAACATGCTGTGACACCACTGACAGTTCCTCACACCATCTGAGTGGCGGATAATGGTGTCTCAGCCATCAAACACATGCTATCCTTTAACATTACTTTCATAGGAATTGTTTTTTTCTGTGGAGAAAAACACACAGCCCGAAGGATTGCAACCTTGTTTCTCAGGCTATTTGTGTACATGCAGGATGATTGCAGGCTTTTTACAGGCTGTAACAGTGAGAACTGGAACCCTAAAAACTACTTGGAAAGTGAGGCGTCTCAGTGCCACCTCTCTGGCGTGCATAGAGACACAGCTGGAATGATTGCAGCTTTTGTTCCTCAAAGCCCTGTGTGCGGTGATGGAGCAACAGCGCCCTCCTTTGGTGACAGCTGAGAGAAAAAAAAAGCTTACAGCACCTGGTATTCCCAGGCGGTCTCCCATCCAAGTACTAACCAGGCCCGACCCTGCTTAGCTTCCGAGATCAGACGAGATCGGGCGTGTTCAGGGTGGTATGGCCGTAAGCGATGAAACAGGCTGCAGAAAGCCCATTTAAAGCTACGCCAGGGCCCGTTATACCCGTCCGTGTCACTGAAGGAAGTAAAAATTGAATTTTTCACACATTCTATTCACTGTAGACATAATACACGTCACACAAAGCTGTTTTGTAAGCGACAAAACAGGCTGCAGAAAGCCCATTTAAACATGCTGTGACACCACTGACAGTTCCTCACACCATCTGAGTGGCGGATAATGGTGTCTCAGCCATCAAACACATGCTATCCTTTAACATTACTTTCATAGGAATTGTTTTTTTCTGTGGAGAAAAACACACAGCCCGAAGGATTGCAACCTTGTTTCTCAGGCTATTTGTGTACATGCAGGATGATTGCAGGCTTTTTACAGGCTGTAACAGTGAGAACTGGAACCCTAAAAACTACTTGGAAAGTGAGGCGTCTCAGTGCCACCTCTCTGGCGTGCATAGAGACACAGCTGGAATGATTGCAGCTTTTGTTCCTCAAAGCCCTGTGTGCGGTGATGGAGCAACAGCGCCCTCCTTTGGTGACAGCTGAGAGAAAAAAAAAAGCTTACAGCACCTGGTATTCCCAGGCGGTCTCCCATCCAAGTACTAACCAGGCCTGACCCTGCTTAGCTTCCGAGATCAGACGAGATCGGGCGTGTTCAGGGTGGTATGGCCGTAAGCGATGAAACAGGCTGCAGAAAGCCCATTTAAACATGCTGTGACACCACTGACAGTTCCTCACACCATCTGAGTGGCGGATAATGGTGTCTCAGCCATCAAACACATGCTATCCTTTAACATTACTTTCATAGGAATTGTTTTTTTCTGTGGAGAAAAACACACAGCCCGAAGGATTGCAACCTTGTTTCTCAGGCTATTTGTGTACATGCAGGATGATTGCAGGCTTTTTACAGGCTGTAACAGTGAGAACTGGAACCCTAAAAACTACTTGGAAAGTGAGGCGTCTCAGTGCCACCTCTCTGGCGTGCATAGAGACACAGCTGGAATGATTGCAGCTTTTGTTCCTCAAAGCCCTGTGTGCGGTGATGGAGCAACAGCGCCCTCCTTTGGTGACAGCTGAGAGAAAAAAAAAAGCTTACAGCACCTGGTATTCCCAGGCGGTCTCCCATCCAAGTACTAACCAGGCCCGACCCTGCTTAGCTTCCGAGATCAGACGAGATCGGGCGTGTTCAGGGTGGTATGGCCGTAAGCGATGAAACAGGCTGCAGAAAGCCCATTTAAACATGCTGTGACACCACTGACAGTTCCTCACACCATCTGAGTGGCGGATAATGGTGTCTCAGCCATCAAACACATGCTATCCTTTAACATTACTTTCATAGGAATTGTTTTTTTCTGTGGAGAAAAACACACAGCCCGAAGGATTGCAACCTTGTTTCTCAGGCTATTTGTGTACATGCAGGATGATTGCAGGCTTTTTACAGGCTGTAACAGTGAGAACTGGAACCCTAAAAACTACTTGGAAAGTGAGGCGTCTCAGTGCCACCTCTCTGGCGTGCATAGAGACACAGCTGGAATGATTGCAGCTTTTGTTCCTCAAAGCCCTGTGTGCGGTGATGGAGCAACAGCGCCCTCCTTTGGTGACAGCTGAGAGAAAAAAAAAAGCTTACAGCACCTGGTATTCCCAGGCGGTCTCCCATCCAAGTACTAACCAGGCCCGACCCTGCTTAGCTTCCGAGATCAGACGAGATCGGGCGTGTTCAGGGTGGTATGGCCGTAAGCGATGAAACAGGCTGCAGAAAGCCCATTTAAAGCTACGCCAGGGCCCGTTATACCCGTCCGTGTCACTGAAGGAAGTAAAAATTGAATTTTTCACACATTCTATTCACTGTAGACATAATACACGTCACACAAAGCTGTTTTGTAAGCGACAAAACAGGCTGCAGAAAGCCCATTTAAACATGCTGTGACACCACTGACAGTTCCTCACACCATCTGAGTGGCGGATAATGGTGTCTCAGCCATCAAACACATGCTATCCTTTAACATTACTTTCATAGGAATTGTTTTTTTCTGTGGAGAAAAACACACAGCCCGAAGGATTGCAACCTTGTTTCTCAGGCTATTTGTGTACATGCAGGATGATTGCAGGCTTTTTACAGGCTGTAACAGTGAGAACTGGAACCCTAAAAACTACTTGGAAAGTGAGGCGTCTCAGTGCCACCTCTCTGGCGTGCATAGAGACACAGCTGGAATGATTGCAGCTTTTGTTCCTCAAAGCCCTGTGTGCGGTGATGGAGCAACAGCGCCCTCCTTTGGTGACAGCTGAGAGAAAAAAAAAAGCTTACAGCACCTGGTATTCCCAGGCGGTCTCCCATCCAAGTACTAACCAGGCCCGACCCTGCTTAGCTTCCGAGATCAGACGAGATCGGGCGTGTTCAGGGTGGTATGGCCGTAAGCGATGAAACAGGCTGCAGAAAGCCCATTTAAACATGCTGTGACACCACTGACAGTTCCTCACACCATCTGAGTGGCGGATAATGGTGTCTCAGCCATCAAACACATGCTATCCTTTAACATTACTTTCATAGGAATTGTTTTTTTCTGTGGAGAAAAACACACAGCCCGAAGGATTGCAACCTTGTTTCTCAGGCTATTTGTGTACATGCAGGATGATTGCAGGCTTTTTACAGGCTGTAACAGTGAGAACTGGAACCCTAAAAACTACTTGGAAAGTGAGGCGTCTCAGTGCCACCTCTCTGGCGTGCATAGAGACACAGCTGGAATGATTGCAGCTTTTGTTCCTCAAAGCCCTGTGTGCGGTGATGGAGCAACAGCGCCCTCCTTTGGTGACAGCTGAGAGAAAAAAAAAGCTTACAGCACCTGGTATTCCCAGGCGGTCTCCCATCCAAGTACTAACCAGGCCCGACCCTGCTTAGCTTCCGAGATCAGACGAGATCGGGCGTGTTCAGGGTGGTATGGCCGTAAGCGATGAAACAGGCTGCAGAAAGCCCATTTAAAGCTACGCCAGGGCCCGTTATACCCGTCCGTGTCACTGAAGGAAGTAAAAATTGAATTTTTCACACATTCTATTCACTGTAGACATAATACACGTCACACAAAGCTGTTTTGTAAGCGACAAAACAGGCTGCAGAAAGCCCATTTAAACATGCTGTGACACCACTGACAGTTCCTCACACCATCTGAGTGGCGGATAATGGTGTCTCAGCCATCAAACACATGCTATCCTTTAACATTACTTTCATAGGAATTGTTTTTTTCTGTGGAGAAAAACACACAGCCCGAAGGATTGCAACCTTGTTTCTCAGGCTATTTGTGTACATGCAGGATGATTGCAGGCTTTTTACAGGCTGTAACAGTGAGAACTGGAACCCTAAAAACTACTTGGAAAGTGAGGCGTCTCAGTGCCACCTCTCTGGCGTGCATAGAGACACAGCTGGAATGATTGCAGCTTTTGTTCCTCAAAGCCCTGTGTGCGGTGATGGAGCAACAGCGCCCTCCTTTGGTGACAGCTGAGAGAAAAAAAAAAGCTTACAGCACCTGGTATTCCCAGGCGGTCTCCCATCCAAGTACTAACCAGGCCCGACCCTGCTTAGCTTCCGAGATCAGACGAGATCGGGCGTGTTCAGGGTGGTATGGCCGTAAGCGATGAAACAGGCTGCAGAAAGCCCATTTAAACATGCTGTGACACCACTGACAGTTCCTCACACCATCTGAGTGGCGGATAATGGTGTCTCAGCCATCAAACACATGCTATCCTTTAACATTACTTTCATAGGAATTGTTTTTTTCTGTGGAGAAAAACACACAGCCCGAAGGATTGCAACCTTGTTTCTCAGGCTATTTGTGTACATGCAGGATGATTGCAGGCTTTTTACAGGCTGTAACAGTGAGAACTGGAACCCTAAAAACTACTTGGAAAGTGAGGCGTCTCAGTGCCACCTCTCTGGCGTGCATAGAGACACAGCTGGAATGATTGCAGCTTTTGTTCTTCAAAGCCCTGTGTGCGGTGATGGAGCAACAGCGCCCTCCTTTGGTGACAGCTGAGAGAAAAAAAAAGCTTACAGCACCTGGTATTCCCAGGCGGTCTCCCATCCAAGTACTAACCAGGCCCGACCCTGCTTAGCTTCCGAGATCAGACGAGATCGGGCGTGTTCAGGGTGGTATGGCCGTAAGCGATGAAACAGGCTGCAGAAAGCCCATTTAAAGCTACGCCAGGGCCCGTTATACCCGTCCGTGTCACTGAAGGAAGTAAAAATTGAATTTTTCACACATTCTATTCACTGTAGACATAATACACGTCACACAAAGCTGTTTTGTAAGCGACAAAACAGGCTGCAGAAAGCCCATTTAAACATGCTGTGACACCACTGACAGTTCCTCACACCATCTGAGTGGCGGATAATGGTGTCTCAGCCATCAAACACATGCTATCCTTTAACATTACTTTCATAGGAATTGTTTTTTTCTGTGGAGAAAAACACACAGCCCGAAGGATTGCAACCTTGTTTCTCAGGCTATTTGTGTACATGCAGGATGATTGCAGGCTTTTTACAGGCTGTAACAGTGAGAACTGGAACCCTAAAAACTACTTGGAAAGTGAGGCGTCTCAGTGCCACCTCTCTGGCGTGCATAGAGACACAGCTGGAATGATTGCAGCTTTTGTTCCTCAAAGCCCTGTGTGCGGTGATGGAGCAACAGCGCCCTCCTTTGGTGACAGCTGAGAGAAAAAAAAAAAGCTTACAGCACCTGGTATTCCCAGGCGGTCTCCCATCCAAGTACTAACCAGGCCCGACCCTGCTTAGCTTCCGAGATCAGACGAGATCGGGCGTGTTCAGGGTGGTATGGCCGTAAGCGATGAAACAGGCTGCAGAAAGCCCATTTAAACATGCTGTGACACCACTGACAGTTCCTCACACCATCTGAGTGGCGGATAATGGTGTCTCAGCCATCAAACACATGCTATCCTTTAACATTACTTTCATAGGAATTGTTGTTTTCTGTGGAGAAAAACACACAGCCCGAAGGATTGCAACCTTGTTTCTCAGGCTATTTGTGTACATGCAGGATGATTGCAGGCTTTTTACAGGCTGTAACAGTGAGAACTGGAACCCTAAAAACTACTTGGAAAGTGAGGCGTCTCAGTGCCACCTCTCTGGCGTGCATAGAGACACAGCTGGAATGATTGCAGCTTTTGTTCCTCAAAGCCCTGTGTGCGGTGATGGAGCAACAGCGCCCTCCTTTGGTGACAGCTGAGAGAAAAAAAAAAGCTTACAGCACCTGGTATTCCCAGGCGGTCTCCCATCCAAGTACTAACCAGGCCCGACCCTGCTTAGCTTCCGAGATCAGACGAGATCGGGCGTGTTCAGGGTGGTATGGCCGTAAGCGATGAAACAGGCTGCAGAAAGCCCATTTAAACATGCTGTGACACCACTGACAGTTCCTCACACCATCTGAGTGGCGGATAATGGTGTCTCAGCCATCAAACACATGCTATCCTTTAACATTACTTTCATAGGAATTGTTTTTTTCTGTGGAGAAAAACACACAGCCCGAAGGATTGCAACCTTGTTTCTCAGGCTATTTGTGTACATGCAGGATGATTGCAGGCTTTTTACAGGCTGTAACAGTGAGAACTGGAACCCTAAAAACTACTTGGAAAGTGAGGCGTCTCAGTGCCACCTCTCTGGCGTGCATAGAGACACAGCTGGAATGATTGCAGCTTTTGTTCCTCAAAGCCCTGTGTGCGGTGATGGAGCAACAGCGCCCTCCTTTGGTGACAGCTGAGAGAAAAAAAAAAGCTTACAGCACCTGGTATTCCCAGGCGGTCTCCCATCCAAGTACTAACCAGGCCCGACCCTGCTTAGCTTCCGAGATCAGACGAGATCGGGCGTGTTCAGGGTGGTATGGCCGTAAGCGATGAAACAGGCTGCAGAAAGCCCATTTAAAGCTACGCCAGGGCCCGTTATACCCGTCCGTGTCACTGAAGGAAGTAAAAATTGAATTTTTCACACATTCTATTCACTGTAGACATAATACACGTCACACAAAGCTGTTTTGTAAGCGACAAAACAGGCTGCAGAAAGCCCATTTAAACATGCTGTGACACCACTGACAGTTCCTCACACCATCTGAGTGGCGGATAATGGTGTCTCAGCCATCAAACACATGCTATCCTTTAACATTACTTTCATAGGAATTGTTTTTTTCTGTGGAGAAAAACACACAGCCCGAAGGATTGCAACCTTGTTTCTCAGGCTATTTGTGTACATGCAGGATGATTGCAGGCTTTTTACAGGCTGTAACAGTGAGAACTGGAACCCTAAAAACTACTTGGAAAGTGAGGCGTCTCAGTGCCACCTCTCTGGCGTGCATAGAGACACAGCTGGAATGATTGCAGCTTTTGTTCCTCAAAGCCCTGTGTGCGGTGATGGAGCAACAGCGCCCTCCTTTGGTGACAGCTGAGAGAAAAAAAAAGCTTACAGCACCTGGTATTCCCAGGCGGTCTCCCATCCAAGTACTAACCAGGCCCGACCCTGCTTAGCTTCCGAGATCAGACGAGATCGGGCGTGTTCAGGGTGGTATGGCCGTAAGCGATGAAACAGGCTGCAGAAAGCCCATTTAAAGCTACGCCAGGGCCCGTTATACCCGTCCGTGTCACTGAAGGAAGTAAAAATTGAATTTTTCACACATTCTATTCACTGTAGACATAATACACGTCACACAAAGCTGTTTTGTAAGCGACAAAACAGGCTGCAGAAAGCCCATTTAAACATGCTGTGACACCACTGACAGTTCCTCACACCATCTGAGTGGCGGATAATGGTGTCTCAGCCATCAAACACATGCTATCCTTTAACATTACTTTCATAGGAATTGTTTTTTTCTGTGGAGAAAAACACACAGCCCGAAGGATTGCAACCTTGTTTCTCAGGCTATTTGTGTACATGCAGGATGATTGCAGGCTTTTTACAGGCTGTAACAGTGAGAACTGGAACCCTAAAAACTACTTGGAAAGTGAGGCGTCTCAGTGCCACCTCTCTGGCGTGTATAGAGACACAGCTGGAATGATTGCAGCTTTTGTTCCTCAAAGCCCTGTGTGCGGTGATGGAGCAACAGCGCCCTCCTTTGGTGACAGCTGAGAGAAAAAAAAAAGCTTACAGCACCTGGTATTCCCAGGCGGTCTCCCATCCAAGTACTAACCAGGCCCGACCCTGCTTAGCTTCCGAGATCAGACGAGATCGGGCGTGTTCAGGGTGGTATGGCCGTAAGCGATGAAACAGGCTGCAGAAAGCCCATTTAAACATGCTGTGACACCACTGACAGTTCCTCACACCATCTGAGTGGCGGATAATGGTGTCTCAGCCATCAAACACATGCTATCCTTTAACATTACTTTCATAGGAATTGTTTTTTTCTGTGGAGAAAAACACACAGCCCGAAGGATTGCAACCTTGTTTCTCAGGCTATTTGTGTACATGCAGGATGATTGCAGGCTTTTTACAGGCTGTAACAGTGAGAACTGGAACCCTAAAAACTACTTGGAAAGTGAGGCGTCTCAGTGCCACCTCTCTGGCGTGCATAGAGACACAGCTGGAATGATTGCAGCTTTTGTTCCTCAAAGCCCTGTGTGCGGTGATGGAGCAACAGCGCCCTCCTTTGGTGACAGCTGAGAGAAAAAAAAAAGCTTACAGCACCTGGTATTCCCAGGCGGTCTCCCATCCAAGTACTAACCAGGCCCGACCCTGCTTAGCTTCCGAGATCAGACGAGATCGGGCGTGTTCAGGGTGGTATGGCCGTAAGCGATGAAACAGGCTGCAGAAAGCCCATTTAAACATGCTGTGACACCACTGACAGTTCCTCACACCATCTGAGTGGCGGATAATGGTGTCTCAGCCATCAAACACATGCTATCCTTTAACATTACTTTCATAGGAATTGTTTTTTTCTGTGGAGAAAAACACACAGCCCGAAGGATTGCAACCTTGTTTCTCAGGCTATTTGTGTACATGCAGGATGATTGCAGGCTTTTTACAGGCTGTAACAGTGAGAACTGGAACCCTAAAAACTACTTGGAAAGTGAGGCGTCTCAGTGCCACCTCTCTGGCGTGCATAGAGACACAGCTGGAATGATTGCAGCTTTTGTTCCTCAAAGCCCTGTGTGCGGTGATGGAGCAACAGCGCCCTCCTTTGGTGACAGCTGAGAGAAAAAAAAAAGCTTACAGCACCTGGTATTCCCAGGCGGTCTCCCATCCAAGTACTAACCAGGCCCGACCCTGCTTAGCTTCCGAGATCAGACGAGATCGGGCGTGTTCAGGGTGGTATGGCCGTAAGCGATGAAACAGGCTGCAGAAAGCCCATTTAAACATGCTGTGACACCACTGACAGTTCCTCACACCATCTGAGTGGCGGATAATGGTGTCTCAGCCATCAAACACATGCTATCCTTTAACATTACTTTCATAGGAATTGTTTTTTTCTGTGGAGAAAAACACACAGCCCGAAGGATTGCAACCTTGTTTCTCAGGCTATTTGTGTACATGCAGGATGATTGCAGGCTTTTTACAGGCTGTAACAGTGAGAACTGGAACCCTAAAAACTACTTGGAAAGTGAGGCGTCTCAGTGCCACCTCTCTGGCGTGCATAGAGACACAGCTGGAATGATTGCAGCTTTTGTTCCTCAAAGCCCTGTGTGCGGTGATGGAGCAACAGCGCCCTCCTTTGGTGACAGCTGAGAGAAAAAAAAAGCTTACAGCACCTGGTATTCCCAGGCGGTCTCCCATCCAAGTACTAACCAGGCCCGACCCTGCTTAGCTTCCGAGATCAGACGAGATCGGGCGTGTTCAGGGTGGTATGGCCGTAAGCGATGAAACAGGCTGCAGAAAGCCCATTTAAAGCTACGCCAGGGCCCGTTATACCCGTCCGTGTCACTGAAGGAAGTAAAAATTGAATTTTTCACACATTCTATTCACTGTAGACATAATACACGTCACACAAAGCTGTTTTGTAAGCGACAAAACAGGCTGCAGAAAGCCCATTTAAACATGCTGTGACACCACTGACAGTTCCTCACACCATCTGAGTGGCGGATAATGGTGTCTCAGCCATCAAACACATGCTATCCTTTAACATTACTTTCATAGGAATTGTTTTTTTCTGTGGAGAAAAACACACAGCCCGAAGGATTGCAACCTTGTTTCTCAGGCTATTTGTGTACATGCAGGATGATTGCAGGCTTTTTACAGGCTGTAACAGTGAGAACTGGAACCCTAAAAACTACTTGGAAAGTGAGGCGTCTCAGTGCCACCTCTCTGGCGTGCATAGAGACACAGCTGGAATGATTGCAGCTTTTGTTCCTCAAAGCCCTGTGTGCGGTGATGGAGCAACAGCGCCCTCCTTTGGTGACAGCTGAGAGAAAAAAAAAAGCTTACAGCACCTGGTATTCCCAGGCGGTCTCCCATCCAAGTACTAACCAGGCCCGACCCTGCTTAGCTTCCGAGATCAGACGAGATCGGGCGTGTTCAGGGTGGTATGGCCGTAAGCGATGAAACAGGCTGCAGAAAGCCCATTTAAACATGCTGTGACACCACTGACAGTTCCTCACACCATCTGAGTGGCGGATAATGGTGTCTCAGCCATCAAACACATGCTATCCTTTAACATTACTTTCATAGGAATTGTTTTTTTCTGTGGAGAAAAACACACAGCCCGAAGGATTGCAACCTTGTTTCTCAGGCTATTTGTGTACATGCAGGATGATTGCAGGCTTTTTACAGGCTGTAACAGTGAGAACTGGAACCCTAAAAACTACTTGGAAAGTGAGGCGTCTCAGTGCCACCTCTCTGGCGTGCATAGAGACACAGCTGGAATGATTGCAGCTTTTGTTCCTCAAAGCCCTGTGTGCGGTGATGGAGCAACAGCGCCCTCCTTTGGTGACAGCTGAGAGAAAAAAAAAAGCTTACAGCACCTGGTATTCCCAGGCGGTCTCCCATCCAAGTACTAACCAGGCCCGACCCTGCTTAGCTTCCGAGATCAGACGAGATCGGGCGTGTTCAGGGTGGTATGGCCGTAAGCGATGAAACAGGCTGCAGAAAGCCCATTTAAAGCTACGCCAGGGCCCGTTATACCCGTCCGTGTCACTGAAGGAAGTAAAAATTGAATTTTTCACACATTCTATTCACTGTAGACATAATACACGTCACACAAAACTGTTTTGTAAGCGACAAAACAGGCTGCAGAAAGCCCATTTAAACATGCTGTGACACCACTGACAGTTCCTCACACCATCTGAGTGGCGGATAATGGTGTCTCAGCCATCAAACACATGCTATCCTTTAACATTACTTTCATAGGAATTGTTTTTTTCTGTGGAGAAAAACACACAGCCCGAAGGATTGCAACCTTGTTTCTCAGGCTATTTGTGTACATGCAGGATGATTGCAGGCTTTTTACAGGCTGTAACAGTGAGAACTGGAACCCTAAAAACTACTTGGAAAGTGAGGCGTCTCAGTGCCACCTCTCTGGCGTGCATAGAGACACAGCTGGAATGATTGCAGCTTTTGTTCCTCAAAGCCCTGTGTGCGGTGATGGAGCAACAGCGCCCTCCTTTGGTGACAGCTGAGAGAAAAAAAAAGCTTACAGCACCTGGTATTCCCAGGCGGTCTCCCATCCAAGTACTAACCAGGCCCGACCCTGCTTAGCTTCCGAGATCAGACGAGATCGGGCGTGTTCAGGGTGATATGGCCGTAAGCGATGAAACAGGCTGCAGAAAGCCCATTTAAACATGCTGTGACACCACTGACAGTTCCTCACACCATCTGAGTGGCGGATAATGGTGTCTCAGCCATCAAACACATGCTATCCTTTAACATTACTTTCATAGGAATTGTTTTTTTCTGTGGAGAAAAACACACAGCCCGAAGGATTGCAACCTTGTTTCTCAGGCTATTTGTGTACATGCAGGATGATTGCAGGCTTTTTACAGGCTGTAACAGTGAGAACTGGAACCCTAAAAACTACTTGGAAAGTGAGGCGTCTCAGTGCCACCTCTCTGGCGTGCATAGAGACACAGCTGGAATGATTGCAGCTTTTGTTCCTCAAAGCCCTGTGTGCGGTGATGGAGCAACAGCGCCCTCCTTTGGTGACAGCTGAGAGAAAAAAAAAAGCTTACAGCACCTGGTATTCCCAGGCGGTCTCCCATCCAAGTACTAACCAGGCCCGACCCTGCTTAGCTTCCGAGATCAGACGAGATCGGGCGTGTTCAGGGTGGTATGGCCGTAAGCGATGAAACAGGCTGCAGAAAGCCCATTTAAAGCTACGCCAGGGCCCGTTATACCCGTCCGTGTCACTGAAGGAAGTAAAAATTGAATTTTTCACACATTCTATTCACTGTAGACATAATACACGTCACACAAAGCTGTTTTGTAAGCGACAAAACAGGCTGCAGAAAGCCCATTTAAACATGCTGTGACACCACTGACAGTTCCTCACACCATCTGAGTGGCGGATAATGGTGTCTCAGCCATCAAACACATGCTATCCTTTAACATTACTTTCATAGGAATTGTTTTTTTCTGTGGAGAAAAACACACAGCCCGAAGGATTGCAACCTTGTTTCTCAGGCTATTTGTGTACATGCAGGATGATTGCAGGCTTTTTACAGGCTGTAACAGTGAGAACTGGAACCCTAAAAACTACTTGGAAAGTGAGGCGTCTCAGTGCCACCTCTCTGGCGTGCATAGAGACACAGCTGGAATGATTGCAGCTTTTGTTCCTCAAAGCCCTGTGTGCGGTGATGGAGCAACAGCGCCCTCCTTTGGTGACAGCTGAGAGAAAAAAAAAAGCTTACAGCACCTGGTATTCCCAGGCGGTCTCCCATCCAAGTACTAACCAGGCCCGACCCTGCTTAGCTTCCGAGATCAGACGAGATCGGGCGTGTTCAGGGTGGTATGGCCGTAAGCGATGAAACAGGCTGCAGAAAGCCCATTTAAACATGCTGTGACACCACTGACAGTTCCTCACACCATCTGAGTGGCGGATAATGGTGTCTCAGCCATCAAACACATGCTATCCTTTAACATTACTTTCATAGGAATTGTTTTTTTCTGTGGAGAAAAACACACAGCCCGAAGGATTGCAACCTTGTTTCTCAGGCTATTTGTGTACATGCAGGATGATTGCAGGCTTTTTACAGGCTGTAACAGTGAGAACTGGAACCCTAAAAACTACTTGGAAAGTGAGGCGTCTCAGTGCCACCTCTCTGGCGTGCATAGAGACACAGCTGGAATGATTGCAGCTTTTGTTCCTCAAAGCCCTGTGTGCGGTGATGGAGCAACAGCGCCCTCCTTTGGTGACAGCTGAGAGAAAAAAAAAAGCTTACAGCACCTGGTATTCCCAGGCGGTCTCCCATCCAAGTACTAACCAGGCCCGACCCTGCTTAGCTTCCGAGATCAGACGAGATCGGGCGTGTTCAGGGTGGTATGGCCGTAAGCGATGAAACAGGCTGCAGAAAGCCCATTTAAAGCTACGCCAGGGCCCGTTATACCCGTCCGTGTCACTGAAGGAAGTAAAAATTGAATTTTTCACACATTCTATTCACTGTAGACATAATACACGTCACACAAAGCTGTTTTGTAAGCGACAAAACAGGCTGCAGAAAGCCCATTTAAACATGCTGTGACACCACTGACAGTTCCTCACACCATCTGAGTGGCGGATAATGGTGTCTCAGCCATCAAACACATGCTATCCTTTAACATTACTTTCATAGGAATTGTTTTTTTCTGTGGAGAAAAACACACAGCCCGAAGGATTGCAACCTTGTTTCTCAGGCTATTTGTGTACATGCAGGATGATTGCAGGCTTTTTACAGGCTGTAACAGTGAGAACTGGAACCCTAAAAACTACTTGGAAAGTGAGGCGTCTCAGTGCCACCTCTCTGGCGTGCATAGAGACACAGCTGGAATGATTGCAGCTTTTGTTCCTCAAAGCCCTGTGTGCGGTGATGGAGCAACAGCGCCCTCCTTTGGTGACAGCTGAGAGAAAAAAAAAAGCTTACAGCACCTGGTATTCCCAGGCGGTCTCCCATCCAAGTACTAACCAGGCCCGACCCTGCTTAGCTTCCGAGATCAGACGAGATCGGGCGTGTTCAGGGTGGTATGGCCGTAAGCGATGAAACAGGCTGCAGAAAGCCCATTTAAACATGCTGTGACACCACTGACAGTTCCTCACACCATCTGAGTGGCGGATAATGGTGTCTCAGCCATCAAACACATGCTATCCTTTAACATTACTTTCATAGGAATTGTTTTTTTCTGTGGAGAAAAACACACAGCCCGAAGGATTGCAACCTTGTTTCTCAGGCTATTTGTGTACATGCAGGATGATTGCAGGCTTTTTACAGGCTGTAACAGTGAGAACTGGAACCCTAAAAACTACTTGGAAAGTGAGGCGTCTCAGTGCCACCTCTCTGGCGTGCATAGAGACACAGCTGGAATGATTGCAGCTTTTGTTCTTCAAAGCCCTGTGTGCGGTGATGGAGCAACAGCGCCCTCCTTTGGTGACAGCTGAGAGAAAAAAAAAGCTTACAGCACCTGGTATTCCCAGGCGGTCTCCCATCCAAGTACTAACCAGGCCCGACCCTGCTTAGCTTCCGAGATCAGACGAGATCGGGCGTGTTCAGGGTGGTATGGCCGTAAGCGATGAAACAGGCTGCAGAAAGCCCATTTAAAGCTACGCCAGGGCCCGTTATACCCGTCCGTGTCACTGAAGGAAGTAAAAATTGAATTTTTCACACATTCTATTCACTGTAGACATAATACACGTCACACAAAGCTGTTTTGTAAGCGACAAAACAGGCTGCAGAAAGCCCATTTAAACATGCTGTGACACCACTGACAGTTCCTCACACCATCTGAGTGGCGGATAATGGTGTCTCAGCCATCAAACACATGCTATCCTTTAACATTACTTTCATAGGAATTGTTTTTTTCTGTGGAGAAAAACACACAGCCCGAAGGATTGCAACCTTGTTTCTCAGGCTATTTGTGTACATGCAGGATGATTGCAGGCTTTTTACAGGCTGTAACAGTGAGAACTGGAACCCTAAAAACTACTTGGAAAGTGAGGCGTCTCAGTGCCACCTCTCTGGCGTGCATAGAGACACAGCTGGAATGATTGCAGCTTTTGTTCCTCAAAGCCCTGTGTGCGGTGATGGAGCAACAGCGCCCTCCTTTGGTGACAGCTGAGAGAAAAAAAAAAAGCTTACAGCACCTGGTATTCCCAGGCGGTCTCCCATCCAAGTACTAACCAGGCCCGACCCTGCTTAGCTTCCGAGATCAGACGAGATCGGGCGTGTTCAGGGTGGTATGGCCGTAAGCGATGAAACAGGCTGCAGAAAGCCCATTTAAACATGCTGTGACACCACTGACAGTTCCTCACACCATCTGAGTGGCGGATAATGGTGTCTCAGCCATCAAACACATGCTATCCTTTAACATTACTTTCATAGGAATTGTTGTTTTCTGTGGAGAAAAACACACAGCCCGAAGGATTGCAACCTTGTTTCTCAGGCTATTTGTGTACATGCAGGATGATTGCAGGCTTTTTACAGGCTGTAACAGTGAGAACTGGAACCCTAAAAACTACTTGGAAAGTGAGGCGTCTCAGTGCCACCTCTCTGGCGTGCATAGAGACACAGCTGGAATGATTGCAGCTTTTGTTCCTCAAAGCCCTGTGTGCGGTGATGGAGCAACAGCGCCCTCCTTTGGTGACAGCTGAGAGAAAAAAAAAAGCTTACAGCACCTGGTATTCCCAGGCGGTCTCCCATCCAAGTACTAACCAGGCCCGACCCTGCTTAGCTTCCGAGATCAGACGAGATCGGGCGTGTTCAGGGTGGTATGGCCGTAAGCGATGAAACAGGCTGCAGAAAGCCCATTTAAACATGCTGTGACACCACTGACAGTTCCTCACACCATCTGAGTGGCGGATAATGGTGTCTCAGCCATCAAACACATGCTATCCTTTAACATTACTTTCATAGGAATTGTTTTTTTCTGTGGAGAAAAACACACAGCCCGAAGGATTGCAACCTTGTTTCTCAGGCTATTTGTGTACATGCAGGATGATTGCAGGCTTTTTACAGGCTGTAACAGTGAGAACTGGAACCCTAAAAACTACTTGGAAAGTGAGGCGTCTCAGTGCCACCTCTCTGGCGTGCATAGAGACACAGCTGGAATGATTGCAGCTTTTGTTCCTCAAAGCCCTGTGTGCGGTGATGGAGCAACAGCGCCCTCCTTTGGTGACAGCTGAGAGAAAAAAAAAGCTTACAGCACCTGGTATTCCCAGGCGGTCTCCCATCCAAGTACTAACCAGGCCCGACCCTGCTTAGCTTCCGAGATCAGACGAGATCGGGCGTGTTCAGGGTGGTATGGCCGTAAGCGATGAAACAGGCTGCAGAAAGCCCATTTAAAGCTACGCCAGGGCCCGTTATACCCGTCCGTGTCACTGAAGGAAGTAAAAATTGAATTTTTCACACATTCTATTCACTGTAGACATAATACACGTCACACAAAGCTGTTTTGTAAGCGACAAAACAGGCTGCAGAAAGCCCATTTAAACATGCTGTGACACCACTGACAGTTCCTCACACCATCTGAGTGGCGGATAATGGTGTCTCAGCCATCAAACACATGCTATCCTTTAACATTACTTTCATAGGAATTGTTTTTTTCTGTGGAGAAAAACACACAGCCCGAAGGATTGCAACCTTGTTTCTCAGGCTATTTGTGTACATGCAGGATGATTGCAGGCTTTTTACAGGCTGTAACAGTGAGAACTGGAACCCTAAAAACTACTTGGAAAGTGAGGCGTCTCAGTGCCACCTCTCTGGCGTGCATAGAGACACAGCTGGAATGATTGCAGCTTTTGTTCCTCAAAGCCCTGTGTGCGGTGATGGAGCAACAGCGCCCTCCTTTGGTGACAGCTGAGAGAAAAAAAAAAAGCTTACAGCACCTGGTATTCCCAGGCGGTCTCCCATCCAAGTACTAACCAGGCCCGACCCTGCTTAGCTTCCGAGATCAGACGAGATCGGGCGTGTTCAGGGTGGTATGGCCGTAAGCGATGAAACAGGCTGCAGAAAGCCCATTTAAACATGCTGTGACACCACTGACAGTTCCTCACACCATCTGAGTGGCGGATAATGGTGTCTCAGCCATCAAACACATGCTATCCTTTAACATTACTTTCATAGGAATTGTTGTTTTCTGTGGAGAAAAACACACAGCCCGAAGGATTGCAACCTTGTTTCTCAGGCTATTTGTGTACATGCAGGATGATTGCAGGCTTTTTACAGGCTGTAACAGTGAGAACTGGAACCCTAAAAACTACTTGGAAAGTGAGGCGTCTCAGTGCCACCTCTCTGGCGTGCATAGAGACACAGCTGGAATGATTGCAGCTTTTGTTCCTCAAAGCCCTGTGTGCGGTGATGGAGCAACAGCGCCCTCCTTTGGTGACAGCTGAGAGAAAAAAAAAAGCTTACAGCACCTGGTATTCCCAGGCGGTCTCCCATCCAAGTACTAACCAGGCCCGACCCTGCTTAGCTTCCGAGATCAGACGAGATCGGGCGTGTTCAGGGTGGTATGGCCGTAAGCGATGAAACAGGCTGCAGAAAGCCCATTTAAACATGCTGTGACACCACTGACAGTTCCTCACACCATCTGAGTGGCGGATAATGGTGTCTCAGCCATCAAACACATGCTATCCTTTAACATTACTTTCATAGGAATTGTTTTTTTCTGTGGAGAAAAACACACAGCCCGAAGGATTGCAACCTTGTTTCTCAGGCTATTTGTGTACATGCAGGATGATTGCAGGCTTTTTACAGGCTGTAACAGTGAGAACTGGAACCCTAAAAACTACTTGGAAAGTGAGGCGTCTCAGTGCCACCTCTCTGGCGTGCATAGAGACACAGCTGGAATGATTGCAGCTTTTGTTCCTCAAAGCCCTGTGTGCGGTGATGGAGCAACAGCGCCCTCCTTTGGTGACAGCTGAGAGAAAAAAAAAAGCTTACAGCACCTGGTATTCCCAGGCGGTCTCCCATCCAAGTACTAACCAGGCCCGACCCTGCTTAGCTTCCGAGATCAGACGAGATCGGGCGTGTTCAGGGTGGTATGGCCGTAAGCGATGAAACAGGCTGCAGAAAGCCCATTTAAAGCTACGCCAGGGCCCGTTATACCCGTCCGTGTCACTGAAGGAAGTAAAAATTGAATTTTTCACACATTCTATTCACTGTAGACATAATACACGTCACACAAAGCTGTTTTGTAAGCGACAAAACAGGCTGCAGAAAGCCCATTTAAACATGCTGTGACACCACTGACAGTTCCTCACACCATCTGAGTGGCGGATAATGGTGTCTCAGCCATCAAACACATGCTATCCTTTAACATTACTTTCATAGGAATTGTTTTTTTCTGTGGAGAAAAACACACAGCCCGAAGGATTGCAACCTTGTTTCTCAGGCTATTTGTGTACATGCAGGATGATTGCAGGCTTTTTACAGGCTGTAACAGTGAGAACTGGAACCCTAAAAACTACTTGGAAAGTGAGGCGTCTCAGTGCCACCTCTCTGGCGTGCATAGAGACACAGCTGGAATGATTGCAGCTTTTGTTCCTCAAAGCCCTGTGTGCGGTGATGGAGCAACAGCGCCCTCCTTTGGTGACAGCTGAGAGAAAAAAAAAAGCTTACAGCACCTGGTATTCCCAGGCGGTCTCCCATCCAAGTACTAACCAGGCCCGACCCTGCTTAGCTTCCGAGATCAGACGAGATCGGGCGTGTTCAGGGTGGTATGGCCGTAAGCGATGAAACAGGCTGCAGAAAGCCCATTTAAAGCTACGCCAGGGCCCGTTATACCCGTCCGTGTCACTGAAGGAAGTAAAAATTGAATTTTTCACACATTCTATTCACTGTAGACATAATACACGTCACACAAAGCTGTTTTGTAAGCGACAAAACAGGCTGCAGAAAGCCCATTTAAACATGCTGTGACACCACTGACAGTTCCTCACACCATCTGAGTGGCGGATAATGGTGTCTCAGCCATCAAACACATGCTATCCTTTAACATTACTTTCATAGGAATTGTTTTTTTCTGTGGAGAAAAACACACAGCCCGAAGGATTGCAACCTTGTTTCTCAGGCTATTTGTGTACATGCAGGATGATTGCAGGCTTTTTACAGGCTGTAACAGTGAGAACTGGAACCCTAAAAACTACTTGGAAAGTGAGGCGTCTCAGTGCCACCTCTCTGGCGTGCATAGAGACACAGCTGGAATGATTGCAGCTTTTGTTCCTCAAAGCCCTGTGTGCGGTGATGGAGCAACAGCGCCCTCCTTTGGTGACAGCTGAGAGAAAAAAAAAGCTTACAGCACCTGGTATTCCCAGGCGGTCTCCCATCCAAGTACTAACCAGGCCCGACCCTGCTTAGCTTCCGAGATCAGACGAGATCGGGCGTGTTCAGGGTGGTATGGCCGTAAGCGATGAAACAGGCTGCAGAAAGCCCATTTAAAGCTACGCCAGGGCCCGTTATACCCGTCCGTGTCACTGAAGGAAGTAAAAATTGAATTTTTCACACATTCTATTCACTGTAGACATAATACACGTCACACAAAGCTGTTTTGTAAGCGACAAAACAGGCTGCAGAAAGCCCATTTAAACATGCTGTGACACCACTGACAGTTCCTCACACCATCTGAGTGGCGGATAATGGTGTCTCAGCCATCAAACACATGCTATCCTTTAACATTACTTTCATAGGAATTGTTTTTTTCTGTGGAGAAAAACACACAGCCCGAAGGATTGCAACCTTGTTTCTCAGGCTATTTGTGTACATGCAGGATGATTGCAGGCTTTTTACAGGCTGTAACAGTGAGAACTGGAACCCTAAAAACTACTTGGAAAGTGAGGCGTCTCAGTGCCACCTCTCTGGCGTGTATAGAGACACAGCTGGAATGATTGCAGCTTTTGTTCCTCAAAGCCCTGTGTGCGGTGATGGAGCAACAGCGCCCTCCTTTGGTGACAGCTGAGAGAAAAAAAAAAGCTTACAGCACCTGGTATTCCCAGGCGGTCTCCCATCCAAGTACTAACCAGGCCCGACCCTGCTTAGCTTCCGAGATCAGACGAGATCGGGCGTGTTCAGGGTGGTATGGCCGTAAGCGATGAAACAGGCTGCAGAAAGCCCATTTAAACATGCTGTGACACCACTGACAGTTCCTCACACCATCTGAGTGGCGGATAATGGTGTCTCAGCCATCAAACACATGCTATCCTTTAACATTACTTTCATAGGAATTGTTTTTTTCTGTGGAGAAAAACACACAGCCCGAAGGATTGCAACCTTGTTTCTCAGGCTATTTGTGTACATGCAGGATGATTGCAGGCTTTTTACAGGCTGTAACAGTGAGAACTGGAACCCTAAAAACTACTTGGAAAGTGAGGCGTCTCAGTGCCACCTCTCTGGCGTGCATAGAGACACAGCTGGAATGATTGCAGCTTTTGTTCCTCAAAGCCCTGTGTGCGGTGATGGAGCAACAGCGCCCTCCTTTGGTGACAGCTGAGAGAAAAAAAAAAGCTTACAGCACCTGGTATTCCCAGGCGGTCTCCCATCCAAGTACTAACCAGGCCCGACCCTGCTTAGCTTCCGAGATCAGACGAGATCGGGCGTGTTCAGGGTGGTATGGCCGTAAGCGATGAAACAGGCTGCAGAAAGCCCATTTAAACATGCTGTGACACCACTGACAGTTCCTCACACCATCTGAGTGGCGGATAATGGTGTCTCAGCCATCAAACACATGCTATCCTTTAACATTACTTTCATAGGAATTGTTTTTTTCTGTGGAGAAAAACACACAGCCCGAAGGATTGCAACCTTGTTTCTCAGGCTATTTGTGTACATGCAGGATGATTGCAGGCTTTTTACAGGCTGTAACAGTGAGAACTGGAACCCTAAAAACTACTTGGAAAGTGAGGCGTCTCAGTGCCACCTCTCTGGCGTGCATAGAGACACAGCTGGAATGATTGCAGCTTTTGTTCCTCAAAGCCCTGTGTGCGGTGATGGAGCAACAGCGCCCTCCTTTGGTGACAGCTGAGAGAAAAAAAAAAGCTTACAGCACCTGGTATTCCCAGGCGGTCTCCCATCCAAGTACTAACCAGGCCCGACCCTGCTTAGCTTCCGAGATCAGACGAGATCGGGCGTGTTCAGGGTGGTATGGCCGTAAGCGATGAAACAGGCTGCAGAAAGCCCATTTAAACATGCTGTGACACCACTGACAGTTCCTCACACCATCTGAGTGGCGGATAATGGTGTCTCAGCCATCAAACACATGCTATCCTTTAACATTACTTTCATAGGAATTGTTTTTTTCTGTGGAGAAAAACACACAGCCCGAAGGATTGCAACCTTGTTTCTCAGGCTATTTGTGTACATGCAGGATGATTGCAGGCTTTTTACAGGCTGTAACAGTGAGAACTGGAACCCTAAAAACTACTTGGAAAGTGAGGCGTCTCAGTGCCACCTCTCTGGCGTGCATAGAGACACAGCTGGAATGATTGCAGCTTTTGTTCCTCAAAGCCCTGTGTGCGGTGATGGAGCAACAGCGCCCTCCTTTGGTGACAGCTGAGAGAAAAAAAAAGCTTACAGCACCTGGTATTCCCAGGCGGTCTCCCATCCAAGTACTAACCAGGCCCGACCCTGCTTAGCTTCCGAGATCAGACGAGATCGGGCGTGTTCAGGGTGGTATGGCCGTAAGCGATGAAACAGGCTGCAGAAAGCCCATTTAAAGCTACGCCAGGGCCCGTTATACCCGTCCGTGTCACTGAAGGAAGTAAAAATTGAATTTTTCACACATTCTATTCACTGTAGACATAATACACGTCACACAAAGCTGTTTTGTAAGCGACAAAACAGGCTGCAGAAAGCCCATTTAAACATGCTGTGACACCACTGACAGTTCCTCACACCATCTGAGTGGCGGATAATGGTGTCTCAGCCATCAAACACATGCTATCCTTTAACATTACTTTCATAGGAATTGTTTTTTTCTGTGGAGAAAAAACACACAGCCCGAAGGATTGCAACCTTGTTTCTCAGGCTATTTGTGTACATGCAGGATGATTGCAGGCTTTTTACAGGCTGTAACAGTGAGAACTGGAACC
>JAJDFG010000917.1:40000-63160 GCA_021039105.1 Scomber colias | reverse complement strand
CAGCTGTAAAGGTTGCTGAAGGTTGCATATTCCTTTAACCCTTAAACAGACCTTACTAGTTATGTCATTTGCACCTAAAGTAAGGAAGGAAGGAAGGAAGGAAGGGAGGAAGGGAAGGAAGGGAGGAAGAAGGAAGGAAAGGAAGGAGGAAGGGAAGGAAGGAAAGGAAGGAAGAAGGGAGGGAGGGAGGGAGGAGGAAGGAAGGAAGGAAAGGAAGAAGGGAGGGAGGGAGGGAGGAGGAAGGAAGGAAGGAAAGGAGGGAAGAAGGGAGGAAGGAAGAAAGAAAGGAAGGACAGATGAAGGAAGGAAGAAAGAAAGGAAGGACAGATGAAGGAAGGAAGAAAGGACAGAAGGAGGGAACATTAACCCTAACAGCTGAACTTAGATCTGAGGAAGGAAGGAAGGAAGGAAGGACAGATGAAGGAAGGAAGGAAGTAAGAAAGAAAGAAAGGAAGGACAGATGAAGGAAGGAAGGAAGGACAGAGGAAGGACCCGGGAGGACAACAGGAAGGTTAAAGAGTCTGTATCTCCTGGTGCACGTTGTCCGTTTAAGGGTTAAATTTAGTGACAGGTGCCACAACACCAACAGAAAGATGGAGGAGATTTCAATCCAGCGTAGTTTGTGCACGTGGAAAGAGAAGAGAAGAGGTCTAATGAGGCAACAGTGCTAACACCTGTGAGGTCAGACTGTATGTGTGCAGAGTTTTAACTTCTGTTTTGGAGGTGATCTGTCATGTCAACTGAAAGTAACTTCAGCTCTGGCTACTGGAGGGTAAAACAAAAGCAATCACATACTATACATATAAAACTGGTGAAAAATAAACACTATGTCTGGCTGAATTAATGAGGTAAATAATATTTCTATCTGATCACCAGACTAGAACTTGCTCCAAACGACTTTAAAGAAAAAAGAAATGCTCCAGTTGATAGTTCTGCTTTATAGTTTGACCACATTGAGTTATTCTGTGTTCATTACTTCTTCCATTGAGGATACAAAGAATATAGCAGCACAGGATTTGCAATATAACAGCTTTTGAGATACAAAGAATTACAAATGGACCACAAAGCAAATAAAGGGAAAATAGCTTAAAACCAAAAAAAAAAGAAATAAAAAATGTAATTAAGTAGATTAGTGGTGACCAGATGTTTAACCAGCTTTAAGAAATCCTGAAAAAGAAAAAAAATGTAGTTTAATTTCTAGAGATGAATAAACATTTAGAAGAACATGAGTTCTGTTGAAGGCCTCCACTTTTACTGTAAGTATTCAATAATCTAATTTATGCTAAAGAGCTTTTACATAATTAAAAGTCATGCAATTGATTATATGATATAATCTGATTTATCACTTCGGCCATAATGTCATGTCAAACTTCCAATTATACGTCTGAAGGCATTAACAAAGCTTTATAATGCAGCGTCGCAGATCTCTCATTACCCTCCTTTATTTTCTGTGCAGTAATGATACAGATAAAGACGAGCGCCTGGTTTCTCTTTCCTGTGTTAATATGACAGCTGTTCAGCAGAGTGGCTCCTGAGAAGCTATTAATATATCTTGTTTTCTCTCTTGCGACTTCTCATTTTTTTCAATCAAGAACGAGCCATTCAGCAGCATTTTTTTTCGCCCTGCTCCTTCAGCGCATGAGTCACGCTGGACGGCCACTTCAGTTAGTGAACGAGGCTCCATATGTAAGCGCTGGCTGTCGAAGAGGCAGAAGGATGGAATAATTAGGTCAGCAGAAATTAGGCTGAATGTGAGAAATGAGTCAGGCCACTCAACCCGGTCAAAGCACTCATCATGCCGAGCTGTATAAGACGCATCGCGCTGCCAGCCATTACTGAGATGCTAAACGATTTTCTTTAGAGTCTTTAAAAACCTCTGACCGGCAGCCAAAGTCTTTATAGTAATGGATCTGGGTAAATTACAGTGTGTCTAATGCATCATAAAAAGTTTTTTTTTTCCACTTGAGAAAAGCTGCAGTGTAGCTTTGTACTGATTATGTAGCGTGATCTTATCCAGAGTTCCTGCACCAGGACACAAAACCTGAAAGTTGTTGAGGTTGGCTTGATTGCTTGAGGTCAGAAGTCGGGCTTTGTGATGATAGGAGTAATTTGTGAGGAACGCAGAGGATAAACCTGCTGCTTCATACTGTAAAAGATCCGTTAGTCAGCAACGACTGCCGAGAATGGGCAAAGATTCAATATTAACAACAAAATGGATCACAAACACGGACAGAAAAACAGATTGCATGCTGATTCATTCAGTTAAAGTCTGTGTAAAGAAAGAATAAATATGTGTTCTGAGTTTGACATACCACAGAAAAGTGTGTTGTTAACCACCCTGCCAAATTTGAATGATTAAAAAAATCGCCAAATATATGAAATTAGGCTTCAAAGTTGTGTAAAACTCAGCCTCTTTCTCTGCTCCCAAATGCTGAAGCCCCGCCCCCTACCAAGTGTCACCTGTCAATCAAAGTCACCACCTCTACCAGAAACATGGACACTAGGTCTGAGAGCTTTCTGCTGCTAGCTCAGCGGCTAACTTGGCGGCTAACCCAGCTAATTGGCTAACTGTAGACTGTAGTAGTAGTAGTAGAGTGCCCTGAATGTATTTATACCTCTACAGCATGCTTTTTACACAATGTCTGAATTCACTTTACACAGTCATTAAGTAAAAATTGTGGACTGATGGTGTAGTTATGCTTCCAAATTTAGGTTCCTCTGACGACATCAACTCTGGTTTTTCAGCTTGACTCATTGCTGGCCTTTACAATCTTCAATAAATGGAGATTGCTTTGTCAAAGGTCAAGAACAAACAGTCGAGCTCAACTTTAAGCCAGTATATAGATGAGAAATCCTAAAAGACCTGAGAATAATGACGGTTTCATGACATCTGATGAAGAACATGTGATTATCAAAGACCTTGAGTGGAGGCTGTATTCTCCACAGTTTCTCCACAGTTTCTGAAAAAAAAAGAAAAAAAGAAAAAGAGGATTTGGCTAGTGCAGATCCTGTCACAGTCTGTTGCATTTAAGCACTGAAACATTTCCAGAGCATGCAGAGTCACTGTATTTTGGAAAATGAACTGAACAGTTGCCCAAAAAAGGTCCCTGTGTGGGCAGTTGGCTTAGTCGCACAAAAATGTCAGCTTTTTTTTCACAGGTTTGGTCATGTGAATGTCACCTTAACGCTGGAGCGGGATAATGAGCTGTCCGCCAGCCAGTTTCTGCCCTTATTACCAATAAAATGGACAGAACCGTCCCAAAAACCCGTCCAGGCGAAATAGGATTTTAGATGAATGTACCTGTGAAGTGAGGCAAGGGTGAGCGCTCATTTAACTGACAGGAAAGTGACAAATCTGGACTTAAACTCAAATAAGCCACTACTTATTATTTTCTAATTAACCTTTTAAACGTCTTTGAACACTTATTGTAAGATTATAACACAGAAAAGCAACAGCACGATGATGCATTAAAACCATATAAATGAAAATCAAAGAAACATTATTTTATGTTCCAAGTAATTTTACATTTAGTAAGTAAATTCTGGGTCAACTTTTAGCATTTCAACATCAAATGACACTTTACATTCAGTCAACACATCAGCACCTTTCAACTCTTTGACTTCAACTTGTCACTTTAAAGTTGAAGTATGTAACTCTGACACCAAGTGTTTAGAAATGGTACTGCGGCTCACGTTCAAAACACTGGAGAGAGCTGTTACTCCTCGCCCCCTCCCTGCCAGAGTTGACGTTCACACGGGTTGCCAGTTGTTGGACGTGATCCTGCAAAGGCATCTCCTATACATACCCTGGTTTTGTTTCTCAAATTGTCCTTCCTCCTTTCCTTCCTTCCTCCCTCCCTACTCCTTTCCTTCCTTCCTTCCTCCTTTCCTTCCTTCCTTCCTTCCTCCTTTCCTTCCTCCCTCCCTTCCTCTCTCCCTCCTTTCCTTCCTTCCTTCCTCCCTCCCTACTCCTTCCCTTCCTTCCTTCCTCCCTCCCTACTCCTTTCCTTCCTTCCTTCTTTCCTTCCTTCCAATGTATTTGATAGTCATAACGAGGCTGTTTTGGTTTTGTAACGTCAGACATTATCTGCAGTGTTCCTAGCTGCAGCTCAATGCCACCTGGCAACCCGGATGCTGAAATGCTACTGACTTGGTGATTGGTAGCTAGGTGGTGGGTGGAGCATCAGTACTGACATGGTGATTGGTAGCTAGGTGGTGGGTGGAGCATCAGTACTGACATGGTGATTGGTAGCTAGGTGGTGGGTGGAGCATCAGTACTGACTTGGTGATTGGTAGCTAGGTGGTGGGTGGAGCATCAGTACTGACTTGGTGATTGGTAGCTAGGTGGTGGGTGGAGCATCAGTACTGACATGGTGATTGGTAGCTAGGTGGTGGGTGGAGCATCAGTACTGACTTGGTGATTGGTAGCTAGGTGGCGGGTGGCGCATCAGGCCAAAACACAGAATGACAACATTAACATGACTTGAGGGCTGCAACTGAGCTTTTCAAATGTGAATATTCTGGCTGGACTACTACTGTCAGTGATATCAGTGTTTGAAATGAACATGATTCCTTAATGTCTGGTTACATTTTAGGGCCATTTTATGATTATTTGGAATATATTTGTTACATACAGCTACTTTAATTTCTTTCGACACCTTTACCTCAAATGACACTTCAACAACTGTCTGTGCTTTATATTTAATCAACACATCAAGTTTCATTCTGCAGTTTAACATCAAATGACACATCAGCACCTTTGATTTCAACTTGACACTTCAACTCCTATCAATACCTTTACTTCAAATGACACTTCACTGACTTTCAGCACTTTAATAGACACATCAGCTCCTTTCAGCTCTTTGATTTCAACTTGACACTTCAACTCCTATCAACATCTTTACTTTAAATGATACTTCACCAACTTTAAGTGCTTTAATAGACACTTCAACTCCTTTCGACATCTTTACTTCTCATGACACTTCAACAAACTTTCAGCATTTTAACAGACACATCATCTCCTTTCAGCAAATTTAAATTCAAATGACACTTCAACTCCTTTTTGCACATTTTATTTCAAATGACACTTCCGCAACTTTCAACACTGTACTCTCCTTCATTACTTTGACTTCAACTCCTTTCGGCACCTTTACTTCTAATGACACTTCAACTCCTTTCCCTTCACCTTTACTTCAAATGATACTTCCACAACTTTCAACACTTTACTTTAAGAGACACATCATCTCCTTTCAGTAATTTAAATTCAAATGACACTTCAACTACTTTCTGTGCTTTTAAATTCATCTAACACATCAGCTCCTTTCAGCTTTTTGATTTCAACTTACACTTCAACTCCTTTCGACACCTTTACTCCTAATGATACTTCAACAAACTTTCAGCACTTTAATAGACACATCATCTCCTTTCAGTAATTTAAATTCAAATGACACTTCAACTCCTTTACACACCTTTACTTAAAATGACACTTCCGCAACTTTCAACACTGTACTCTCCTTCATTACTTTGACTTCAACTCCTTTCGGCACCTTTACTTCTAATGATACTTCAACTCCTTTCCCTTCACCTTTACTTCAAATGATACTTCCACAACTTTCAACACTTTACTTTAACAGACACATCAGCTCCTTTCAGCTCTTTGATTTCAAATGACACTTCAACTACTTTCTGTGCTTTTAAATTCATCCAACACATCAGCTCCTTTCAGCTTTTTGATTTCAACTTACACTTCAACTCCTTTCACTGTACTCTCCTTCATTACTTTGACTTCAACTCCTTTCGACACCTTTTCTTCTAATGATACTTCAACAAACTTTCAGCACTTTAATAGACACATCATCTCCTTTCAGTAATTTTAATTCAAATGACACTTCAACTCCTTTTTGCACATTTTATTTCAAATGACACTTCCGCAACTTTCAACACTGTACTCTCCTTCATTACTTTGACTTCAACTCCTTTCGGCACCTTTACTTCTAATGACACTTCACCTCCTTTCCCTTCACCTTTACTTCAAATGATACTTCCACAACTTTCAACACTTTACTTTAAGAGACACATCATCTCCTTTCAGCACTTTGATTACAAATGACACTTCAACAACTTTCTGTGCTTTTAAATTCATCTAACACATCAGCTCCTTTCAGCTTTTTGATTTCAACTTACACTTCAACTCCTTTCGACACCTTTACTTCAAATGACACTTCACTGACTTTCAGCACTTTAATAGACACATCATCTCCTTTCAGTAATTTAAATTCAAATGACACTTCAACTCCTTTCCGCACCTTTACTTAAAATGACACTTCCGCAACTTTCAACACTGTACTTTAACTGACACATCAGCTCCTTTCAGCTCTTTGATTTCAACTTGACACTTCAACTCCTATCAACATCTTTACTTTAAATGATACTTCACCAACTTTAAGTGCTTTAATAGACACTTCAACTCCTTTCAGTACTTTGACTTCAACTCCTTTCGACACCTTTACTTCAAATGACACTTCACTGACTTTCAGCACTTTAATAGACACATCATCTCCTTTCAGTAATTTAAATTCAAATGACACTTCAACTCCTTTTTGCACATTTTATTTCAAATGACACTTCCGCAACTTTCAACACTGTACTCTCCTTCATTACTTTGACTTCAACTCCTTTCGGCACCTTTACTTCTAATGACACTTCAACTCCTTTCCCTTCACCTTTACTTCAAATGATACTTCCACAACTTTCAACACTTTACTTTAACAGACACATCAGCTCCTTTCAGCACTTTGATTTCAACTTACACTTCCACTCCTATCAACATCTTTACTTTAAATGACACTTCACCAACTTTAAGTGCTTTAATAGACACTTCAGCTCCTTTCAGTACTTTGACTTCAACTCCTTTCAACACCTTTTCTTCTAATGACACTTCAACAAACTTTCAGCATTTTAACAGACACATCATCTCCTTTCAGTAATTTTAATTCAAATGACACTTCAACTCCTTTATGCACATTTTATTTCAAATGACACTTCCGCAACTTTCAACACTGTACTCTCCTTCATTACTTTGACTTCAACTCCTTTCGGCTCCTTTACTTCTAATGACACTTCAACTCCTTTCCCTTCACCTTTACTTCAAATGATACTTCCACAACTTTCAACACTTTACTTTAAGAGACACATCATCTCCTTTCAGTAATTTAAATTCAAATGACACTTCAACAACTTTTTGTGCTTTACATTCATCCAACACATCAGCTCCTTTCAGCTTTTTGATTTCAACTTACACTTCAACTCCTTTCGACACCTTTACTTCTAATGACACTTCAACAAACTTTCAGCACTTTAATAGACACATCATCTCCTTTCAGTAATTTAAATTCAAATGACACTTCAACTCCTTTCCGCACCTTTACTTAAAATGACACTTCTGCAACTTTCAACACTGTACTTTAACTGACACTTCATCTCCTTTCAGCACTTTGACTTCCACTCCTTTCAACATCTTTACTTCTCATGACACTTCAACAAACTTTCAGCATTTTAACAGACACATCATCTCCTTTCAGTAATTTTAATTCAAATGACACTTCAACTCCTTTTTGCACATTTTATTTCAAATGACACTTCCGTAACTTTCAACACTGTACTCTCCTTCATTACTTTGACTTCAACTCCTTTCGGCACCTTTACTTCTAATGACACTTCAACTCCTTTCCCTTCACCTTTACTTCAAATGATACTGTTACGGCCCTTGGCCGTTTGTGTGGTTTCTCCTCTTCCTCTGTGTGTATGTGCTCCGCTCCGAGGTTTCCGGTGGACCAGTGAAGCAGACCGTTGGCGGCTGGTGGATGAGGCTGATTGGTGCGGGCGTCTCCAATCAGCGTGCGACAGCTTTAAAAGCCTGACGTGCCCTCCAGACGCCGGCAGACACCTCAATAGCAGCAATTGTAGTAGTAGTAGTTCGTGGTAGTAGTTCGTCTAATAATAATAGCTTGTGTTTTGGTTACCCAGATTTGGGCCAGGGTAAGATTAGTTTCTTTATTTCTTCTTCTTTGTGTCACTGTGTTTCTGGTTAGGTTTAGGGGTGCTGATTACTTGTATTTTCTGTTTGATATAGCGTTAGAGTAGTTAGACTTTTGGTTTAGGAAATATTTGATTTGTTGTTTATTATTCCCTGTTATCACTAGACAGTTAGCTCCATTTTTATTTGTAAGGAGTCCTCTTTTTGTTATATTTTGTTATTGATTTATCAGCACCTGGCAAGCCCTTTTCTGTTGGTTTTGGTATTAAATTCCACATTGTCCTAATTTCTTATAATAAATACCTCTTTTATTTTACAACCCGTTTCCATCGGTTGTGTTTGTTACTTTCCCTTTTCCCCATCGAGCTGGGTTTGTAACATACGTGGGGGCTCGTCCGGGATTTTCACCCGTTAAAGGGGTCCTGGGATTGCGTATTTATTTATTTTATTTTGACATTGTGGTTTTTATCGCCCGTGAGTATGGCGTCCGGGTTCGATTTAAGTTTGTTTCTGGCTAAACCGTCGTACGAGAGTGTCGATAGCTGTAGGAAGGATGAGCTAGTCCAAATTGCAGCCTGTTTTGGAGTAAAACATCCTAAGCAAATCCTGAAGAGAGAGCTAAAATCGTTAGTACTGGGTGAGTTGGTGGAACAAAAGCTTGTCATGTTGCCGGCGCGGGTTGAGCCGCCTGAGCCGTTTGGCACCCTTGAGACAGAGGGCAGCCGTGAGCAGGAGGAGGCACCTCCTGCCCGAGAGAGAGAGAAAGGTGTACTGGCAGGGAAACCAGGAAGAACTCCCCTCACAATGCCTAAGTACGACCCTCTCTCCTCCGTGAGCTCAGAATCAGGGCACGAGGCCAGACTGAAGGTCCGCCTCGCCCGTCTCAAAATTGAGGCGGAAGAAAAAGCTCTGAACCGAGAGGCTCAGCTCAGGCTTGATATAAAGCGGCTCGAAATAGAGGCGGAGAAGGCTGTGCGCCTCCGCGAGCTGGAGCTTGCTGCTCAACGGGAGATGCATGGGCGCATGGTGACAGATGCTGTTCCTTCCACCACCTTACTATCCGTACTGACTCCAACAACCATTGACATCAGTAAACACATTGCACTTGTGCCAGTATTTAGGGAGACGGAGGTTGATTCCTATTTTTCAGCTTTTGAGCGCATCGCCTCCGCTCTGCATTGGCCCAGCGAAGTTTGGCCCTTATTGTTGCAATGCAAAATTCATGGCAAAGCTCAAGATGCTGTGGCTGCGCTCCCGGTAGAGGAGAGCCTAAATTATGAACAGGTAAAAGCGGCAATCTTACGCGCTTATGAGTTGGTACCTGAGGCATATCGGCAAAAATTTCGGAATCATAAAAAACCCTCAGGTCAAACATACGTTGAGTTCGCTAGGGAAAAGGGAACCTTATTTGATAAGTGGTGCTCGTCATGCAAGGTAGCGGATTACAAATCTCTGAGAGAGATGTTATTAGTAGAGGAGTTTAAAAGGTGTCTGCCCGATCGCATTGTGGTGTACTTAAACGAACAAAAAGTTTCCTCTCTGTCCTGTGCTGCTGTGTTAGCTGATGAGTACGTGCTCACGCACAAAATTGCATTTGGTCCTCAGTCTGTCAGCCTCTCTGCTGAGAGGAAGAGTAATGCCTTAGTTCAGTCCACTACCACTCCCAAAAGGGAAGAGAGAGAGTGTTTTTACTGCCACAAACCTGGTCATGTTATCGCTAACTGTCTCACCCTTAAACACAAAGAACACATGAAAACCAAACAGCCTACTCCTCCTAAAGGAATCGGATTAATAAAAGCTGAACACAACTCACCCCAATCTGTCAATTACAGCGACGCCCTCGATGAGTGTTTCAAACCATTCACTTTCGATGGTTGGGTGTCTCTGGCCTGTGATCCTGCTGGCAAGCGTCCGGTACGTATACTGCGAGACACAGCTTGTTCACAGTCCGTAATCCTCTCCTCTGTCTTGCCATTTTCTAACCAGTCTGCATGCGGCTATGGTTCTGTGTTGCGCGGTGTGGAAATGGGGTACCTGCTCCGACCCGTCCACCGTGTTTATGTCCAGTCCGATTTAATAACCGGCTATTTTTCAGTGTCTGTCTGCCCAGAGTTGCCTATTGGAGGTATTAGTTTCTTGATGGGAAATGACATAGCGGGAGGAAAAGTGACTCCCTCGCTGGAGGTGTTAGATTCGCCCCAGCGCGTCGAGCCGGTTCAGGTATATCCAAAGACCGTAGGTCGGTATTCTGCCTGTGTGGTAACCCGTGCACAAGCATTAAAGAAAGCACAGAATAAGGCCCTTGTAAATGACGTGTCTTTATCTGATACTGTGCTTATGTCAGTCTTTTCAGATCAGGAGGGGAAGGGTGCTGCGGCTGCTGTCCTCCGTAGTGACAGTGCCACCGAGCCTGTGCGCACGGGTCCTGACGCAACTGTCGGTGACCTCCCGTCTCTCCCCGTGAGTCGGGCTGGCATATGTGAGGCGCAGAAGGCTGATCCATCGTTGACAGGATGTTTCACGAAGGTGGTGAGTAACAGCAACGCAAAAGATGAACGAATAGCCTACTACATGGCTGATAATCTTTTGATGCGCAGATGGTCCCCCTCGGTAGCCGCTGATGCAGAGTGGAGCATAGTACATCAGGTAGTTGTGCCTACTGCGTATCGTGAGCATGTGTTATCTGTGGCGCACGAAAGTGACTGGTCCGGACATTTGGGTGTTGCTAAAACCTATCAGCTTGTGTTGAAACATTTCTTTTGGCCCGGGCTTAAGGCTGATGTAACGAAATATTGCCGCAGCTGTCACGTGTGCCAACTCGCCGGTAAACCGAACCAGGTTGTTCCGCCGGCTCCTCTGCACCCAATCCCGGTGATAGGTGAGCCTTTCGAGCGCGTAATAGTGGACTGTGTGGGTCCGTTACCTAGAACGAAAAGCGGTAATGAATATCTGCTAACTATTATGTGCGCTGCCACTCGGTTTCCCGAAGCGATCCCGCTGCGTAAAATCACCGCCAGCTCGGTGGCGAAGGCCCTTATAAAGTTCTTTTCCACCTTTGGCCTCCCCCGTACCGTTCAAACTGATCAAGGGGCTAATTTTCAGTCCAAACTGTTTAAACAGGTACTGCACACTTTACACATTCAGCATGCTGTCTCTAGTGCATACCATCCGGAGTCGCAGGGGGCCTTAGAAAGGTGGCATCAGACTTTAAAATCCATGCTTCGTAAATATTGTATGGAAAAACAAAAAAGCTGGGATGACGGTGTCCCGTTTGTGTTATTTGCAGCCCGGGAAGCTGTTCAGGCATCTCTTGGGTTTAGTCCTGCGCAGCTGGTTTTCGCACACACCCCGCGCGGCCCATTACAAGCTCTGCAGGAGAAGTTCTTAACCACCGGTCCCACGTCTGACACAAACGTATTAGACTATGTCAGTGAGTTTCGTGAGCGTCTGCATAGTGCTAATGGAATTGCCCGGCAAGCGTTGTCTACTGCACAAAGCACCATGAAGCGGCGTTTTGATCGGCGCGCTGTGCAGCGAGATTTCAATATAGGAGATAAAGTGTTAGCCTTGTTACCGGTGCCCGGTTCGTCATTATCTGCCAAGTTCTCAGGACCGTATGAGGTTCGTGATCGCCTCAGTGACACCAACTACGTTCTCAATACCCCAGAGCGGCGCAAGAAAACGCGCGTGTGTCATGTTAATATGCTTAAGGCTTATTTCACTCGCGAATCCGCTACCCCAGGCACCGCATTAGTGGTGACCTCTTCAGTTGAACCCTCTCCTGAGGATGCTTTAACGCACCGTTCCCTTACCCCACAAACTGCTCGACTGTCCAATTCTGAGATGCTGCAGGTCCTGCCGTCTCGCCTGGAGCATCTCTCGTCCGACCAACAACGTGATATACTTTCTCTGGTAACGCGTTTCCCGGAACTTTTTGGCGATGTTCCCTCCCAAACCTCGGTTCTGTCCCACGATATCGACGTTAAGAACGCACGGCCTATTAAACAGCATGCGTACCGTGTTAACTCTGTTAAGCGCGCACTCTTAAAACAAGAAGCAGAGTATTTATTGCAACACGGTTTTGCTCGTTCCAGTTCCAGTCCGTGGAGTTCCCCGTGTCTGGTCGGCGCAAAACCAGATGGTTCACCGCGGTTTCTCACCGATTTCCGCAAAGTAAACAATGTCACGGTCCCCGACTCTTATCCGCTGCCGCGGATGGAGGATTGCATTGATAATTTGGGCACAGCCAAATTTGTTAGTAAGCTGGACCTATTAAAAGGGTACTGGCAAGTGCCATTAACTGAGAGAGCAACCAAAATATCTGCATTCGTAACCCCTGATCACTTCCTCGAATATACCGTCATGGCTTTTGGCATGTGTAACGCGCCTGCCACATTTCAGCGGCTTGTCAATACTGTCTTGTCGGGTCTGTCTAACTGTAACGCGTACCTGGATGATCTCATAGTATACACACACTCCTGGGGGGATCATATGCAGGTCCTTGAACAGGTGTTCACCCGTCTCGCTGGCGCCACTCTCACTCTCAATCTGGCCAAATGTGACTTTGGCGAGGCCACTGTCACTTATCTGGGTCGACAGGTGGGACAGGGGCAGGTGCGCCCGGTCGAAGCCAAGGTCTCGGCCATTTCAGAGTGTCCCGTTCCCAATGACAGGAAAGCCCTGCGTAGTTTCCTCGGCATGGCTGGCTACTACCGCAGCTTCTGCCGAAATTTCTCCTCCGTGGTCCATCCCTTAACCGATCTGCTCAGTCCTAAGGTTGCATTCGTCTGGACACCAGAGTGCCAGCACGCGTTTGAGAGCGTAAAATCACTCCTTACACTCGCCCCTGTGCTCGCTGCGCCTGATTTCTCGAAACCGTTCAAGCTCGAGGTGGATGCCAGTGCGGTGGGCGCCGGGGCTGTCCTGCTACAGGAGGATGCCGGGGGGGTTGACCATCCGGTGTGTTATTTCTCCAAGAAATTCAATGTTCATCAGGTAAATTATTCCACCATTGAAAAGGAAACCCTTGCCTTGCTGTTATCTCTCCAACATTTCGAGGTGTACGTAGGATCCAGTGTGCTACCGGTGGTCGTTTATACAGACCATAACCCCCTTGTGTTCCTTGCCCGCATGTATAACCAGAACCAGCGCCTCATGCGCTGGGCGCTTGCCATGCAGGATTACCATCTTGAAATTCGGCACAAGAAGGGGAGCGAGAATGTTGTTGCTGATGCCCTGTCCAGGTTGTAGCAGGTGTGAAGGTAATGTATTGTTGTTGGTGGTGGTCGATGAAAATAAGTATTTTGTGGGGTGATGGTCTGCGTTTTAAGTGGGGGGGTGTTACGGCCCTTGGCCGTTTGTGTGGTTTCTCCTCTTCCTCTGTGTGTATGTGCTCCGCTCCGAGGTTTCCGGTGGACCAGTGAAGCAGACCGTTGGCGGCTGGTGGATGAGGCTGATTGGTGCGGGCGTCTCCAATCAGCGTGCGACAGCTTTAAAAGCCTGACGTGCCCTCCAGACGCCGGCAGACACCTCAATAGCAGCAATTGTAGTAGTAGTAGTTCGTGGTAGTAGTTCGTCTAATAATAATAGCTTGTGTTTTGGTTACCCAGATTTGGGCCAGGGTAAGATTAGTTTCTTTATTTCTTCTTCTTTGTGTCACTGTGTTTCTGGTTAGGTTTAGGGGTGCTGATTACTTGTATTTTCTGTTTGATATAGCGTTAGAGTAGTTAGACTTTTGGTTTAGGAAATATTTGATTTGTTGTTTATTATTCCCTGTTATCACTAGACAGTTAGCTCCATTTTTATTTGTAAGGAGTCCTCTTTTTGTTATATTTTGTTATTGATTTATCAGCACCTGGCAAGCCCTTTTCTGTTGGTTTTGGTATTAAATTCCACATTGTCCTAATTTCTTATAATAAATACCTCTTTTATTTTACAACCCGTTTCCATCGGTTGTGTTTGTTACTTTCCCTTTTCCCCATCGAGCTGGGTTTGTAACAGATACTTCCACAACTTTCAACACTTTACTTTAAGAGACACATCATCTCCTTTCAGTAATTTAAATTCAAATGACACTTCAACTACTTTCTGTGCTTTACATTCATCCAACACATCAGCTCCTTTCAGCTTTTTGATTTCAACTTACACTTCAACTCCTTTCACTGTACTCTCCTTCATTACTTTGACTTCAACTCCTTTCGGCACCTTTTCTTCTAATGATACTTCAACAAACTTTCAGCACTTTAATAGACACATCATCTCCTTTCAGTAATTTAAATTCAAATGACACTTCAACAACTTTCTGTGCTTTACATTCATCCAACACATCAGTTTCTTTCTGCAGTTTCACATCAACCGTCGCATCATCTCCTTTCAGCACTCTGATAACTTCTTTCAGCAGTGTCGCTTCACTCATTCAGTAGTTTCAGTTCATCTGACACGCCAACTCCTTTCAGCCCTTTTACTTGAAATAACATGCCATCTCCTGTCATATCTTCAGTTAACACATCAGTCCATCTCAGCCAGTGTCAGTTTAACTAACACATCATCTTCTTTCAGCAATTTCACTCCGACTGACACTTCAAACTCTCTCATTTCAACGCTGTCACTTGAACTGTCACTTGAATTGCTTTCAACACTCACATCAGTTGACATTTTGTGTCTAGTTTCATTACTTCATCACCTCCACTCCCACCAGAAACCTCTCTTTTTCTTGTGATTTGGTTTCCAATTAACACTTCAACTTCTTTCAGTGCTTCACTTTCAGATCCAACTTCAGGTCTTTTGGCACTTTAATCTCAACTGACTGAAGGTTTTAAGAGATTTAAGCTGTCACAACTGTTTCAACTGAATTTTTTTCAGTGGAAACAAGCGTCTTGATTAAAATAATACATTTGAAGAAGGAGAGAGCTATGTGAAGAAACTGTATCTGTCATTTGAAAGCCTTGATTTTATCGGACAGCTTTTGGTTAAATCCAGTAAAAGGAAAACAACTACTTGTCTACTAACTGATACTCAAGGTTATTTTTCCATTCTCTGTAGTGGATGCACTTAATATAACATCATAAATACAAGTCATCTCTTGACAAGAAAACAGGAAGGAAGTGTAGTTGCTGTAATTAATTAGAAGTGATCGGTAGTCAGTGGAAGTTCATCCCATTTGATCGCATCACATCAGCTTCATCTGCTCAGTTGTGACAGATTCTTGTCTTGATTTCTCTGCCTTGTCAAAGACGTATTGTTCTTAGAAAGAGACAAGTGGAAAAACAAAAAAACCCACCGGTGATAACGTCTCATCCACTTTCCATCAAACCAAACTGTACTTGTCACAGTAAGTTTAATTAAAAGTGGTAATCTTCCAGGTTTTTGCCTCGAGGTCGCTGTGAAGATTTGCTGTGATTGATGGGGGATCTCCGTCTCCCCCTGCTCATATCCTCTCATGGAGCTCTAAGCAGACTAGTATGCATGGTTTGGCTCAAGAAGCTTTCAGCAGCAGTGATTGGATGAGCAGGAAGGATGGAGAGGAGGGAGGGTAAAGGAGGTAAAGATGGTTGGTTGGGTAGATTATGGATGGACAGTGAAGTTGGCGAATTCCCTCTTTTCCATCTTTAACTCAAAGATCGACTCAGCTTGCCATCTAAAGGGGGCATTATCATTTTAACCAAGAATAACACTTAAATCATCAGTTGGATGGCTGGCTGCCTGCCTGGCAGGGATTTCTGTCATTCCCAATGTAATTAGTGTGTAAGAGGAGCCAGGAGAGAGCCTGGCGCCAGACTTAGGCAAAAAATACAGTGAGAGGTGGAGGAGCACTGATGGATAATTTAACACAGTTCTTCTGAAACCGGCGACTCCTTGCAGCACCTGAGAGCACTGCAGAGGGAATGTGGGATGGGAATGTATTCATTCAAAAAAATGAAAATGCAAGACTGACAGATTTTCATAATAATCATAATAATAAATCTCCTTTTCTTTCCTCATTGTTGTACAAGAAGCCTTTTATCTGCAGTGATTAATGTGCAACACACGACAGGAAGTGCCAGAGAGGGAATTATTATTCATAGTATTCATATGAAATGATAAGTGTTCTGATAAGTGGTATGTTGGTCTTTTCTTTGTTTTTTTCCTTCAGATCATTTTCCGCAAGATCAGTGAGGTGAAGAAGGAGGAGGAGGAGAGGCAGCGAGCGAAGAACGAGGTGCAGCTCACCATCCCGCAGGACCATCCAGTCCGGAAGCTTTTCCAGAAGTTCAAGCAGCAGAAGGAGCTCCGCAACCAGGGAGCCGCAGCTGCCCCCCAGCTGGACCTGGAGAAGAACCAGCTGCAGGTGGAGCAGCACCACCAGCAACACCTGCACCCCCACAGCCTGCAGCTGGGCCACTCCAGCCTGCAGCACTCTCTGCCGCTCAGCCTGCAGCGGCCCCCTTCCTCCATGCAGAACGGAGCTCCGCCCAGCAGCAGCGTGTTGACCGTGTCTCAGGTCACGCCCATGCAGAGCTCGCTGGCGTACAGCCACCCTGGCGAGCCCCCCGTCAAGCAGAATAACTGTGACATCATGGAGCTGCAGCCCAGTTCTGCTGCAGGGGGAGGTGAGCAGACTGTCAGACTCAAAGTCAGCACGAGCCCTGCACTGAGTAAGCCCCCCATCAAAGCCACCGGCTGGATGCGCCTGAAAAACAACATGGCTCCAGTGGAGGCCAAGAAGGAGGGGCTGAACAACAACGTCACCAAGGCGGTTTCCGTGGAGATGCTCTCTCAGGAGGGCAAAGGCCAGGAAGCAGGAGGGGGTGGGGATGTAGAGGAGGGAGGAGTATCCAGCAACAACCCGCTGCGTAAGACAGACTCGTGCGACAGCGGCATCACTAAGAGTGAGCTGCGGATCGACCGAGCAGGGGAGGCGCGGACCCCTGCGGCGGTCACACCTCTCCTCCACAGCCCTCTCCCAGGAGGAGCGGGGTCTCCTCACCCTTTCTGCCCCATCCCTGAGCAGGCCCTGCAGGCCGCGCTGCACGAGACCCGGCTGGAGCTCCGGGGGGACATTCAGACTCTGGGAGGCCGTCTGGGCGCCCTGGAGAGTCAGGTAGCTGAGATTATTAAACTGCTATCGGAGAAGAGGCGGCCGTCCAACGGGGCGCCGATCGCCTCCGCCACCCCCAAAACCAAAATTCAACGTCAGGACATCTTTACTGTTTCCAGGCCTGTTTCTCCAGACTCAGAGAAGGATGAGGGGCTCTGAAGGGAGCTGAACCAGTGGTGTAGAGAGCATCCTGGATTAACAGTGATCACATGGCACATAAGGTTCTGCTCCAGCTCTGTCCGATCATATTACACCACTGGTCTTATTTGTCCGAGATAAATACAATTTAAAAAACTGGCTTCTTTAACATTTGCACACTGACTTTGTCTCCAGGTCATGTGAGGATACACACTCCTCACCGACTTGGATCTCATTTTTTTGTGATTGTACATACTTCTCTATGCATGTCCAGCTGGATTCTGGCCTGCCAAAGAAACAACTGAACATACGTATTGCCTGTATATTATGCAGTTGACTGCATGCAAATGGAATTTAAAGAGAACTGACGTTTTATCGAGCTACACTGTACATATGAATATTTTTCATTGATAATTTACTATGTGGACATTCAGGGTTTGCATACAGGTAGCACTATAAACATTGAATAACAAAAAGGGTTTACTGGCAAAGGGATTGTGCATGGATTATTTATAAGTAGAGAAATCGAGAATGATGAAGGTTGTTTTCTTATATTTTCTTCTTCTTCTTCTTTGCCTGTGAGATGATATAGAAGTTTGATTCTGCTCTCACGTCGCCCTCTAAGAACACAGATTCCCAAATATGATGGAGCATCGTCCCTTAACGCAGGGAGGGAATTTTATGGTTTGAGGAAAAACTCTTTTTTATATTAGTTAGTGATTTTGCTTCTTATAATAATTTCTATTTTTGATTACAGAAATGTCCTTGGCCTCTGTTTGATGTCTGGTAAACCCTAAATAGTTATTTTGTTAGAATCCTCCTTGTGTCTATGCATTGCTCGGGTACGCCGCTAGAATATTCTGAATATTATACGTTTTTGTTATCATGTCGGTGAATGAAGGACGTTTTTTTTGTTCCATTCCTCTGCATGAATCAGGGATGGCAGAATGCACTTTGGTTAAAGCTGGGATGACAAGAAGGCTTTGGGGAAATAACATGGAGTTTAGTTCACATAAAAGTCCACTCAGCACAGTGACATGTAATCCCACAGCCCCAGCACCACACACGGCAGTCTTAACCAGTGAGCGTCTCACTGAAGCCCGCTTTGAATTCCATTAACGAAAGCAGCTTTGCCGCAAAAAGCTCAAGTAATAAAAAATGGAATACTCTACTTTTTATGATATCAGTTTTCTAAATCTGCATGCAAAAGGAGTAGTTTTATGCTCCAGAGTGCGTACTTACACACACACACACACACACACACACACACACACACACACACACACACACACACACACACACACACACACACACACACACACACTCCTCATACATACACATGCACCGTGTGACGGCGCCTATTGATGACAACCCTGATGGCCCAGCGAGACTTTTTTCTTCACAGGCGGTAGATCAGTCGGTTTTGAAGCATCAGGTCTTGTGAGATTCAGACGCTGTCCCTCCTCGCCCCCCATGACTCACACACACACACACACACACACACACACACGTGATCATAGCTAATAAGGTAGAATAAGAATAATAAGGCAGAACACAGATGTATAGTAGCCATCATGGAAGCCTCAAATAGTTTTTAAAAAGTTAACGATTCATATAATTTCTGCTTTATTGCATTATGTAAAGTGACTGTGGAGTAAATGGACAGGTGGTATAAAACTGGCTGATGTGTGAGAGAAGAAATTCACCAGGCTTGTGTGAATTAAAGGTTTCAGGTGATGGTCATTAACTCTAACTAGATTTCTAAATCATCATCTCAGTTTAATGGTTTTTACGTTAATGGGACAGTAGAGCCGTTCTCTGTTTGACATCGGTTGCCTGATTTGTGGTCGTCCTCTGCAAGGCGTCTGTCTATATCAGGAATGTCCAAATTATTCCATAAAGGGCCGTTTGCCTGCAGGTTTTTGTCCCAATGAGGGTTATTATAGTTTTGAAATGTTCATTAGCTTTCTATTTAGTTTTTCAGTTTGTTTGTTTTTCATTTCAGTTCAGTTTTAGTCAGTTTAAGTAGTTTTAATTTCAGTTTTTCAGGTATTCAGATATCTGCCTGGATCTTTAGCCATTTTTAGAAAAATTGCATGTCAAGCATCTTCTTCTTCTGCGTTGTGTGATAGCCGGCATTCGCTATGCTGCCCCCTACTGGAAGAAGCCCGTTATATCAAACAGGATATAGTAAAAATTCAGTAAAAAAGCTGATTTTATCTGCAGTTCAGTTTAGTTTTAGTTAGTTGAAGAAGTGTTTAAATAGTTTTATTTTTTCAAGTATTCAGGTATCTGCCTGGAACTTTAGTCATTTCCAGAAAGCATCTTCTTCTTGTGCGTTGTGTGATAGCCGGCATTCGCTATGCTGCCCCCTACTGGAAGCAGCCTGTTATCTCAAACAGGACATAGTAAAAATTAAGTTAAAAAAAGCTGATTTTATCTGAAGTTCAGTTTAGTTTAAGTTAGTTTTGCATTGCTCATTGTAGTAAAAAGTGTTTAAGTAGTTTTAGTTTTTATTTCTTCTTCTGCGTTGTGTGATAACCGGCATTCGCTATGCTGCCCCCTACTGGAAGAAGCTCATTATCTCAAACAGGACATAGTAAAAATTCAGTAAAAAAAGCTGATTTTATCTGCAGTTCAGTTTAGGTTTAGTTAGTTTTGCATTGCTCATTGTAGTTTTTTTTGTCCAGTTAACTAAATTATTTGTTCATTGCCTGTTTTAGTTTTAGTTAACTACTACTGGAAGAAGCCCATTATCTCAAGAAGTCAAACTGTAAAGGACATAGTAAACATCGAAGCTGATTTTATATGCAATTCAGTTTAGTTTTAGTTAGTTTTGCATTGCTCATTGTAGTCTTATGTCTAGTTAACTCAATTATTTTTTCACTGCTCCTGGTCCCAACCAATCAAGAGCACGCAATTTGACCAATCAGCTGTTTGAAGACTTACCTTAGTTGATCCAGATGTGCTCCTGATTGGTTGCAATGAAAACCTGCAGTCACATTATTGTCCTTTATGGAAGAGTTTGGACTTCCCTGCTGTAGCTAAAACACATATGCTGATGTTTACAGTTTTCTGGCTCTCAAATCTCCCCAAACTACTCATTGCACTGAACATTTAAAACCTCCTCCTGTATTTTACCATGTTTATTGAAGCCGATCATGATGTTAGACATGCTGACTAGTTCATTGTTGTTTCCCTCTGTGCTGTCAGCAGACTGGAAAATGATGATGATTAGTGTCTTTGTGATGCTAATTGGCGTAAAATCACACCTGTTGAAGACGAGTTCGAAGAGATTGATGAAATTTCTGTCACAATATGCTAATCAGCTATTGTGTAGGAAGACTTTTGGAAAGGACACCGGTTTTTAATGGCTTTTGTTGTGCAAATTAGACATTGTTTTGTAACTTTATTCAAATGAGAATATCATCCTTGCAAACAGCCCGATTTTTTTTTTCCTTTTTTCTTTTTTTTAAAAACCTGCCTCACATTCACATCCAGTCGCCGTTGGGACTTTCATGTTCTCTCTGCTGTCGGCCGCTGAGCAGATCTCCTGGATTAGTCAGGGGTAAGTGCCTTGCTCAGAGGCCCCTCAGCAGCAGTCTTAGGCCATTTGGCCCCATTTGACTGATGACTGATGACTGAGGACTTCGATGGTGGCTACCTGTCTGCCTGTGTAGAGCAGCACAAGGCCAGTATGCTTCATATCTCTTCTACTCTTAACTGATGTGTCACTTATATGAAACACAGCGCAGAGCTATGCAACACTTGATTCTCCTACAGTTTAAACAAAGGCTGACTCTGATGGACTTTTATTGTTTCGTGGTATATAATAGGCGAAGGGTGCAAATATATTTATCTGAAGGGTGTTTGTGTGTATGTCTGCCAACCAAATGTTACACCTACACTTAAAACAGGACAGATCATCTCCTCTTTTTTTCAGTCCAACATTTTAATTCCCCAGACGATGAATCAGAATTTCTTCAAAGTGTGGACAGATTACCTCCGAACTCAGCCTCTTAATGCTAACATGCTAAAACATTACCTGCTAAATGTTTGCTGTATTAACAAGCTAATGTTATACTGTCATGTGATACACGCTGATATTCAATAGGTCACTGTAGACTTTTGCTTAGGCTGATAAAAGTTGACCCAAGTCTGATAAGTTGAGTCTGAAATATCCACAACTTTCCTTCTAGTGCCCTCACATCAAACTTAACCCTCCTGTTGTCCTCGAGTCAAGGGAGGAAGGAAGGAAGGAAGGAAGAAAGAAGGAAGGAAAGGAGGAAGGGAGGAAGAAGGAAGGGAAGGAGGAAGGAAGGAAGGGGGGAGGAAAGACAGAGAGAAGGAGGGAAGGACAGAAGGAAGGAAGGAAAGGAGGAAGGAAGGAAGGAAGGAAGGAAGGGCAGAGGAAAGACAGAGAGAAGGAGGGAAGGAAGGGAGGAAGAAGGAAAGACGGAAGAAAGGAAGGAAGGAGGAAGGGAGGAAAGGAAAGGAAATAAGGAAGGAAAGGAGGGAGGAAAGGAAAGGAAAGAAGGAAGGAAAGAGCGAAGGAGGGAAGGTATGAAAGAAAGACAGAGGAAAGAAAGAGAGAAGGTGGGAGGGAGGAAAGAAGGAAGGGAGGAAGGAATAAGGAAGGAAAGGAGGGAGGAAGGAGGGAAGGAAAGAAGTAGGGAAGAAAGGGGGATGGAGGAAGTACAGACGGAAGGAAGGAAGGGAGGAAAGAAGAATAAGACGGGGTCAATTTGACCCGGGAGGACGACACAAGGGTTAAAAGACATTTGTGGTGTTAAAATTGGCCTAAGTTGACCTGAACAGTCTGTAAGGGTTAAACAGAAAATCCCACTTCTAACATAGTTGGTGAACTCACTCTATCTTTCACTTCTTCTTCTTCTTCTATATTTCATTTCCTTGTGGACACCACTACATTAAATTCAGGTACTGTGTATTTTCAGTACAGATTGCTTTCCATTGTAAAGATCTAACATGAGGTTTTTTGGACACCTTTTTTTTTTTCTTTTCTTTTTTTTTGTGCACCCGCAGACATAAAAGGAGAAATCTATTGTAGTGGAGTTCAGCCTCAGTGACAGAAAACTCTCGGTGGTATTACTCCCCGCTCACATTTGGCAGTAAAGCAGTAAAGTCTCTTCTCTGGGAGATGTTAAAAAGCTTTTTGGGAAACCAGGAAATCACTTACTGACGCAGAGGCTGAGGGATAGTGTGTGTGCAGCAAAGTATAAAATAACACCAAATGCACCAAATATCACAGATTTATTACATCTTTATAGATCGGACAAGGATCTCTGCAGATGTTCAGATACTGATAGTAGCCCAGCAGACACTGAGATTATATAAATTACACTTCACTAAAACAAAAGCTACAACACAGGATGAGAAAGGAGAGTGTGGATCTCCTGTTTCCTGTGTTAGAATACGTATCCCCCTCCTCTAAAAGCTTTTCACTGTATTTCTTACATTTTTTAAGACTTTGAAAATTATCCAATTTATTTTACAACATCTGGAAGTTTTCCATAAAATCACTTTTTCTGAAAGTTGTTAAGCTTTTAAAATCGAGACTGAACAATTAAGTTTCATGCATGTATTTAAAGGACATTTGTCTACATTTGGGTTTAAAAGCCAGGAAATGAGATCCATGAATTCACCACGATGATGAAATTCAAGTACTACTTTAACTTAAACAGACCTTACTAGTTATGTCATTTGCACCTCAAGTAAGGAAGGAAGGAAGGAAAGAAGGAAGGAAGGAAAGGACGGAAGAAGGAAGGAAAGGAGGAAGGAAGGGAAGCAAGGGATGAAGAAGGAAGGAAAGGAAGGAGGGAGGGAGGAAGGAAGGAAGGTAGGAAGGAAAGGAGGGAAGAAGGAAGGAAAGGAGGGAGGAAGGGAAGGAAGG
>JAJDFG010000917.1:0-35000 GCA_021039105.1 Scomber colias | reverse complement strand
TCCTCCTTCTCTCTTTCTTTCCTCCCCCCTACCTTCCTCCCTTCCTTCTTTCCTCTGTCCTTTCCTTCCTTCCTCCCTTCCTTCCTTCCTTCCTTCCTTCCTTCCTTCCTTCCTTCCTTCCTCCTTTCCTTCCTTCTTCCTCCCTTCCATCCTTCCTTCCTTCCTTCTTCCTTCCTTCCATATTTCCTTCCTTCCTTCCTCCCTTCCACCCTTCCTTCCTCCTTTCCTTCCTTCTTCCTCCCTCCCTTCCATCATTCCTTCCTCCCTTCCATCCTTCCTTCCTTCATTGTTCACTGTTTTGTTCGATTTGATACAAAAGTGAGACAAAGTTCATACTACTTGCTGCTTTCAAAAGAAACATCCTGAGATACTGATCGTGATCATGACTGCAGAATAGTTTTATATGAACACATTGTGTCCCTTTAATAATCACATTTCCTTCCACCTCTTATTCCACTAACTGCTCTGTCAGAAGTCAAATACTGATTTTGGGAACTTGCAGTAATAAGTGTTTCATTTTGCCCCCCTTTGCTTAACCTTTGGTAAAATTCATTATTCTCCTCTCTTCTCTCTCAGGCTCTTTCTCGCCAGCGTAATGTGAAATAATCTTTAGCCCCCGTTTAATGCCACAGAATCTCATTGAAGGGAGATTTCCATTTCTGTTTTCATTATAAAGCAGGTCTAGGTGCTATAATACTATAATACCTATCAAAACACTCAGTCCACGAACAAATGCACATAGCCCGTATTAGAAACTGTGACTCTAAATGAGCCTATTTGGACTTCTGTTAGGTTGTAATGTCATAAATTCTCTACCATTGCCTCATAGGGGTGAAAGAAACAACTTGTTTTTATCTGTTATTTACCAAATTTATATGTACTTGTTTTATTCCAGCTCAGTTGGAGAGTCCCTACTGCATTTTTTACTGTCATTTATGGTCACACTGCTCTGCTCTGGCTCTCTGTGTGCTATAATCTGATACCTGTGGCTGTCCTTGGTGTGCATTTTTGTCAGTGTAGCTATCTATTTGTCTGCCTTTCCATCCATTAATCTGTCCCACTAATCCAATCAGGCACTTCTCTGACAACAGGGACAGTTCATGGTGTGAAAGGCTCCGAATACCTGCAGCCAATTACCGGCCGACAGCAGAATTATCACGGTTAGTTTCCTCGTGGATGGTGAGTGCTGACGGCGAGCCAAAGGAAACACAGAGGAGAGAAATTAGCCTGTCAAGACTCGGCTACAGCTCCAGCCTGCCCACCTGCGGCTCTGCCCAGACACATGAAGCCTCCAGTGTCTCCAAAAGTTAAGAGCTGAGCCTCATTTTGCTGCCTGCATGCTTATCCCCATTAGCGTCTCCTCACTGCTCCTGAAAATAGAGAGGAGGAGACACACTCTTTTACCCAAACTGACACCCGTCAGCTCAGGATGTGCAGGCAGATTCTCATGGAAAATATATTTTAATTGCTGCTGCTGGTGAAGTGAAAGTGTGAAAGGCTTTCTCTCACAATTTACAGTTATGAGCTCCTGCAGTTTGAAGTTAAGCAGCAAGGTGCTTTTGAAGCTCGTTTACCCCCAGAATTGTTTGTTTCTTGTGTCAATCATTTTGTGTAGTTGTCTCTTTTTTATGTGGCACAAAACAGCTTTAGTAACAGTTTCACTCAGTATTTAAAGTTTTCAAAGTCAGAACATTGTCACTCAACTGGACTGATTGAAAAATATGATATGTGTGTAAAATGTTAAATGAAATTCATCTTTATATGTCTTAAAATACAAAGTCTAAAATACACAGCAGCCACATGAAGAGACTGAACTTATTTATTATTCATATGTGATTTCAGCTGCACTGTTTCATCGCTTTCAGTGTGGACTCGGCTGGGTGACTCATTAAATATTGATGATTGGAGCACACACACAAAAAAAAAAAAATCTGCTAGATAATTTTACACTTGTTGAAGTTTCCAAAAATGTTAGAGAATGAGATTTTATGATACAACAAGAATTTACAGATGATATTAAGATGTAAGTGTGGAAGGAACTTAAAGTGCAGTACTAGCGATGACCACTAGATGGTGGCTTCAAAATATCCCAGACTCCAACTGACTTCCATTGAAAAAGCATCAACTTTTACATCATATGTAAGTTAATCTTTTTTCCCCCCTAAGAGTCACGATGGTCTCAGTTGCTAATCAGGCTCTCTAATGAGTGAGGGAGTTAATTTTGCATGTTGGAAGCCTTTGTGAAAAGGTGAAAAATTGTATTGTTAACAGAAGATGTCTCCTTGTGTCTCCTCCTTGGATATAAAACTGAATCTGGTCATTGATTCACACAACTTAAGAAGTATTACCAGGACCATGAAATGATCAGTTGAGTGCAGTAATACTTATTAGTCTCTTTCTTTTAGTTTCTTTTTAATTTAGCTGTTTTACCTTACATCATGGTATTAGCAGATGTAGGCTAATACAAAGCCTAGCTAAAACTCGCAAGCTAGTTATGTTAGCTAACTGTTACTCCTGGTGTTACAAATATTTAAAGCCTTGTGTGAGAACACTAGACACATGAGAAAAATAAATATTTCAGTCACTCATTCATACAATTAGTTACAAATAACAATACTTAGGCAGTCTTCCGTGCCATTATTTTAGGGCAGATATATTTCACTTGTTAACTGTTTGGCTAACTCCACTCGCTAGCTAGCTTGGGGATCATCCCTGAGTTAGCCGTCGAGCTAGCCGCGATCGGGGAACATAGGACTCGGGGGAACATAGGTACGCTCCCGCTAGCTTGCCAACATTAGCTACCCCACCTAGCCTGATTTATGTTTACCTGCTAAAGATTAGCAAGGTCAATACAGTGCAGTCTTCATTCTTGACGATTGTTCTTTTTATCCAGCCACTCTAAACTTGTAGCTGTATGCTTTGTTGATGTTGCAAGCACTTGTCACTGAAGCCTTGATTTGTAAGTTTGTGATGAAGCTGAAGTTCAGTCAGGAAGGCTATCTTTGCATTATTTCTCATACCATAATGCTTCTCACATCTCTCAAGCATGCTTCCACGTAGTTTTCTTTACTGTCGTTATCCAGGGCGCCTTCAATTGAGCACCATTACCCTGAAAGGACTTTGATGGACATGAGGTATGTTTGCTTGCACATTATTTAGAGACAATTTAAATATGTTGGAGCTTCCAGAAAAATCAGTTTCTAAATACAACTTGTGCTCGAAGTTGGAAACTCATAATCATAAAAACTTCCATATGATAAGAACCTGCAGCATAAGTTTCCAACCAAAACTGAAGACTAGACACCAGCAGTTGATAAAGGCGACAATTTGGTCTGAATGCTAATATTGGTGCCATCATTAATATACAATATTTAATTAATCAGGTTATAGGCTACAGATCAATAGATCATCGAACTTCAGTAGAAATGCCCTAAAGAAATAAGAGACTTGTCATTCTTGGATCTATTGCTCTTTGAAATGATCATCACTCTCTTCACAAATCAAAACTTTCACATGAGACGAGATGTTCTGTACAAACCTAATTGATCCCTCGGGGCAGCTGGAGTTATTGCCACAGCAAAGCAGCAGCGATATATATTAAGAACAAAGCTCACAAGCAGTGTTAGATGATAGATTAAATATAAGGTAGAAGGTCTTAGATGATTAATCTCACATTTTCGCCAATAAAATAAAGACCTTTTACAACTTTTCACTAATATTTTGGGTGGCTCGTGACACTGTTTGTGGATTTTGCCATTATTATGCTTGTTTTGAAGTGAAGTGTGTATCTACGGGGGAAAAGAGTGAGCATGCATCAATTTGAATCTTGAGGACTTTACCATCATGTATATTTCTGTACAATATGCACATGCCTGTATGTTTTCTGGGTCTGCTTCTTACATGGGAAATCATTTGTTTGATTTCAGCAGATTACATCATCAAGAGGAAGAGGAAAGGAATCCATCGGTGTAATATTCAGGATCTGAAGCACATCAGCCCAACAGACCAACGTCATCATAACTGACAGGTATGCGTCAATTGGCTCCAATTACCCTCGCTAAAAACACTGCATAAATAAGTAACTAACCTTGAATAGCAATTTTCAAATCAGTTGTTACAACATTTTTTACATAGAGGAGAAAATAAAAGGACAGTCAAAGGAAACGTGCATGAAAAAGCCAAAGGATACAAGTCAGTTCTTAGATGACAGTCTAAAACTAACTGTGTCTGTTTGGTGCTGTGCAGGTAGTGTACAGTGTTTTTTTACAACCTTTTCTCTTAAAACAATGCTATGTGAGCGCTGAGAATGAACCAGAACAGTAAAGTCAAAGCCTCTGTAAAGGCAAGGGGTTTATAACTATGAACCACAACCAACACATTACAGGACTGGGCGAATTGGGCAGAATCAAATATCATGATATCTTGACCAAATACCTCGATATTGATATTTTGACAACATTGTAGGGATGACTATCGGTGCTTTCACAAAATATTTACACAATGAGATTTTTGATAAATAATCATCAGTAATGTGGATATAATGACAGATATATAAAAGAATAGTCTGTTAAGCTCAGAAAAGACAAAACTTATGCCATGTCACAACATTATAATATTCAGTATTTAAGATGATATCTATAAAATATCAATATATCGATTTATTGCCCAGTCCTAGAATGAGTCGTTTTAAATTTCACTTTAATACCACGTTACTTGTTGCCAGATCAACTTCTGTCCTTTAATTTTTTAAGGATACAGACATTAAATCAACTGCCTATTTGTGTATCTCATTATAAGAATAAACCTTAGGTGAGTTTGGCAATTTCACTGCTTGTTGAGATACAGAACCACATTTTTCATTATATTTTCTTTCTTTTTAACATCCTGCACTCTGATCTTTCTATTTCACATCATCAAATTACAGACATTTTCACATTTGTGCTCCTCTCTGTATTGGTTTGCTTTTAATTATTCTGTGCCTACAGATGAAAGCATCAGCTTAAATACCTAAAATATGAATATAAAATGCTTTGGCATCTGATTTCTGGCTGAATAGGATAAGTAATGCCTAACACAGCAGTGTAGTGGCAGTGGTGTGACCCCCCGTTGTCATAGTGGCATTATTGTTTTATCTCCTGCAGAGGAAGTAGGCGTGCTGTGACCCCACCACAACCCCTCATGGTTATATTATATGTCAATGGTATTCAAGGCTGATAGGCTGACAGACTGCATTAAGTGAGCGACCTGTTTTAATGCAGCGAGGGGGGATGGTGAGAACTATTTTTAAACCAATGGTCAAAGTGAATCAAGTAAAATAGCAATATTACAGTAGAAATGTACCCTTTTACAGGTAAATGGAAACTGAATTAAAGTGACATTCACATTTCCAGGCCTATATTTATATTCTGGGGCTCTACTGGAATACCTTTGCATGATTTCCGGTTTTAAAAATTCTTATTTATTTTATACTGGGACTTTATGCAGCCCCTCTCTTCAGCCTCTGTCTGAAACAGGCCGTTTTAACTCCTGTCTCTTTCAGGAACAATCTGATGTAAGCTTGAGGAAGAAATAGAGATAGATTGAAGTCCTTGGCTATGACATGAAGGTGGCATTTTTACATATTTATCACAAGTTTTGGAGTTTTGACCATTTTTAACATAGAAAACTCTTTTATCATGATTCTAGCAGCCATTCTCCACCAGCTCTCTCTCCAGAAACCCTCAGACGTCTCCCCTCGTTTGTTTGGACTGGACTATGTGGCAGAGGGTTTATTTGAATTGGGCGTGCTATCGTGCATGATATTGCTTTCATTGCCTTTATTAATCAGTCTTGCTTTTTAGTGTAAGCTGTGTGAGTACGGACCGCAACAAAAACTCAGTCTCAGTCTTTTGGTTTTCTCAGTTATTAGGAAAGTTTTCTGGTTATTTGTTTATTATGGATAAGCGAGGTTGTAGTGTTGCTTGTGCTGTATTTGAGTTGTATTTAAGTGTTTTCTGTGGTGTGTTTCTATGCATTTTGGTTTATTATGAAGTGGGTTGTGTTTCTGGGTTTTTTGGTCCTGGTTTCCTGTGCTCCTTTTCAGTCTGTTACACATCTGACCAGGAGCTTGCCCCATTCTCCCCACCTGTACCTCATCTCCTCGTTAGCTCAGTTCAGTAAATATTCAGCTTGTGGTCTTGCCTGCCTGCCTGCCTGCCTGCCACCTCTTGCATTTGGTTCCACCTGCTCTGCTCTCCTTGTGACACATCGGACATTACAACAGACAATCACCCCAATTGTCTCCCTTATTTGACCACCGTGGTTACTCTGTCGACAGAACTTTAGTTGAAGACATTGCTTCCTGATGATGTATTGTGTTTAACTAACTGTCCTCAACTCATCCTGAGGGCAATAGAGTGGTTTATTATGAAGAGGATTGTGTTTCTGGGTTTTTTGGTCCTGGTTTCCTGTCTGTTACACACCTGACCTGGATCTTGCCTCGTTAGCCTTGCCCTGCTTTGTGTTCTCCCCACCTGTACCTCATCTCCTCGTTAGCTCAGTTTGTATTTAAGTCCAGTTTTCAGGTCAGGTTGTCTCATTCCTGTGTCACATTTTCAGTAAATATTCAGCTTCTGGTCTTGTCTGCCTGCCACCTCTTGCATTTGGTTCCACCTGCTCTGCTCTCCTTGTGACACATCGGACATTACAACAGACAATCACCCCAATTGTCTCCCTTATTTGACCACTGTGGTTACTCTGTCCACAGTAGTTTAGTTGAAGACATTGCTTCCTCAACTCATCCTGAGGGCAGTAGAGTGGTTACTGTTAAAAAGAAACCAATGATTGTGGTCTGTATAGGGAACAGGAAACCAACAGTCTCCTGTGTCCGAGCGGTATATAACATCATGATACTGCTTCCACCTTTGCTCCTGATTCACTGCCACAATTCACACAGCTGTCGAAAGTGCTTGTCATGTACATGAAACCATAGCTCCCTTTTGGGATTTGAATGAACAATACAGCTGTAAGGGCAAATTAAATATTGAAGATTAACACTACAGTACTTTACATTGAATGTAGGGAAGGAAAAGTGCCAGTACTTGCAAAATGTACTTTCCTCCTTTGTTCAAAACCAACAAGGAAACGTATAAATTATTACTTCCCATGTTTCTTCTTATGATTCAACACCTGAAGAGAGAGAGGAAAAAAAAAAGAAATTGCTTGTCCGCCAACGAAAGCAAGTTCATCAATCAGCCGTCAGCTCACACTGCTTCTGTCATATTACATGTCCATGGCGATAAGGGCGATAAGGATCCACGGTGGGGTTTGTCCCTGCTGAAATCTCAAACCCAACTCAGCTGTTCTGCCACTCTCTCCATTGAAGGAAGCTCCATCATCCTCACAGGTCTTCCTTGTCATTCCCGTGTCCCTGCAGGAGCGACTGTATAATTCATAACCCCAGTTGGTATCTGTCAAGCTGTTTTAAGGGAATGTGGAGGGGAAGTCGCCCTTAAGGTTTGACAGGAAAATCAGCTCACCTGTCCTTAATCCCAGCCTGCGGCTTATCAGTGAGAGGAAGTGGGAAACTGACCCAGTTTTACTGACCTATACTTACAGGAGAGGCCTGAGAGAAACAGCCTGGAAAATGTCACTTAAATGAGTTTTAGCTTAGTAATTGCCAGGCTGACTCAGCAGTGTAATGTCACTCCTGATGCCAGTTTGTGAGTAACAGTTTCATTAAGAAAACAGTTAACAGGTTTTATGAATGCAAGCCACAACATAAATAAATACCTTGTTTCATTGCCAGTTAAATAAAAGTCTAATTTGGAATTGCAGCATTTTTACTTTTTTGTCATGTCATGTTATCTCTTCAGAAAATCAAACCTGGAACAAAAAGGATTAACACTTTGTTATATTCTTCAGTGTTTTATGTTGGGGAACTCCCTTCATATCTTCATCAGTAGCATCAGTCTTTGGCAATGCTTTTGCCATTACTTTTCCATCCTTTTTTTAATGCTCAAAGAAACCAGTCACATGGCAGTTTGTGAAATAGTCAAGATCTACAGATTTGTGTGAATAGACACAAATTTTCCTCTTTTTTTTGTGACCCTCAGCACAACCGTCAAACTAATGAATTTGAATTGGTAGTGTATGTCATACCTGCACCATGTTTGAGTGACAGATGTCATCCAAGGTACAGATTTCCATATTTGGAGGTGTCAGGTTGGGTTTCCTACCGCAAGTTGGGACTTTTTTGTGGTGTTTATGTTGCCATGATTACGAACTAACTTTAAGGAAGTAACGTTGGTAACCTTTTAACCCAAACCATGATCTTTTCCTAACCCTAGCCATGTGGTGTTTGTGCCTAAACCAGACCTTAACCCTAAACATCATTATTTTTAAAGTGATTTTTAACGTTTTTCCAACTGGCAGAGGAAATGTAGTGCAGGCATGAAATATATTTCCAATTGAAATACTATAATTTGAAATACTGAATGTTATGAAAGACTCTGTTGGCTCAAAGTTCATCCAGTTTCTAGTTTAAACCTTGTTTGTCTATGAGATGACGATTGTCTGCAATGAGACCTGAGAGTGACTTCTGATGGACACAAAGAATTAGAGAGGTTTCATGCACACAAACTCTTGTCAGCTCTTTAATTTTTTAATTTCTCTCTGAAAAAAGATCATCACGACTGCCTGTTTCTGTGTTAAACTGTGTTTTCTAGCCTCATTATTTAGTTTTTCATATTCATGTTCCTGCTACCTGGCAACAGTGTTTCCTACAAATTAGCTTTGTAATAAATAGTTTTCCTAATTATGTTGTATTTGCAAACTTAATCACTGCCATTATCTGGTCCAAAGGCGATGTTTTTTCAAATTAATTAAAAGCTACATTTATATATGACTCTGAAGTCAGAGGGAGGAGGTGCAGATGGATTGTTGGTGTACACATTCAGGTCTCGGATATCAGAGACAAAGCTTCAAATACTGAATCCCCTGTATGTTTAGATTTAGGCAACAAAACACGCTGGTTAAGGCTAGTGAATGATTGGGGTTTTATTTAAGATCATGCATTTGGTTGTGTGTGTATGATCCACTAAAGTTAGGCACGATACAAGATTAATACATCCCCATTTTTAGCTTTGTACACACCTGCTACTGAGTGTATTATTTTTGTTAAACATCTTACACTAATATTAACCAAGTGATATTCTCATTATGATGACTCATATTTAAGCATCATTTCTAGGAGAAGGGTTGTGCTTTTCCTCTGCTCCACATTTTGATGTTTACAGCTCATCCTGCTGATCATACAGAGAGCTTCGGGCCTTTGAAGAGCTTTGCTTGACAGGTGTCTTTCTTTTGCCTTTGTAGATGAGATATAATGATTGTTCAGTTCTTTTGCTTTGAATGCCACGTGAGGAAGAGGAACCTGACAGACACACAGCCCTGAGAGTCTGTTATCACTGTCTAAGCGTATGTTAGCACACAAGTGATCAATTTTACCTGTTAAGCAGATAGGTAGCAAGATTATTATTATCATTTCTGCATTTTCTTCACCAGCTGGTCACTACTTTTGCCTACTGCTGGATGGTGCTGGCTGGTATTACACAGAAACTGAAAACAGCTGCTGGAAAGACTGAACCAGACAATAAAACAAAACCTTTGAGCTACAAGAAGATAAAAAACCTCAAAAAGCTGCAGTGTTGGGTGATAATTCATCACTGTTTGCATTTTCTTTTGTATTAATTCAGAATTTAACACACCATTTGTTACAGTAACAAAATGTTTAAAAAACAGCTCTTAACCCTTAAACAGACCTTACTAGTTATGTCATTTGCACCTCAAGTAAGGAAGGAATGAAGGAAAGAAGGAAGGAAGGAAAGGACGGAAGAAGGAAGGAAGGAAGGGAGGAAGGAAGGGAAGCAAGGGAGGAAGAAGGAAGGAAATGAAGGAGGGAGGAAGGAAGGTAGGAAGGAAAGGAGGGAGGAAGGGAAGGAAGGGAGGAAGAAGGAAGGAAAGGAAGGAGGGAGGAAGGAAGGAAGGTAGGAAGGAAAGGAGGGAAGAAGGAAGGAAAGGATGGAGGAAGGGAAGGAAGGGAGGGGAGGAAGAAGGAAGGAAAGGAGGGAGGAAGGAAGGAAGGACAGATGAAGGAAGGAAGAAAGGACAGAAGGAGGGAACATTTACCCTAACAGCTGAACTTAGATCTGAGGAAGGAAGGAAGGAAGGAAGGAAGGACGGACAGATGAAGGAAGGAAGGAAGGAAGGACAGAGGAAGGAAGGAAGGAAGGACCCGGGAGGACAACAGGAAGGTTAAAGAGTCTGTATCTCCTGGTGCACGTTGTCTGTTTAAGGGTTAAGATTAATGACAGCAATCATGTTTTCAGTCTCCAGAGAGTAGTTCTGTGTAAGCCGGACGCCACTGAGCATGTGCAGGAATGTGGTGGAAGTAGACGATGCTTCACTTGCTTGTTGTGCTACATATCACATACATATAAATAGACTTTGTACTACATTAACCTTCCTGTCGTGTTCCCGGGTCAAATTGACCCGTCTGTTTTGACTGTTCCTTCTTTCCTTCCTTCCTTTCTTCCATCTGTGCTTCTTCTCTCTTTCTTTCCTTCTTCTCTTTCTTCCCTTCCTCCATCTCCCTTTCTTCCTTCTTTTGTCCTTCCTCCCCTCTACCTTCTTTCCTCTGTTCTTACTTCCTTTCTTCTTTCCTCTGTCCTTCTTTCCTCCCTCCCACCTACCTTCCTTCCTTACTTATTTCCTCCATCCTTCCTTCCTCCCTTCCTTATTTCCTTTCCTCCCTTCCGTCCTCCTTTCCCATTTCTTCCTTCTGTCGTTCCTTCCTTTCTCTCTCCTTCCTTCCTTCCCCCCCTCCCTGCCTTCTTTCCTTTACTCCCTCCCTCCCTTCCTTCCTTCCTTGACTCAAACACAACAGGAGGGTTAAACATTGTAAATAACTGTTGTATAAACTCAAGAGCGGGATCAACGAATGTCGATCAAATGCTTCTTGTACGCTACTGGACAAACTTACAGCCGATCATATCAACGATACACGATTACATATTCAGGGAAAATCATGTAGCGCAAGGTTATGTTCTATTTTCAAAGTGAACTTGCTTTCCAGTTTATATAGCACACTATTGCTGCTTTGAACGGTTGCTGGATCTCCGTGGCCGCCATGCTGGATGTACACAGAGTCGCTCTACGGTCGCCATCGCCTTGAGCCCGCCCTCCCTGTTCTGTGATTGGTTCCCTATCTCAGGCGAAAATTTTGTCTTGGTGGCCATGCCAACTTTAATAAAAGGTAACAGGTGTTTTATTTTGTGAAAATGACAGGAAGTGCGTTACTCGCTACGGCTAACTCCGAATTCTCAGGAACAAAACTTTAAACAGGTGTTATTTGGACAAATTAGCGTCACATTGTGGATCTAAAGGGCTACTTTACTTTCTTCCTAAAAAGGTTAGAAATGTGGATAAAGTGGTTTATTTACAGAGTTAGAGCTAAAATGAAATCAGCTTCAGCCTGATGATTTCAGCTCGGGTAGGAACCAAATGCATTGTGGGTAATCGTGTAGTTTACTACAGTGTAAACGGTCAGCTTACTATCTGGTCCTTTAGTGTGTAGTATAGAAGTATGTAGTATGTAGTATGTAGTATAGAAGTATGAAGTATGTAGTATAGAAGTATGAGGTATGTAGTATAGAAGTATGAAGTATAGAAGTATGTAGTATAGAAGTATGTAGTATGCGGTTTTGAACACAGCCTCAGTCTGTTTGTTTAGCGCTACTGGCGAAAATGTTGTCTTGGTGGTCATGCTAACTTTCAGAGCTGGAATGAGAGCATGCGTTTACCCAGGCTCGAGGTTATGATATAGAGCAAAACATTCTAGCTTACACAAAACTACTCTATCACCGGCCATGTGCTTTAATTTAAGAAGGTAGGCTCTTTGGCACTGCCAGTACAGTGATACCCCCCTCTCTGAATCATCTCTTTAAAAATGAGAATGGCTCGTTTCACCCTGAACAAAGGGCATCAGGCTGAGTCATCGAGTCTCCCTCTGAGCTCCCAGAGGAGGTTTCAGACCTCAGGTTAGGATGGTAAGAACTTCCTCCCTCCCTCCCTCTCTCCCTCCCTCCCCTCCCTCCCTCTCTCCCTCTCTGCTTCTGCGTTATAGTTCTCCTGCCAAGAGCTGTTCAAACCTCCCTCCCTCCTCCCTCCCTCCCTCCCTCCGACCCCCCATACAGCCGAAGGAAGAAGTGGTAATGTCAGGAATGATTAGGACAGCGGGGGGTCGTTAGAGCAACTCTCCTGTCAGGGATGTTGAAGATAATAGAGGTCCCATGAGAGCTAACCTCTCCTCTGTTTCTCCTTTTAACCTCTCCATTCTGCCTTCACCCATCAAGCCTCTGCAGCACTCACACTCACACACACACACACACACACACACACACACACACACACACACACACACACACACACACACACACACACACACACACACACGCTGCTGTTTGTTTATGCATGTTCTTCAGTTACAGCAGTGTTGTGTAGTGTTTTCAGCGTTACTTAATTTATTATTAGTGTGAATATTATCAGCTGCATGTTGCTTTTTATGTTACATACAGCTTTTATAATATTATACATTACAGTTATGTTACCTGGATAATGGTTGATGTCTGGCATGTGTGATCATTTTGTTTTGTGTGTGCTTTAGTGTTGTGTTTGATTACACTATATATGCTTTTTCAAGAGTCCCTGCATTTTCACACTGGAACAGCAATTTAGATTTTTGTAATATACATTTTATCTATTTTTGTTTTGTTTGTCTGAATTTCAAACAAGCAAACAACAGGATGGAGGAAAGAAGGAAGGAAGGAAGGAAGGTAGGGGGGAGGAAAGAAAGAGAGAAGGAGGGAGGGAGGAAGGGAAGAAAGAAGGAAGGAAGGAAGAAGAAAGGGGGATGGAGGAAGGAAAGAAGGAAGGGAGGAGAGAAGGAGGGAGGGAGGAAGAACAGATGGAAGTAAGGAAAGGAAGGAAGGAAGGATGGAGGAAGGAAAGAAGGAAAGAAGGAAGGGAGGAGAGAAGGAGGGAGGGGGGAAGAACAGATGGAAGGAAGGAAAGGAAGGAAGGAAAGAAGGAAGGGAGGAGAGAAGGAGGGAGGGGGATGGAGGAAGGAAAGAAGGAAGGGAGGAGAGAAGGAGGGAGGGAGGGAGGAAGAACAGATGGAAGTAAGGAAAGGAAGGATGGAGGAAGGAAAGAAGGAACGAGGGAGGGAGAAAGGAATAGAGGAAGGGAAGAAAGAAGGCAGGGAGGAAGGAAAGGAAGGAAGGAAGGAAGGATATTTTGGGATATTTAACAGAAGTTACCAAATATAATTATTTGCCCAATAAAGGGTTAAGGAAAGAAAATCACAATCATTGAAATATAAAACCGCAATTTAAATCGAATTGGGACCCAAAAATTGTTAGAGAATCGAATCGGCACAAAAACATATCGGCCCAGCCCTGATTAATGGTACATTTCACTTCCTGTCACTCATTGTGTTAATGTGAAGGTGAGCCCAGTCTAGAGAGTCAGTCTGTTTTGTTCAGTTTGACTCCTAACAGTCAACCAAGTATATGTCAAAGTACTGACCTCACTTCTAAAAATGGAGCAGAATCAATAGCACCTAATGATTATCTACGGTATGCACTAATTGACAAAGTGTCAGTCGTGATGATAACATGTTGTCTCTTAGTGTCACTTACTGTAGATCTGATCTGACCCATCTGATGCTGGAAGGTCACTAATGTCACTACATGGACCAAAGTTAACCTCTAACCTCTAAATTGACTGATGCTGAGAAAAGGAAGGGGAAGGAAGGAGGTAAGGGAGGAAGGCAGGGAGGAAGGGGAGGAAGGGAGGAAGGATGGAGGGAGTGAGTGAGGAAAGAAAGAAAGGAGGGAGGAAAAAGGAAGAAGGAAGGGAGGAAAAAGCACAGAAGGAAGGGAGAAAGGAAAGGAAGGGAGGGAGGAAAGGAAAGGACAGAAGGAAGGTATATTGTCACAGTATTTTACTGTTATTATGGGGACAGATCAAGATGTCTCCAATAGTAGAAAATAGGGAAGTAAGTACAATTAAGTTCTTGATATGCACCAGTAATAAAACCTTTTTCTTTTTTTTTTATTTTGCCAAAATGTTTAAAAAAGGAAGTAACAACTGAAGAAAGTGAAGCAGAAGATTTACTCTACTCCTTGAAGCAGTAGAGTAAAATCCATCCAAAAATAAAAATCTGATTCCTGCAGCAGTTTAAAGTGAAACGTGTGTGTGTGTGTGTGTGTGTGTGTGTGTGTGTGTGTGTGTGCGTGTGTGTGTGTGTGTGTGTGTGTGTGTGTGTTTATGGGAGGAGGAACTTGCGTGGGGGTTTGAATCGTGAGAGGATCCGTGTTATGTTTCCCTCGGAGCGTCGGGGGCTCAAACGCAGCCCTGCAGCTCATCAGTGACATGTGAGTGCTCAGAGATTACATAAACCCAACTCTCCTCCGCTTAGTAAGAGCTGCTGGTGTTCTGCTGCTGCGCTCCTGATGACGAACCAGCAGGAAGTTTGGCCGCAGAGCTCAGGTCGCTTAACCCTTAAACAGACCTTACTAGTTATGTCATTTGCACCTCAAGTAAGGAAGGAATGAAGGAAAGAAGGAAGGAAGGAAAGGACGGAAGAGGACGGAAGAAGGAAGGAAAGGAGGAAGGAAGGGAAGCAAGGGAGGAAGAAGGAAGGAAAGGAAGGAGGGAGGAAGGAAAGGAGGGAATAAGGAAGGAAAGGAGGGAGGAAAGGGAAGGAAGGGAGGAAGAAGGAAGGAACGGAAGGAGGGAGGGAGGAAGGAAGGTAGGGAAGGAAAGGAGGGAAGAAGGAAGGAAAGGATGGAGGAAGGGAAGGAAGGGAGGGTGGAAGAAGGAAGGAAGGACAGATGAAGGAAGGAAGAAAGGACAGAAGGAGGGAACATTTACCCTAACAGCTGAACTTAGATCTGAGGAAGGAAGGAAGGACAGAGGAAGGAAGGAAGAAGGACAGAGGAAGGACCCGGGAGGACAACAGGAAGGTTAAAGAGTCTGTATCTCCTGGTGCACGTTGTCTGTTTAAGGGTTAATTAAGCACTAACGAGCGATGACATCACTATGCAGCTATAAAAGTCTGATTATTCTTTTAAAGACTAATTATCAATTATATCAATCACTGTAAATGCTTTTTAACCCTCCTGTTGTCCTTGAGTCAAGGAAGGAAGGGAGGAAAATGGAAGGAAAGGAGGAAGGAAGGGAGAAAGAAGGAAGGAAGGAGAAAGGAGGGAGGGAGAGAAGGAAGGAAGGGAGAAAGGAGGGAGGGAGAGAAGGAAGGAAGGGAGAAAGGAGGGAGGGAGGGAGGGAGGGAAGGAAGAATGAAGGAAAGGAGGGAGGAAAGAAGGAAGGAATTAAAGGAGAGAGGAAGGAAGGTAGGAGGGAGGGAGGAAATAAGGAAGGAAGGGGAGGAAATAAGGAAGGAAGGATAACGAACGAACTATTGAAGGAAGGGAGGGAGGAAGTGAGGAAAGAAGGAGGGAAGGAAGGAAGAGAGGAAGAAGGAAGGAAAGGAGGGAGGGAGGAAGGAAGGAAGAAGAGAGGAAAGGAAGGAGGGAAGGAAGGAAGGGAGGAAGGAAGGAAGGAACAAGAGAAGAAAGGAGGAAGGAGGGATGGAAGGAAGGCGGGAGGGAGGAAGAAAGGAAAAGAGGAAGGAAAGGAAGGAAGGAAGGAACAGTCAAAACAGACGGGTCAATTTGATCCAGGAGGAAGACACGAAGGTTAAAATCAGAAATGCCTCCCCCGTATATAAGTCAATAAACCTTTATGGTACTCAAACTACATACAATATGTGATTATATTACACACACACACACACACACACACACACACACACACACACACACACACACACACACTAATAATAAAAATAGAAAGAGAGAAATAAAATACTAGAATAGAGCATTTGAATATAAGATTGCAGCGTAAAATAATGATTAGCTTTAAAATCATTAAAAGGACATAGAGTGTGCAAATGAAAGATTAAAATGTAAAGTAAGATATAAACTTAAAATCACAAATGCTTCTCCCATATATAAGCCAATAAACTTAATTTATACTCAATAAATCCAGACTTGTTAGTGAGAAGCTACTTCAAACGAGGTTGATACTGTACATGATGATGATTTTAGATTAAATATGTTCGTAGGTATAAGAAGGTATAGGTATAATAAGAGTGGACTTGACTTAAATCATCTACCTGGATTATAATGAAGGTCAGAGACAAACTCATAATTGCACAGACCAGCCTGACATTTATTATTATTATTATTAAAGGGAACATAGACAATAAAAAAAAGACAAAATGAAATCATAAAATACTAAAAGAAAGCAATTACAGAATGAGTGACCTAAACATTTCCATTGAATGTCCAGAGAAAGCATCAGGATTACATTACAAGCTCAGCAGGAGACTAACAGAAACATTTCTACTGTAAAGACAGATAGCTTAGAAAACTACATTAACCGTCAATTTAGGTTCAGAAATAAGGTGATTACCTATTTAATAAACTGATTGTAGAGAAGAAAAATAGAAATATATATATATGATGGCTTAGGTTAGTTTCATGTGGTCAATATTTCTGTTTTATAATCTTCAATAGAGACAGAAATCATTTGAGTAATTAAAGAATTAAAGTACTACCTTCTTAACCCTCCTATTGTCCTCGAGTCAAGGACGGAAGGAAGGAAGGAAGGGAGGGAGTAAGGAAGGAAGGAAGGAGGAAGGTGGGGGGAGGAAAGAAAGTGAGAAGGACGAAAGGGAGGGAGGGAAAGAAGGAAGGAAGGAAAGGAGGGGAGGGAGGGAGGGAGGGAGGAAGGAAGGAAAGGAAAGGAAAGGAAAGGAAAGGAGGAAGGTAGGGGGGAGGAAAGAAAGAGAGAAGGAGAGAGGGAGGAAATGAAGGAAGAAGGAAGGAATACTGGAAGGGGAAGAAGGAAGGAAAAGAGGAAGGGAGGGAGGAAGGAAAGGAGGGTGGAAGGAAGGAAGGAAGGAAGGAAAGGAAAGGAAAGGAAAGGAGGAAGGTAGGGGGGAGGAAAGAAAGAGAGAAGGAGGGAGGGAGGAAATGAAGGAAGAAGGAAGGAATGCTGGAAGGGGGAAGAAGGAAGGAAAAGAGGAAGGGAGGGAGGAAGGAAAGGAGGGTGGAAGGAAAGAAGGGTGGAAAAAATTTCCCTATATCAGATTCTATTAACATTAATCAGTTTTACTTAACAAGCAAATCTGCATCTATAACTCATCCACTGACATTTCATTCAACCCATTATGGTCAGACAGACAGCACAGTGGGGGGAGGAAAGAAAGAGAGAAGGAGGGAGGGAAAGAAAGGGAGGAAGGAAGGATGGAGGGAAGGAAGGAAGGAGGGTGGAAGGAAGGAAGGAAGGAGGGTGGAAGGAAGGGAGGAAGGAAGGAAGGAAAAAGGAAGAAAGGATGGTAAGGAAGGAAGGAAAGGAGGGAGGAAGGAAAGGAGGGAGGAAGGAAGGAAGGAAGGAGGGAAGGAAGGAAGGAAGGAGGTAAGGAAGGAAGGAAGGAAGGAGGTAAGGAAGGAAGGAAGGAGGGAAGAAAGGGAGGAAGGAAAGGAAGGAAAGGAGGGAGGGAAGGAAGGAAGGAAGGAAAGAAAGGGTGGAAGGAAGGGAAGGAGGAAGGTAGGGGGGAGGAAAGAAAGGGAGAAGGAGGGAGGGAAGGAAAAAGGAAGAAAGGAGGTAAGGAAGGAAGGAAGGAAAGGAGGGTGGAAGGAAGGAAAGGAGGGAGGAAGGAGGGTGGAAGGAAGGAAGGGAAAGAGGGAAGGAAGAAAGGAAGGAGGGAGGTAATCTCTATCACACAGAGGTGATGCATTCAGTGGTGCTGGTCAGACAGACAGCACAGTCACATCTCAGGGCTACAGGATACGTGTACATGGGGTCGACGTTGGGCAGGCAGTTGGGCAGTTTGACGGTGACCAGACGAGTCTCGTTGTACGTACAGACCCGCTGGTAGGACTCGATGAAGGGAGGGTCCCACCACAGGCTTCTGTAAACACAAACGGAAAGGAAAAGACATCTTAAAAACGCTTCTTCTGATAAAGCTGATTAATATGGATATAATGAAAACAGGTTAACTGTAAAACCCTCTGGTGGCCGTCATGTTATTTATTATTTAGGGAGGAAGAAGGAAGGAAGGGAGGAAGGAAGGGAGGAAGGGAGGAAGAAGGAAGGAAAGAAGGACAGAGGAAGGAAGGATGGAGGGGGAGAGGATGGAAGGATGGAAAGGGAGGAAGAAGGAAGGAAAGGAGGACGGAAGGAAGGGATGGAGGGGAGGAGGAAGGAAGGGAGGAAGTAAGGGAGGAAAGGGGAGGAAGGAAGGAAGGAAGGAAAGATGGAAGGAAAGATGGAAGGGAGGACGGAAAGAAGGACAGAGGAGGAAGGAAGGGAGGAAGGATGGATGGAAGGGTGAAAGGGAGGAAGAAGGAAGGAAGGAAGGAAGGATGGAAGGGAGGCAGAAGGAGGGAAGGAAGGAGGGAAATAAGAAGGAAAGAAGGGTGGAAAGAAGGGAAGGAAGGAAGGAAGGAAGGAAGGAAGGAAGGAGGGAACAGTCAAAACAGACAGGGTCAATTTGACCGGCTGGAGGACGACAGGAAGGTTTAAGCAACCTCTATCCACCTTTATTAGAGTTTTCTTTTTTTAATAAATAATTTTCTTCTTCTGTTTTTAGCTCGTCACTATTTGCACATAACTAATTTTCTCCGTGAACTTCTATTTTTTGGCGGATCAAGCCGTGTTTGACAGGAGATTTATGACACATCTGCAAAAGCCTCTATTAATTGCTTGTGGTGTTGAAGTTCCACAAATTTAATCTCATTCTGCTTTGTTGCGGTAATTAAAAGTTTCTCCCGGATCAAGAAAACTTCAGCTGAATGCACATAAGGTAAAAAAAAATAAAATAATAAACTGTAAATCCTGAAGCTAAGTAGTTGCAATTAGAGAGTGTGCGTCATGTGACCTGTGACCTTTTATGGTATCAGATTTGAACCTCTCAACCTCTTAACTGTTTTTTCCCCCTAGAGACGAAACATTGACTCCCTCTGCTCCCTCTATACATATGACTTCCCCTCTGGGTAGAGCAGACAGGATGATGCAAAGAGTATCAGCAAATAAAAACCATGGCCTCCTACACGACACACACACACACTACACACACACACACACACACACACACACACACACACAAGCTCCACTGTAATAATGAAGGCGAGAGAATCATGAGCTTCCTAATGTCTCCTGTCAGTGAATACCATGTAGCGGATGAAACTTCAGATTTCACTGCTTTTTTTTTTTGTAATCGTCTACGGCGACTTATGAAATCCAATTGTGTCTTTTATGCACTGAGGCAATTGTTAAGGAAACCACTGCTGTCACTTTCAATCTCTGGATTCAACGCCGCTTTCCCCCATTCTTGCAGAACGCTAACTCAATTTCAGTGAACGCCTTTTGCTCCCCTCCGAAAGCAGCGTCTGCAGCCCCCTCCGCCCCTCCACCCCTCCACCCCTCCCTGCAAGATTTACACTTCAGACAGCTTCTCATTACTGTTGTGACAAAGCTTATGGTCTTAGTGTGGTATTATAAAACATAGGATATATATTTCCCTAACAGCACACATGCGTATATATATGTGTCTGTTCATGTATTAGTGAATCTATCTGTTGCAGCAGCTGACTCCTCTTCCTGAGCTCGCAGCAGACCTTGCTTTGACCTCACTGTGGAGGAAGGAAAGGGAAAACAAATTTTCTCCTTGGGGATCACCCGTCTCTATATCTACAGTATTTGTCTCCCTGTCTAACTGTATCTCTCTGTCTCTCTCTCTCTCTCTCTCTCTCTCTCTCTCTCTCTCTCTCTCTCTCTCTCTTTATCTCTTTCTCTCTCTTTCTCTCTTTGCATTGAGCCGCCCGACTGGCTTGAATCTGCATCTAATCCATCTTCTTCTTCTTCTTCTTCGTCGTCTTCTCTCCCTCTTCAAATAAAAGCTGATGCAAACAGCAGGACTAATTCTTCTGTGTAAAGTTGTCAGCTTTGCCTTACGTCATCTCCCCGGTACAATCACATTTACACTCTCTTCTCTTCTCCTCTCCTCTCCTCTTTTCTCCTCCTCTCTCTTCTTCTCCTCTCCTCTCCTCTCCTCCTCCTCTCCTCTCTTCTCTTCTCTTCTCTTCTCTTCTCGTCTCTTTCTCTTCTCTTCTCTTCTCTTCTCTTCTCTTCTCCTCTCTCTCCTCCCCCTCTCCTCTCCTCTCCTCTCCTCTCCTCTCTCTATGTGTATGTGTGTGTGCTGTACAGTAGCTGCCTCCCAGCATCTCCTCACCTCCCAAGTCTCACAGCGCCCCCAGCAGCATCTGTGGTGATGTGCAGGCCTTTGCAACCAGGCTTCCTGGCAAGGAAAGTGAACTCCCGCACGGCGCAACCGATGAAAACGCCGCAGGTTGACAGCTGACGCCTGGTGGAGGGAGTCTGGTTGGAGAGAGATCCAGAGCAGAAAGAAGCACAGCAAAGGTCCAAACCTCCTTTTTTAAAAAGTGGAGAAACAGCAGAGGTACAAGCAACAGGAACATGAGTGGATCTTTGTGTCTTGTGTATTCAGATTTAAAGGAAAGCTGAAAATTGGAGTAGTCTGTTTGAATTGACTTACCATTCGTGATTTCCTCCTCTGCAGGCTCATCTTAACTGTGAGTCACTGTCGGTGTCGTCCTGTAGCCCAAAAAACACACCACAGTGATCAAAACCACTAATTGTTGAATACACACTAAAATATAGTGAAATATAAAAGTTTAAGCAGGTTTCTCTCACTGTTTCAGCACCCAGGCCTGTATAGTATCTGCTCTGAAGTTACTCTTAGCAGTGTGGATGTCCAACATGAACCGCAGTACTTGTCACTGTGCGCTCCTTAGACCCAAACCACTGCTAATGGGACTAAAAGTACAAGCCGGGGCTTTTTATTATCCTGTGTCCTGCCAATCAGACGCTCAAGTCCTCATCTCAGTCTCTCTTCCCGACACCTTAAATCCCTTAAGGCCCTTTCTACCTGTCACTGCCCATCTACTTCAGCCACCAGCTTGTTCCCACTCCATTAGCTTGATTAAGGGAAAGAGTCTGCCCTTTTGTTCATAGTCATACCACACGGAAAAAGGGGGGGGGAACAACATAGTCAAACACAGTGCCTACCTGTGTCTACTCTCACTCATCCGAGCTCAATTAGCTGGCTCCGGAGAGACAGACCCTGCTCCTGTTCTTACATGCCGACTGTAATGACTTCACCCCCTGAGCTCCTACGCTGCTGTTTGCCTTCTACTCTCTATTCATCCACTTCTACTCATTCTTTTCATTATGTCTTTTCTTTCTTTTTTTTTTGTTGCCATTGACATTTTCACATGACATATCCACACACACACACTTAAAGAGAGAAAGCTGGATATTACTCAAGTCTCGCCACACACACACACACACACATAGAGAGACGAGAGGAAGGATGCATATCTGAGGATGCGTCAGCGCTGGCAGGAAACAATGACAAGAGGAGAAAGAGATGTGGAGAAGAAGGAATGAATTGATTTGGGGGGTGAGTAAGCGCCTCATCAGCGTCTAATGGCCCCTAGTGGGCAGCGGAGCAAGAACTGCTCTCAAAGTAGTTTTGGGAAATGAATCTTTTTTAAAGTAAAGTTGAAAGTTGAAGCCAAGCAATTAAAGTTAGATTAGAGAAAATATTTAAGAGGATGAGTAAGGCGACAGGTTAACACTCCCTTCTCAGACACTCTGTCCTCCTCGCTATCAGGAAGAATTACCCATCCGGAGGCTATTATTGAACAATGTGCATGGTGTGGAATAACAGAATGCATGTAATTGGATAATGGAGAGTGATCACAAAGAGGTTAATTGTAACACAGAGCAGAGGAAGGAGTAAGCCTGGACTTTCCACAATCCTGCTTTTTTGGATTTCAAATTAAAGGTTTTAGCTAATTGTTTGTGAGTCATTAGTGTATATGAGGAAATGAATCTTCTCCATTTAACCCATTCTGATTGTTCTGATGGAATAATCAAAACTGCAGCAACCAGGAGGCAGGTTTTATGTCTGAAGCCAGTCTTTGGATACAGACATACTGCATACATGCATGTATTTCATAAATTAATTTATAAAGTCCATACATGAATCATTACACAGATAGGATTGTAACTAACTATCATTTTAACAATCAGTTCATCTGTTTATTGTTTTCCAGATTGACATACTCCAATTGAAAGTGACTAAAATGACTAAAGTGACTTAAAAATATTGAGTTTATTATTATTATATAAGACAAAGAAAAACATCAAATCTTTTAAACTGAGAAACATGAACAAGGGAACAATTGGTATTATGCACTTGTTACTGACTTCAACTTCATTTTCTTTCACAGTTATTTTTATTGATTTTGTACAAATAGTGCATACAGACAGAGGCAGCATCTCCCACAACTTGTATAGAATGAGAGAAAATAAATGAATCCCTGCTCATTTTCTGGGATGTTATTCTCTTCACTGTGCAGGATGATGGATGAGACTTCCCTTTCACATTCATCTGCTCACCTTAAATCTCAGTGTAGGATCTCTACCTACAAGCATGATGTGTGACGACTGGTTTGGATCCCATCGTTGGTCCAGTATTCAACTTACACACAAGTTTTCACACAATGTGGAAATTTGAAGCCTCCAGTGGCACGTGTGAATGGAGGAGATGAGGAGGGGATCTATAGGGGGAGACATCTCGAGACATCTCGATATACTAAAAAAAAGTATACTCATTTGCAAAGAAAGTGCACCTTTTATTTAACCTTCCTGTTGTCCTCAAATCAAGGAAGGAAGGAAAGATGGAAGGAAGGAAGAGGAAGGAAGGGAAGGAAGGAGGGAGGAAAGGAAAGGAAAAAAAGAAGGAAGGAAGGTAGAGGAGGAGGGAGGGAGGGAAGGAAAGAAGGAAGGAGGAAGGGGAGAAGGAAGGAGGGAGGAAGGAAAGGAGAAAAGGAAAGAAGGAAGAACAGTCAAAACCAAGGAGGGAAGGAAAGGAAGGAAAGGAGGAAAGGAAAAGAAAGAAGGAAGGTAGGACGGAGGGAGGGAGGAAAGAAGGAAGGAGGAAGGAAGGGAGGGAGGAAAGGAAAGAAGGAAGGAAGGGAGGAAAGGAAAGGAAAAAAAGAAGGAAGGAAGGTAGGAGGAGGAGGGAGGGAGGGAGGAAAGAAGGAAGGAGGAAGGGGAGAAGGAAAGGAGGGAGGAAGGAAGGGAGAAAAGGAAAGAAGGAAGGAACAGTCAAAACAGACAGGGTCAATTTGACCCGGTAGGAGGGAAGGAAAGGAAGGAAAGGAGGAAAGGAAAAGAAAGAAGGAAGGTAGGAGGGAGGGAGGAAAGGAGGAACAGTCAAAACAGACGGGGTCAAATGACCCGGGAGGACGACACAAAGGTTAAAGCTCTGAAGGCAAACTGCTGCTACCTCAAGATCATTGCTGCCTATTCTCTATGTTCTCTCTTAAGTCTCTCAGCTCTGATGGATTCTCCACAGATTTTCTAACCAGTTGGCTCAATCAGTCTTCGCTGAGTCCTTTGAAACTGTCTCACTCCCCTCTTCATTTAATCTGAGCGTGCATCTCTCTCTTAAAAAGAATAAAACCCATCCTGGACTGCTCTTCCTTCAGACCCGTGTCCTTACTGAATACTGATGTTAAAATCAATGCAAAGGTTTTGGCACATTGATGAGAGACTGTCCTTCAAAATAATCTCCCCTGATTAAACTGGGCTTATAAAAAAATCAGCATTCATTCTTCAATATTCAACAATTATTATTTTATACTCTCTAAACACCTACTGAGCCTGAATGCCTTCTCTTTTTTCTCTTAATAATGATAAATAACTATGAATATAAACACACAAAAAAGTATATATATTAAACCTGAATTAAGAAAATGGGTCACATACGTAAAATGCTGCCTATATAACTTTTAATTATTGCATATTTGGACAACATATACACTGATGGAGCTATATCTGTAATAGGCTGATATTAACCTTCCTGTCGTCTGTTTTGACTGTTCCTTCCTTCCTTTCCATCTGTCCTTCCTCTCTCCTTCTCCCTTCCTTTCCTTCCTCCATCCCCTTTTCTTCCTTCCTTCTGTCCTTCCTTCCTCCCTCCTTCCTTCTTTCCTTCCCTCTTTCTTTCCTCCCCCTAACTTCCCCCTTCCTTCTTTCCTCTGTCCTTCTTCCCTTCCTTCCTCTTTTCCTTTCTCCCTCCCTCCTTCCTTCCTTCCTTCCTTCCTCCCTTCCTTGACTCGAGGACAACAGGAGGGTTAACTAACCAATATATCAGGCTCTAATAGAGATTATAGGGTTAAATTGGTCAATCAGACTTTTATCAGTTCAGAAATATCAGCAGGAAGCTTCTCAGTTGAGTTCAGTAAAGTTTTATAGCCAGCAGCAACATTTAGTATTGTGTACCTTCTTTATACCTACGAACTTGCTGATGTTTGCAAAAAAAGTCTTAAGACCTCCTCCAATGATCTCATAGTATGATCTCATAGTATGACTTCATGCCCACCTGCATCATTTCTTTAAAAACACAACGTTCCCTCTTCCACTTGTGCCTTGTCTCCGCACCTGGCGCTTATCCCAAAGCCTCGCCTTGACGCTATAGTTCCTTTTCATATCATCTCTCTGCTGCACTATATATCATCTCCTCCCTGGTCTATACTGGCTCTCTCTCTCTCTCTCGCCCTCGCTCTCGCTCTCTCTCTCTCTCTCTCGCTCTCTCTCTCTCTCTCTCTCTCTCCCTCCCTCTCTCTCTCGCTCTCGCTCTCTCTCTCTCTCTCTCTCGCTCTCGCTCTCAGCTCTCGCTCTCTCTCTCTCTCTCTCTCTCTCTCTCCTCTCGCTCTCGCTCTCGCTCTCTCTCGCTCTCTCTCTCTCTCTCTCTCTCTCTCTCTCTCTCTCTCTCTCTCTCTCTCTCTCTTCTCCTCCACAGTGATCCTGGCTCATACTGGCCTCCGTTTGCTTTTACACACAAACTTTCTGCCAACACCACTATTATCAAACCTTTGCCTTGTTTTGTTCCTTTTAAAACAAAGTCTCTTCTTCTTCTTCTTCTTCTTCTACTTCTTCTACTTCTTCTACTTCTTCTTCTTCTTCTTCTTCTTCTTCTTCTTCTTCTTCTTCTTCTTCGGGTTGCAATACAGCAAACTCAATCAGTAAGTGCACTTTAACCCCCCTGTTGTCCTCGAGTCGAGGAAGGATGGAAGGAAAGGAGGAAGGAAGGGAGGAAGGATGGATGGATGATAGGAGGAAGAAGGGAGGAAGGATGGATGGATGATAGGAGGAAGTAGGGAGGAAGAAGAACAGAAAGGAGATGGAAGGGAGGAAGAAAGAAGGAAATGAGGAATAAAGGAGGATGGAAGGGAGGGAGGAAGAAAGAAGGAAAGGAGGGAGGGAAGGGAGGAGGAATGAAGGAGGGAAGGAAGAGAGGAAAGAAGGATGGAAGGGAGGAAGAAGGAAGGAAAGGAGGAATGAAGGGAGGAAGGACAGAGGAAAGAATCAAGGGAGGGATAATTATAATCACAAGTTCTATCAAACCATGGAGTGAGCTCTTGTAACCAATAGAAACATTTGATTTCCTCATTTTTCTCCCCTCAACATGTAAGTTTTCATTTTTCCTCTCACCTGAATATAACAAACCAATCTATGAAGTTCATTGCATTTGTCTTTAAAAGAAGCAAAGCTGCATATAAAGTGTATGTGACAGCCGGCCCATTAGATAAAAGCATTGTTAAAAGGTGAATCTTAACAGAGGAGACAGGAGTGATTTTAATGATGGAAGAGGATTTATATGCAGAGTCAGACTCAAGTTCCTGTAGATGGGAAACACTACTGCTATTTTTAATCCATTAAGGAAATGTTAATGATTATAAATGAGGTTACATCTGAAGTCAGACCTTTAAGATTTTACTCAGGAGGGTTTTTTCCTCATTTTTTAAATATTTAACATGTTACTGAATACATATATTGTTGTTTTTAATTCTTTAAAATCAATATCTTTTTATATATTTAGTAAATTAATCATGATGTGGGCTTATTTGGAGTCACAGTACCAATTAAACCCACTTTATTCATCAAATATCTTTATTTTATATTCTAAAATCTACATGAACTAATGAAAACATTTACAATGAGAGATAAATGTTGCTTTATAAGAAATAAGAAATCTCCCTTATAAATCATGTCAGTATCCATGACAACACAGCTGGACTTAGATTTTGGTGCTTAATGGGAACATGTACCCTAACAGCTGGACTTAGGTTTTAGGAAGGAAGGAAGGAAGGACGGACAGAAGGAAGGAGGGAACACTTACCCTAACAGCTGATCTTAGATGTTAGGAAGGAAGGAAGGACAGTAGGAAGGAAGGAAGGAAAATGAGAAGGAAGGAAGGACGGACAGAAGGAAGGAAGGAAGGAAGGAAAATGAGAAGGAAGGAAGGACAGACAGAAGGAGGGAACACTTACCCTAACAGCTGATCTTAGATGTTAGGAAGGAAGGAAGGACAGAAGGAGAAAGGAAGGAAGGAAGGAAGGAAGGACCGTAGGAAGGACAGTAGGAAGGAAGGAAGGAAAATGAGAAGGAAGGAAGGACGGACAGAAGGAGGGAACACTTACCCTAACAGCTGATCTTAGATGTTAGGAAGGAAGGAAGGAAGGACCGTAGGAAGGACAGTAGGAAGGAAGGAAGGAAAATGAGAAGGAAGGAAGGACGGACAGAAGGAGGGAACACTTACCCTAACAGCTGATCTTAGATGTTAGGAAGGAAGGAAGGAAGGACCGTAGGAAGGACAGTAGGAAGGAATGAAGGAAAATGAGAAGGAAGGAAGGACGGACAGAAGGAGGGAACACTTACCCTAACAGCTGATCTTAGATCTTAGGAAGGAAGGAAGGACAGAAGGAGAAAGGAAGGAAGGAAGGACCGTAGGAAGGACAGTAGGAAGGAAGGAAGGAAAATAGAAAGGAAGGACAGAAGGAGGGAAAACTTCAGTACTTACATATGAGACATTTAAGGATAAATAGACTTAAATGAGAGTCATTGCAGTCCAAAAATAAATAAATATCAGCTAATAATAAATATCCTGTCAGTGTTCCTCATATAAATAAAGATTGATCTCTAACACTGACGGATCCTGTAGAGGTTTGTCTGCAGACGTCATCAGACCAGTATAACGTGATGCTGCACTGACCTCTGGTGATCACTCCTAGTTCTGATATTCTCCAAAGATTTGTAGACACACCCTCAACTTTCACTGTGAGGTATTATATTTAACATGATATCAGCATTTTTATTCTGTTAAATTAAATGTAAGCACGAGTCAATGACTTGACCTTATTCTGTACTTGGATCAAGATATACTAAATGTTAGTACTATTGTGGCAGAAAGAAGTAAAAAGTATACTAAAGTACAAGTATAAGCTTTAGTATTAAAGTATAAGTGTAAGTCTTAGTATTAAGAAGAAGGAAGGAAGGAAGGAAGGAAAGGAGGGAGGGAGGGAGGAAAGGAAAGAAAAGGAAGGATGGAGGAAATAAGGAAGGAAGGCAGTGGGGAGGGAGGAAAGAAAGAAGGAAAGGAAGGAGGAAGGAAAGAAAGAAGGAAGGTAGGAGGGTGGAAAGGAAGGGAAGAAGGAAAGATGGAAAGTACAAGAATAAGCTTTAGTATTAAAGTATAAGTGTAAGTCTTAGTATTAAGAAGAAGGAAGAAGAAAGGAAGGGAGGAAGGAAGGAAAGGAGGGAGGAAGGAAGGAAAGGAGGGAGGGAGGGAGGAAAGGAAAGAAAAGGAAGGATGGAGGAAATAAGGAAGGAAGGCAGTGGGGAGGGAGGAAAGAAAGAAGGAAAGGAAGGAGGAAGGTAGGAGGGTGGAAAGGAAGGGAAGAAGGAAAGACGGAAAGTACAAGTATAAAGCTTTAGTATTAAAGTATAAGTGTAAGTCTTAGTATTAATGTACTTAGTCTTAGACTTTTCTTTATGCTTCACTATACTATTCTTAATTATATAAAATATAGTATATAAAAAGTAAACTTCAAGTATACTGCCTCAGTTTTAGTGTAAAATAAGTATACTCGTAGTAACACTCGAGTAAACTACTTTTTGTTAAGGGATAGCTTTGTTTTAATAATATTTATGAAGCTGGGATATAATTTGTATTTCTTTAGGACTTTCTTTCCTTTTCTGTTAGTTAATCGAATGTTTAGATTTTCCCCCCATTAACCCTCCTGTTGTCCTCAGGTCCAGGAAGGATAGAAGGAAGGAAAAGAGGAAGGAGAGAAGGAAGGAAGGAAGGAAATGAGTAAGGAGGGAGGGAGGAAGGAAGGAAGGAAAGGAAAGGAGGAAGGAAGGAATTTAGGAGAGAAGGGAGGAAGGCATAGGAGGAAGGAAGGAAGGAAAGGAGTAAGGAGAGAGGGAGGAAGGATCCAAGGAAGCAAGGAAGAACAGTCAAAAGAGATGGGGTCAATTTGACCCCGGGAGGACGACACAAGGGTTAACCACTTAACACACGCCCCTGTTTTTTATGCTGTTAGCCTAAACGACATGCTCAAGTTGAGAGCAGCACAGATCCCACATAGTTTGAGACTCAGAGATGTGTCTGGTATCATTGGAAAGGAAACACTCTCAGGATTCTTGTAAAAGCGTCTGTGTGATTCTGTGACTTACTGACAAAGAGTGGCAGAGGTTACAATGATGGGGTTGTTTACTCGCCCATAGGTTTGCCTTTACAATGACATGTGTACAGACATTCAGGGACCTCTCAGCGAGATATAGACACAATGAGGCCACAGCCACAGGTCTTGGCTTCATGCAGTCCAAATTTGGAGACACGTACTGCCTAATCCTAAACACCGATTGGCTTGTGTGTGGTGTCGTCAGAAGCAGGAGAGGCTCACGGTCGTATACATCTAGTCACGTGTGCTCTGAGCTGGATGCGCAGGTCAGGAAATGACGTAAACGGACCGTATATGGTTTGTTATTTGTGTTATTACGTTACGTGTTGGACTAAATACATGTTGACATATTGAGGAAAGTATTCCGGTTTTATGGAAACGGATTTCATATTTCACAAGAATGGATACTTGGCGAGCTGTACAGAAAGTGCTGAGTCATAAGATGATCGTTGTGGATAAAGGGAAGACTTTGAAGGTATGTAGCATTATAGCTTTTCTTACTTAGCTCAGGGGCTAGCCGAGCTAACCGCTAATACTATTATGGCTGTGAGCAACCATATAAGTCGTGAGTGGTCTTGAATGAATCAGGACAATCTAAGCTTTCCAACGATGTACGGCATGAATATATATGTTTAAGGGTTGTTGTTTATAAACATTCAGAAGAACGTGTGGCTACCTCCTAACATCCGTCCCGTCCCGTAGACGGAACAGCGTGCGTTAAGTGGTTAAGGAGAGAAGCTTGTAAGAGATCTTGGTTTTCATTGGAGGCCATGCTTAAAATTTACAAAAGAAACATTTAGCAAAAAAATAATAAGTAAAAACGACCAACACAGCAAAGAAATGGTGACAAATTGGTCCAAATATGGCGCAGACCACAGACCCCGGACCCCCAGATGTTTGCTTTTAGATGTTTTTCCTACATAAACTGTATGAAACCCATGACCAGAATAGTCCTACACTCTGTCATTGTGTTAGTTACAGATTGAATTATAGTGAAATTAAATTATTCCCCTTCTTGCTAAGGAGCCTCAAAGACCTCCTCAAGCACCCATGGGGGTTCCCGGACCCCACTTTGAGAACCAGTGATGTAATATATCAAATTTAGCAGTCATTTGAGTTTGCAGAGAAAGCAACATCTGTTCATCTTTAGTGTTGTCTTCACTGTAGCTCTGCAGGTGTGAAGTTTCAGTCCATAACTGTCAGTGAGATTCATCCAAGACTATCATACGAAATGTGATGTTTTATAAATGCATCAGAGGAAATGTAACCTCTATTTTACAGCATTGCAATCTGAAAAATATATGAGATTTGGAGCCAGTGGATATTAGTATTATAGTGAACTGAAACTAAAACTAGCAGTGAAAAAATAATTTAGTAAACTGAAATAAAATAGATAATCAACAATGAACAATGCAAAACTAACTCAAACTAAACTGAATTACAGATAAAATAAGCTTAGATTTAGTTTTCTTTTAATTTTCTCGATTTTTATTACTGTATAGTGTTCAGTTTGTCTTGTTGAGATAACGGGCTAGTACCAGTAAGAAAACCACAAACACAGCTCATTATACCTCATTGTCAGCTAGTGTTAGTTCATCCTTTACAGCTTCTACTAATCAAAGCTTTCCTCCTAAATACCTGGAAAAACTAAAAACTAAAAGACTGAAACTAAATAAAAACTAAACTAAAACTACTTAATCGCTTGTTAAACTAACTAAAACTAAACTGAATTTAAAAAAAGTTAAAAAAAACTGAAAAACTAATGCAAATTTCAAAACTATAATAATAACCCTGATGGGCATCACCTTGCTAAAAGTGCTGTGTTATATGTTATGTTGATTTTCCTGGATGAACACTCTGCAGAAACAGTTGAACTTCGCCCCCTGCTGGTCGTAGTAAAGACCTGCAGCAGGATCAAACTTCTTCCACACGGACTTTTTATTATTATTATTTTACCACCTGGTTGCATTTATATGATACATCTCAATGTCTGTGAATGAAATCGAGGGAAATAAGACGTTGCACTCAAGTTTCCAGAGTGAGTTGACATTAAACACAGCAGCTAACATGTTGGGGTTGGCATTTCCTGGACGCTCTGCAGAAAGTGAACTCCGCCCCCTGCTGGTCATAGTAAGGACTCGCAGCAAGATCAAACTTCTTCCACACGGACTTTTTATTCCCCGTAGATATTTTTATTATTATTATTTTACCACCTGGTTGCATTTGATACATCTAAATGTTTATGAATATAATCGAGGCAAATAAGATGTTCACAGAGTGAGTTGACATTAAACTCAGCAGCTAACATGTTGGGGTGGCATTTCCTGGACGCTCTGCAGAAAGTGAACTCTGCCCCCTGCTGGTCATAGTAAGGACTCGCAGCAAGATCAAACTTCTTCCACACGGACTTTTTATTCCCCGTAGATATTATTTATTATTATTATTTTACCACCTGGTTGCATTTATATGATACATCTAAATGTTTGTGAATGAAATCGAGGCAAATAAGATGTTCCCAGAGTGAGTTGACATTAAACTCAGCAGTTAACATGTTGGGGTTGGCATTTCCTGGACGCTCTGTAGAAACAGTGAATTCCGCCCCCTGCTGGTCATAGTAAAGATCTGCAGCAGGAGCAGGATCAAACTTCTTCTACACGGACTTTTTATTCCTCGTAGATATTATTTATTATTATTATTTTACCACCTGGTTGCATTTATATGATACATCTCAATGTCTGTGAATGAAATCGAGGGAAATAAGATGTTGCACTCAAGTTCCCAGAGTGAGTTGACATTAAACTCAGCAGCTAACATGTTGGGGTTGGACCTTTTTTTAAACCCAGGTGACAGCCACCAGTGCCAAATTAGAGGACTGTGTGTGTTATGTGTGTATGTGTGTGTGTGTGTGTGTGTTGAACCCTGACTGGTGTTTCTATATTTAGTGTCCCAGAGAGTTTCCTGGCTTTGGCTTCTCCGGTGACACCCGGTCCGGTCCTGGAGCTCTGCAGACTCCAGATCTGTCAAAACTGCGCTTCAGGTTTCATCTCCAGCAGCAAGCAGCAAATAGCGTTGTTCACTCACTCACTCACTACAGAGAAAGATCTTGTTCTTACTACACTGAGGATCATTATTAGCTGGAGCTGCATCTTCAACAAAAACTACCGACTTCTGCTGCATGTAAGTAAAATCCACTTTTTTTAAAGATGTCTTTTTTTTATTAATCAGAAACTTTATGAATGCGTCTCCTCTTTAGCTGTAATTGATCCCAGGTGTCATGTTTCCTCTGCAGCGTCTTTCCCCCTTTTTTAAGACTTCTCATTGCACCCCTCTTTTTTTTTTTTTAAACCAGCAGTGTAACCGTCTGTTAACTGCGTTATTAAAAAGTCCTCTGCTTCTTCCTCAAGGACTAATTATACAGTCCCGGCTGAGCTGATCTGAAATCAGCCGTACACACGTGTCCTCTGCTGCTATTTTTGGGCCCTGACAGATTCATAACACTGACACTATCTGACATTCCTGCAGTGGAGGCTCGAGCTCACTTTGTAGCATTTCATAACATGAAATAGTCACGTAAAAGCTGGTTGGTTTTAATGAAATCCCCCTTTAATGCAATCGGTCATAAATTACAGTATGATGTAGTGATTGATTAGTTTTGATATGTTTTATTCTCATAAAGTGTGTGCTTTATTGCATTAGTCAGCATTATTAAAGGCTGCAACTAACGAGTCTGTTTTTTGTTGGGGTTTTTTTTTCTTTTAGATTAGTCGACTCGTAAAATTGTCAAAAAATGTTAATTACATTTCGCAGTTTCTACATTTCGCAACCAAGAGTTATTCAGTTTACTATCTCAGAAGATTAAATAAACCATCAAATATTCACATTTAAGAAGCTGAAATGCCATAATTTAGATGGTTTATCAATAATCAAAATTGTTGTCATTTATAGTTATAACTAATCGATTAATCAACTTATTTGATGCATGATCTCTGACATCAATGCTGTTTTTATCAGTATTATATTGACATTTTATTACTCATTTCATTTAATACTCAATCATTTGCTGTTTGTGTTCAGAGCTGAATTAACAATTAATTAACAATTAGTTGAACAACAATAATCATTGATTAGTTGATTGGCAGAAAACTAATCTGACTGTTTTGCTGAATAATCATTTTAGTCATTTAAAAAAAAGTAAAATTAGTGGCATTTGTTGGTTGTAGCTTCTCAGTGGTGAGATTTTGAAGCTTTTCTTTGTCATAAACTGAATATATTGGGATATTGGACTGTTGATCAGATAAAACAAAACATTTTGAAGAATGATTTTTTTTTATTATTTTCTGATATTATATAGACAATATGAGGTTTCAGCCCTAAAAATACAACAAAAATAACTATTTTATTATTATTTATACTTTTTTCAAGTGCAAATGCAAATTGATCCCACTTTCTTTTTTCTAGTTTAAAATATTTAATGTTTTTCTTTGTCTTATATTATGATAAACTCAATATTTTTAGGTCACTTTAGTCATTTTAGTCACTTTCATTGGCTTATGTCAATCTGGAAAACAATAAACAGATGAACTGATTGTTAAAATGATAGTTAGTACAATCCTATCTGTGTAATGATTCATGTATTGACTTTATGAATTCATCTTAAACCCATTTTCAGTTCTGTAGAAATCCACAATCATCACATTTTAAGACTAACAGTGAAAAAAAAAAAGATTGAGTCACTTTGTATTTGATTAAAACTGAGACTAATTAGGACAGCGCTTGTTAGAAAACATAATTAGCATTTAAAGCTGTGGACACTGTTGGATGTTGGAGTTTATTGACTATTACATCACGTGTTGTGAAGTAGGCGGCTGCATGCTGTTTAATCTGCTCTCATTAGAGACGAGTCTCTCTGCTGTAAACAGAGCTGCTGTACTGTGTGTAGTACTGTGTGTGTATTTATACAGACACACACACACACACACACACACACACACACACACTATTCGTCCCTTCTGTGAGTTTTTGCAACAGTTTTGCTTGCAGGCTTATTTTCAAGCTCTCAAACTGAAAACTGCTGATTGGACAGAACTGTGTATTATGTAATGCACCACTACAGTATTTCTACTACTTATAGTCCACACTGTAGCTCTTCCATTACAGCTCATTTCCATTACTTCAGTGTTGTCACAATGTAAGACAGAGGAGTGTATATTCAAATAGTTAAGTCTGTAAATGCACCAATAGCGTCACATTTTCTCCGATTTTTATGGCTTTAGAGTTTTCTAACTTTAATTGCTTTCTTGTATAAAACCGTCACTTTAACTCTCAGAGACTCATTAAAACATGTACTGTATGTATGACATGCAAGTCCACCACACTTCCCAGACTTTGTAACGCCTACGAACAACATTGATTTAACCCACCTATGCACAGGATAATTGGTGAAGTGGGAGTCATTCTGCTAAGCACACTGGATTAGGAATGCATATCACGGTGTTGACCGGGTTTAATTGACAGCATACTGGGGAACAGCGTCGGCTCAAAGGTTAGAGGAGCGAGCTGTTAAACGGGAGTCAAATCCCTCAACCATCCAGAGCCAGGAAGCATCCAGGGCCAGGAAAAGCTCGAGAGCTGACTGTAAGGGCATTCAGTCCAAAAAAAAAGTGTTATAAAAAATATGTAAGTGCTGTGTGTTGTATTCAGGTACCAGTGAGACCAAAACTATGAGATTTATGAGGATCTATGACGTTAATGGTTTATCTGATGTCACTGTCACTATGACAATCATTTTACCTTTCCTTGCAGCAATCAGTAGGAATATACAATCATTAATACTATTTTTGCAAAACATTTTACTGGCCAACTGGATGATATTGAATTGCAGTAAAAGTTAAGCTAAGCTAAACTGTTTTGCTTGGACGATCCTGTGCTTTTTTTGATGGAGCTACTGTGTCAACTTCCTGCTGTATCGACACAGTGGTCTTGTTTAATGAATACAAAGCAATTCATGAAGCAGCAAGAGCTCTAAGATGCACTGAGTATGTGGCTCATTCACACTGGAAAAAATGACTAAATGACAAATACAAAAAATGCCGGCATGCAAACTTATAAAAATATTTAATTTCTCTTAACTAGAAAAGTAGAATATCATTACTAAAGTGTTCCAAACAGATGCAACAACCATTGTACAGTATTCCAAATGCACATTCA
>JAJDFG010000916.1:7500-63529 GCA_021039105.1 Scomber colias | reverse complement strand
TTGACTACATTATTCAGGCCGCAACGGAAACAATGGACACATAATTCAGCCGAGATGAAACGTGTTGCTCAATAATTAAAGCGTACAGTAGCCTCTAATGCACCGCTGTACATAACACACATAACACAGCCTGTTAGCTCGATCCACAGCCTGAGGCAAGCTCTCTCTAAACATGAATCCTCATCTCTCTTTCTCACTCTGTCTATCCTGATAGCAGTGCTGCAGTGTGGACTCTGTGTGTGTGGAGGTGTGTGTGTGTGTGTGTGGAGGTGTGTGTGTGTGTGTGTGGAGGTTTCATGCCATTCTCCTCTTTGCTCTTTATGAGTTAGCGAGCACTCTTTCATTGTGAAATTCTTTCAGCGCCTTATGTCAAAGATCATAAACTCACCCACACACACACACACACACACACACACACACACACACACACACACACACACACACACACACACATGCTCCCACTGTATGCAGCCTGCTCATATATGCTGAGAGAAGGCTTGTGAGGACTGATTTAGTCGTCTTGCGTGTAGGTGTGCGGATCTATTTTCTGTTCAGAAAGTTCCAGCTTTCCTTGAAGTTTCCTCCTCCTTAGCAAGCAGCGAGGCCGCCTCTCTATATATTCTGTAGGTGTTTGAGAAGAAGATTGAGAGAAGTAGGACATTATAAAAGCACCTGCACTTTCACCATATGTTTACCACATTTGGATGTCAACAGTTAACTAATAACCAGTTAACATCCAAGACCAGTAATGCATGTCATTAATTTGCATTCATGTTATTCACAATAGTTCAATTGGTGCCAAGTTTTTGTACCTTGCAGGACTGAGAGTGAGAGCAGACCTGACTTAAGTTTTTAAAAACACACATTTACCTACCGAAGCATCTCACACAGAGACTCCGACACTGACAGGAGCACAAACCCACAGATACAAAGAGACATAAGGGTTACACAGCGACCAGTAGTTAGTTAGCATAGTTAATGGTAGAGGGACTGTCACTGTACTTATATAGCACTTTTAGTAGTTATCACCACTCAAAGCTCTTTTCATACACCGCAATTGGAGCAATTTGGGGTTAAGTATCTTGCCCACACATCAACATATGGACTGGAGGAGCCGGGAATCGAACGGCCAATCCTCCAGTTGGTGGACGGCCACTCTACCTCCTGAGCCAAAGCCGCCACAGTTAGCATTGTAGTGCCGTAATAGCATCGTGCTTGACAGCTGGCAGGTGTTTTCAAGATGTTTGTGTGCTCTGAAAGACATCAAAGTAGTGCTGGGCAATTAATCGAAAAATAATCGAAACCGACATTTAGAAACTCTAATTGTCTTTAATCTTGCTCATGTCAGTTAATCGTGGTGTTCACTGTTGCCATGACAACAAAGGTTGCATATCTTTAAAGAATTTGAAAACTTGTCTCCAGTGATGATTTTAACCCAAACCATGATCTTTAACCACAGCTTCCTTCCACTTTTCCTTTCTTCCTCCATCCCTCCTTCCTCCCTCCTTCTCTCTTTCGTTCCTTCCTCTCTCTCCTCCCTTCCTTCTGTCCTCCTTTCCTCCTTCTTTCCTTCCCTCCTTCCTTCCTTCCTCTTTTCCTTTCTCCCTCCCTCCTACCTTCCTTCTTCCTCCCTTCCTTCCTCCTTTTCTTCTCTCCTTCCTTTCCTCTGTCCTTCTTTCCTTACTTCCTCTTTTCCTTTCTCTCTCCCTCCTACCTTCCTTCCTTGGTCCTTTCCTTCCTTCTTCCTCCCTCCCTCCCTCCCTCCCTCCCTCCCTCCCTCCCTTCTTTCTCTTTCGTTCCTTCCTCTCTCTTTCCTCCCTTCCCTCTGTCCTCCCTCCCTCCTTCTTTCCTTCCTTCCTTTCCTCTGTCCTTCTTTCCTCCCTTCATTTTAACCCAAACCATGATCTTTACATAGTTCTAATCAAGTAAACTAGACATTAACCACAGCGTCACACCTTAAAACATCTTTATTTTTACTCCCTAAAGATCCTCAGTGTGTGAGGACAGCAGTGTGAAATACTAAAACTAAAGAAACTGATAATTTATAATTGTTCATCAAGGTGGAGATAATCGTTCATTAATCGTAATCGAGGTTAAAAGTTCAATTAATCGTAATAACTCGAGACTGTCCTCCCAAGAAAAAACGCTGTAGTGTCTAAAGTAGGAAATCAGATGACGTAAATATACAGAGTGTTAGTGAAGTCCACGTTGGAAGGAGGTCGGGGTGAACAGGAAGGTCAACAAAATACCACACATACACGAGAGAAGCACTTCCTGTTTCTAACGAGGCAGCATTGTTTTTAAAGAAGCATGATCGTAATCATCCATAACTTTAACATCTGTGTAAACCCACCTACTCAAACCTTAGCCGTAGTGTTGTCAAATTATTTTTTATTTAAAGTATTTATTTTATTCAACACTTGTAACAGTTTTAAAGAGCTCAGAGAAATTTTGTCACCAGCGGAAAAACAAAGCAAGCGATGATGGCGCATGTAATATGTAACAGCTACTGAGCATTCATTAATAATGTGAAGAAACACTCGAGGGTTACCTTCAATCACCAGCTGATGTGTTGTGAGCCAAGGAAGAAGGAAGGAAGGAAGGAAGGAGGGAGGGAGGAAGGGAGGAAGGAAGGAAGGGAGGGAGGGAGGGAGGGAGGGAAGGAAGGAAGGAAGGAAGGAAGGAAGGAAGGATGGAAGGATGGATGGATGGGAGGAAAGAAGGAAGGTAAGGAGGGAGGGAGGGAGGAAGAAGGGAGGTAGGAAGGAAGGATGGATGGATAGGAGGAAAGAAGGAAGGAAAGGAGGGAGGGAGGAGAGGGAGGGAGGGAGGGAGGAAGAAGGGAGGGAGGGAGGAAGGAAGGAAGGGAGGAAGGAAGTAAGGAAGGGAGGAAGGAAGTAAGCAGGGAAGGAAGGACAGGAGGAAGAAGGAAGGAAAGGAGGGAGGGAGGGAGGAAGGAAGGAAGGAAGGACAGGAGGAAGAAGGGAGGAAAGAAGGATGGATGGGAGGAAAGAAGGAAGGAAAGAAAGAGGGAAGGAAGGAAGGAACAGTCCAAAACAGACGGGGTCATTTGACCCGGTGAGGACGACAGGAAGGTTAAACTAACAACAGAAGACACAATCAATGACTTTATCACCAGAATGACAGAATGTGAAGCAGCTCTAACAACACATCTATTGTTATTATTTGAATTCATTTTCTCACATATGAACCAAAAGAAGCTGGTTTCATTTTTCATTTCTGCCGTCCCCCGTCCCCCGTCCCCGTCCTTGTCCCCGTCCTTGTCCCCGTCCTTGTCCTTGTCCAGACGACCTTGTGATTTGCTCTGGTGGTTAGTAACAGTAACCGGGTGTGAATTAAAAATAGTGTCTGAATACACAATAATCACGTTTCTCTCTCTGTGTGGCTGCGTCTATTGTAGTCAAGCCTAATTTCAACAGCGTCTACTCTCTGTGTTCACCATCGTGTGTGTGTGTGTGTGTGTGTGTGTGTGTGTGTGTGTGTGTGTGTGTGCGTGTCTTTGCAGTCTTTTTTCCCTCCCTCCTTCCTTCCTCCCTCCCTCCCTCCCTCCCATCCTCCCTTCCTTCTTCCTCCTGTCCTCCCTTCCTTCTTCCATCCTCCCTTCCTTCTTCCTCCCTTCCTTCCATCCTTCCTTCCTTTTTCCTCCTGTTCTTCCTTCCTCCTGTCCTTCCTTCCTTCCTCCCTCCCTCCTTTCCTTCCTTCTTTCCTCCCATCCATCCATCCTTCCTTCCTCCTGTCCTTCCTTCCTTCCTCCTTCCTCCCATCCATCCATCCATCCATCCATCCTTCCTTCCCTCCTCCCTCCCTCCCTCCCTCCCTCCCTTCCTTCCATCCTTCCTTCCTTCCTTCTTCCTCCTGTCCTCCCTTCCTCCCTCCCTTCTTCCTCCCTCCCTCCCTCCTTTTCTTCCTCCTTTCCTTCCTTCTTTCCTCCCATTCTTCCTTCTTCCTCCTGTCCTACTCGTGTCTACTCTCTGTGTTCACCATCGTGTGTGTGCTTGTCGTGTATGTGTACACACCTTTTCTCTATGTGTGTGTATGTGTGCGTGCGTGCGTGCGTGCGTGCGTGCGTGCGTGTGTGTGCATGTCTTTGCAGTCTTTTTGACAGTCTTGACTCTTGGAGCCCCGCGGCTGGTCCAGTGGTAAAAGCTGTCTTCTCCTCAGGGAGGCAGCGGAGAGGTAAAAGCATTGCCCTCGCTGCCCTCCTTCACTCTTTTCTTTCACCAGCGAATTCACATCAACACGCAGCTGAGATGAGGCAAGCGAGAAAGAGGAGTGTCAAGAGTGAAGGCTAAAAGGAGTCAATGGAGGGAGTGACAGTTACGGTAGATCAGGGGGTGTCAAACATGCGGCACGTGGGCCAGAACCGGCCCGCCAAGAGGTCCAATCCGGCCCGGTTTCCTTCTTCCTCTTTTCCTTCCTTCCTTCCTTCCTTCCTTCCTGTGTTCTTTTCCTTCCTTATTTCCTTCCATCTGTCCTTGCTCCCTTCCTTCCTTCCTTCCTATGTTCTTTTCCTTCCTTATTTCCTTCCATCTGTCCTTGCTCCCTTCCTTCCTTCCTTCCTTCTTGTCTTCTTTTCTCTTCCTTCCATCTGTCCTTGCTCCCTTCCTTCCTTGCTCCCTTCCTTCCTTCCTTTCTTCCTTCTCTTCTCTTCTCTTCCTTCCGTCTGTCCTTCCTCCCTGTCTCCTTCCAGCTTTCCTTCCTGTATTCTCTTCCTTCTCCTCCCTCTTTTCCTTCCTTCCTTGCTTCCTTCCTTTCTTCCTTCCTTCCTTCCTTCCTTCCTTCCTTCCTTCCTTCTTGTCTTCTCTTCTCTTCCTTCCATCTGTCCTTCCTTTCTTCATTCCTTCCTGTATTCTCTTCCTTCTCCTTCTTCTGTTCCTTCCTTCCTTCCTTTTAGTGATCCAGCCCACATCAGATCAAATTGTGCTGTATGTGGCCCTTGAATGAAAATGAGTTTTGACTCTCCTGTGGTAGATGTTTAAGAAGTGAGAGAGGATCTGTGCAGGTTTTATGCAGAAGAAGAAGAAAAAAGGAAGAAAACAAATAACAATGGCCTGAAAACAAAGATCAGATTCAGGTTTGTCCTCAGTGACACACCGAGCTCAAACACTGACATTCAATTATATGTAAAAAAAAAAATCGTTTTATTTATTCAGTAAAATGAAAGCATTTTATTCATGCTGTAGGGAACATGGCTTTTAGTCTGATTATAGCTATAATTTTGAAAATTGCACTAAAGATACACCCTCAGCATCGCCTCCTTTGAAGCAGATTGTTCCATAATTTACAGAACTGAGTGGGACACACGGAGCATACTGATGGTAGGTGGATTACACTCCAGAAGTGATCTAAAAAGTTTTTATGGGCTTTTTGATGAGTTCCTTTCCAACATTAGACCAAATTAGACTCACGTACTATAAAGTATAAAGTTTTTTTTTTAGTTTGTAATATGGGTTGAGTCTAATATAGTGTAATTTCATTCATCAGACCCAGACAAGGACTTCACTGCTACATTTATAGAAATTTGTTTGAGTGGCTGCAGCAACATGAGCTGTTGAATCATGGTTGTATTATAAGAGCGCCGTAGTTGTTAGTCCTATTAGTAGTGCTCAGACTTTTTGAAGGGCAGGGGCGAAAAGAAAAAAAAAGGCACATACAGCACGTTCTAGCCACTGAAGAGGGCAATTTAGCGGGCATTTTGGCTCCCAAGGGGGCAGTTTAGTGTGTTTTGCCAACCAGGAGGGCAGTTTAGCACACATTTTGCCTCCCAAGCGACAACAATTGCCCCCCCCCCCCCCTTGTGCACACCACAGCCTATAAGAATTGACCTATGGCTAAGTCCCGCCCTCAAACATGATGAGCCAATCACAGTGCATGTATCCGTTCCCATACACTCGGACATTCTCTGCCTGCACGTCCATTGAAATGAATTCTAGAAAGTCAGTTTTCGTTCGGTTTTATGAGGTTTTTATGAGATTTTAAGTTTAAAAATAGTCAAACGGTATTCATGGGGTACATCCAACGCTGACACAAGGTATCCTGAGAGGCTGGGCGACGGGGTGTATGTTTGACCCTTTATTAAGCCACATCTCAAAGTGTTAACATTAGCTCCTAGCTGTGTTGCTCATCATGTCACTTTGTTTGCTGGGAGTTCATTGGCCTATTTTGTTCTAGTGTTTGTACATCATTGTTAACCGTTGTCCAAAGGGCTCTAGTTAAGCTAACGTTAACTTCTGGAGCTTAGCTTCATTAACTTATCTGTAATAGCCGAGATAACAAAGGTTGGCAAACGTTATGCTGACTGATTCAATGTAAATACTGTAGCACCAAACTACCGGAGAGACACTATGGGTAAAGATGATAAAAAGGTTGTTATATTGTTCTCACATTCTGAGCCAAAAACCTTAACTTCAGTGGCTCTTTGATGTCAACAATGTTGTCTGAGATGGTGATGGCGACGAGATGCGGTTTATCACGTTTGCACTGGGACCTGAACATTTTGGCTCGTAACTGAAGCTTTTTATCGACCTTCTCAACAATAAAATGATTAATATATCCCTCCAATGTGTAGTTTAGACCCTTTTGGTGACTTCTAGATGACATCTGATCTTTCTGTCTCCAAAAATCATCAGTGGCCTCCTGCGAAATGTCTCCTACTGTGTGTGTGTACACCTGCCATAGCGCCTGTCACTGAATGTTGATTGTTTGTCCAAGTGAGTGGAGGGGGGCGGAGCTTAGCCATAGGTCAATTGCTCGGCTGGTGCATGTATGCCAAAAAAACGCTTCTAGCTTCCAGGTTTGCTTCTGCGTTATGCGGCTAACCGAATATATGCAGCACTGTTTCCCACGCTGGTGCAGCCTACAAGTTTCCACCTCCATGGATCAAACATTCATAATAAAAAGAGTCATAATTGATCTTGTTTGCATTTCGATGTGTCTCTCTTTCACACAGCGGTGGATTATCGGTGGAAATGCTTTTTGGGCTGCGGGGGGATTTCTTTGGAAAAAATTGGTTGCAAGGCTGAGTGGTCGCGCCCTATCCTGCTCTAGTAATACATCCATGTGCTGAACACACAGAAATCATTAAAGTAATACAAAGCGCAGAACACAAAGTCCCGAGTGATATCACCCCTCCATTAAAGAGGGAGCGAGAGAGCGAGCATGCTTTAAAGTGTAAAAGTAATGGAGCGGTTACTGAGATTAGTTACTGTGATGTTATACAAGAATTTCAAGTTTGAATTCCTCAGACGGCTCATTACCGAGCAAAGTAATTACATTATTGACACGCATTACAAAACTAAGAGTTGTACCTAACACTGCTTTGATTTTGTGTCTGATATGAAGATTCAGAACAAATTGATTATAAGATGCAAACAATGTTAGAAGTTGTGAATATTAAACTTCACTTCAGCAAGAGTTTAATATCATTTTTATGGCTTTGTTCCACTTATTGCATGATTGACTATAATACCATTAACCCTCCTCGAGTCAAGGAAGGGAGGAGGGAGGAAGGAAGGGAGGGAGGAAGAAGGAAGGGTGGAAGGGAGGGAAGGAGGGAGGGAGGGTGGAAGAAGGAAGGAAGGAAGGAAAGGGGGGAGGGTGGAAGAAGGAAGGAAGGAAGGAAAGGGGGGAGGGAGGGAGGGAGGGAGGGAGGATGGAAGAAGGAAGGAAGGAAAGGGGGGAGGGAGGGAAAGGGAGGAAGGAAAGACGGAGGAAAGAAGGAAGGAAGGAGGGAGGGAGGGAGGGAGGAACGGTGGAAGGGAGGATAGATGAAGGAAGGAAGGTACGAGGGAGGGAGAAAGGAAAAGAGGAAGGGAGGAAAGGAAGGAAGGATGGAGGAAAGAGAGAAGAAGGAAGGAAGGTAGGAGGGAGGGAGGAAATGAAGGAAGGAAGGAGGAAAAGAAGGACGGAAGGAAGGAAAGAAGGAGGGAGGAAGGAAGGACGGAAGGAAGGAAGGAGGAAAGAAAGAGGAAAGAAGGAAGGAGGGAGGAAAGGAGGAAAGGAAGGAAGGAAGGAAGGAAGGAAGGAATGAATGAAGGAACAGTCAAAACAGACGGGGTCAATTTGACCCTGGAGGACGACAGGAAGTTTAATAATATAACTTTTCAGAGACTCCTTTTTCCTTTTTTGAGATTGTGAGGCAACTATCTGTCATTTGGAAAAGCACAGTGAGTTTGTTTGTTATAGTAAATCTGTTTCTGCGTCTGTGTCTGAGCTCCGAGTTGCTGCAGAGTCGTCAAGGGACTCCTCCTGAAAATAGGATTCAGATAATATCCTCAAACTGTCACCACAGCAGCTCTACTATCATATTGGTGGAAGTGAGGAATTGTGAGATGGCTCTGGGCGTAATGTCTGCTTCTCTTCTCTTCTATAACACTGACCATGTGAGAGAAGAAGAAGAAAAAGCTTTATTTCATTTACAGTAATCTCCAAAGAGGCCTCTGCTTGTGACATGAGTTTATGAATTACTTTTTTACTTGTGCTGTTTTACTTTCGATGCCTGGATGGATTCAATATGAACTTCAAGCAAAGCAGCAGAGTATTTTTTTTTAAATGTGCTGTTGAGTAAACACAGATTAAATTATTATTGACCCCGTCTGTTTTGACTGTTCCTTCTTTCCTTCCTCCTTCCGTCTGTCCTTCCTCCTTCGCTTCTTTTCTCTTTTTTCGTTTCGTTCGTTCGTTCCTTCCTTCCTTCCTTCCTTCCTTCCTTCCATCCTTCCTCCCTTTCTCTTTCCTCCCCATTACCTTCCTTATTTCCTTCCTTCCTTCCTTCCTTCCTTCCTTCCTTACTTCCTTCCTTACTTCCTTCCTTCCATCCATCCTTCCTCCCTTTCTCTTTCCTCCCCATTACCTTCTTTATTTCCTTCCTTCCTTCCTTCCTTCCTTCCTTCCATCCATCCATCCATCCTTCCTCCCTTTCTCTTTCCTCCCCATTACCTTCCTTATTTCCTTCCTTCCTTCCTTCCTTCCTTCCTTTCTTCCTTCCTTTCTTCCTTCCTTCCTTTCCTCCCTTCCCTCCCTCCCTCCCTCCCTTCTTTCCTTCCTTCCTTCCTCCTCCTTTCCTCTCTTCTTCCTCCCTTCTTCCTCCCTTCCATCCTTGAATCGATGACAACTGGCAGATTAAATATGAACTTCAAGGAACGCAGCAGAGTATTTTTTTAAATGTGCTGTTGAGTAAACACAGATTAAGCAATAAAAGTTACTGGCTAGCTTTCTGCCTGCTTCAAATTTACAGCAATTCATATATTTTGAGATATTTCATAATAACATGCAACCACAATATAACTTTCTATTGATTACTGCTAACCAACTGAGTTAAAGAGCTGGTAATGTGCAGTAAGTAACGCCACTATTTACAATATTGTAAATAAAAACTAGTAAGGCTGAGAGGACACATTTACATGACCGGAAAACAACAAGGATTTGTGGTTTCACTTCGATATTAAAATTACTTAACCGTCCTGTTGTCCTCCCGGGTCAAATTGACCCCATCTCTTTTGACTGTTCCTTCTTTCCTTCTTTCCTTCCTTCCTTCCCTCTTTCTTTCCTCCCTCCCTTCTTACTCCTTCCTTCCTTCCTTCCTTCCTTCCTCTTTTCCTCCCTCCTTCCTTACTCCCCTCCTTCCTTCCTTCTTTCTTTCCTTCTTTTCCTTCTCTCCCTTACTTCCTCCCTCCTGTCCTTCCTTCCTTCCCTCCCTCCTTCCTCTTTTCCTTCCTTCCTCCCACCCTGCCCTCCCTCCTTACTCCTTTCTGTCCTTCCTTCCTTCCTTCCTTGACCTGAGGGACAACAGGAGGGTTAATATCATATAATCATATCTAAAGGTTTATTAAGACAGAACTCAAAGCAGATGTTTGCCTTGAGTTTGTCATCAATTTAGGCTACAGAGAAACACAAACTGCGTGTGTGTGTGTGTGTGTGTGTGTGTGTGTGTGTGTGTGTGTGTGTGTGTGTGTGTGTGTGTGAAACTCCAGTTGCTTCGGTTTCTTTTCCCTCCAGTCTCTCTTTTTTTTCTCCTTACAACTCTGCACATTTTTGAAGCAGATCGATAAAGCCCTGGGATAAGTCAGTCAGAAGTTTTCTCTCAAGTTGAACCGCTCCATACTCACTCGGACATGTGTTTGAGTAAGTTTGGGCAAACTTGTGTCTCTAAAAGTTGCTTTGCGTTCAGTCTGAACCAGGCGGGGAGTTCTGGTCCTCTGAAATGAAGCCAACGCGGAAGTAACTTAGAGCTGCATTCTATCAAAAGGCCACCAGGGGGCGACCGTCTCTATACAAGTCAATGAAGAATTCACCAACTTCTCACTTGATTTCTACCTCAGTAAACGTTTTCAAATGTGTTTATGGTCTCAATCGCTAGTTTAAAGCCTTCTTCAATGCAGTATGATGTTCATTTGGGACATTTTGGCCTCCCCTGATTTTATATTTGACGATAAAGCAGGGTATGCATTAGGGCGTGGTTACGTCGTGATTGACAGGTTGATTGCCCAATGTCCTTGAGATCCAGCCCTCGCAAACCATAGCAACCTCCCCACTCGCCCATGGCCCCGCCTCATGCCCATATAAGTAGAATCTGTGTTTTTATTTTTCCCAGCATGCACCTGAAATTTTCAAGATGGCGCTGCCTAGATTCGAAACTATTGGCTTCCGAGCAGCAGTCCACGAACCAATGGGTGACGTCACGGATGTTACGTCCATTTCTTTTATACAGTCTATGGTCTGAACACATTAATTTGTATCTGCACACAGACTCACAGTCTCTCAGCAGCCACAGTGACCAATGTTTTCCAGAAACAACTCTATATTTTATTAAAACAGCATGCAACAGGAGACATATAAAACTGTTCTCGCTCAAAAGAAGATTTGTATTTGTACCAAACAAGAAATGTGACACGTACACAGATCGAGTCATGTTTGCTTAAATTGTAACCTGTAGCTTCAGAAGTTATTGTTTCTTTGCTTCCTGCAGACTGTTGGAATGAGTTGAACTAAAGTGAGAGAGATGTCTATTTGCTGCTCTGTCACTCTGATCCTGGTCTGCTTTGTGCGTCATGCTGTCCTCAAGAGACCACCTCTGTTTCTCTCTTTTGTCTCTTTCTCTCTTACCACACACCTTCAAGGCAAATCCATTTAAACGCACACTATTTGTTGATGATGGCATTTATCCACAGCATCAAAGCACTATTAAAGACCCTCAGCCCTTTTACTTAATATATTTCCTCTGCTTTTATCAAGTCTTTCCTTCCAAGCCATCATTTTTCTTCCCTCTGTCCCTCAGCCTCTGTTCGTCTCTCGTCTTCTTATTTTTTTAAACGCTCTCGTCTCTCATTTGCCCGTCTGTTGATCTCTCTCAAAGATGCTCAACAGAGAAAAAAAACAATTGTGGAATATATTGTCTTCAATCAGTTGCATCTAAAAAGGAAAAGAGTTAACAGTGGAGACAGAAAACGGAGATCAAGGAAAGTTTAGATGACATTCAAGGAAACTCTTAAACTGAATGACAAGTACTGTTATGAAATTGCAGGAACATGAGGCTCCATCAAGTCCCGATTTATTTCTCTGGGGAAGTTTGGTAATTTTAATATTGCATGCACCGGTCGGTGGTTTTAATCCTGTGCAAAATGTATGATGTATGAGTCAGATTTTTCTCTCCCTATTTCACCCCCTAGCCCACCGAATACCTAACATGTATTTTCTACGTGGTCATTGGTCCTCATGTTATTCTTGTCTCATTTGAGGTTTTTGTACATGAAACTCTGCATTTCATCAAATCATCTGGCAATTAGGCTTTTTAAGATTTTCCTACTAAATGTCCATGTCTTATTACAAACCACTTCCTGTAATAATGCTGCAGTGCGGGATACTCACTTCCTTGTAGCGGGTTTGCAGCGAGGTATGAGTATCGTGAAGGGAATTCAAAAGGTAGTACATTGCAGGACAGGAAATCTCCTGATAGATATTCTTGGCATTTTCTCAGAGTGTGAGCCTGCTGTGTTTTATGACTGTCTCTGCTCTGACAGACCAGAAGAGTGGTTTCAGACTCTGGGGTATTTACTTCTGCCCTGATTTCACCTTCTGTCACCACATTTCTTATTCAACTAAGAAGTCCCCTTCAGATTGAAATATATTTATTACTTAAAGTGCCAGAGCAGAAGATAGAAAGTAAGTCTAATGATTGGGTAATGAGGGTAATAACATGGACACTAGATCACATGACAAGCTGACTTCAAAAGTTCTTTATATAAACCCTGAACTGGGGAAGATGCAACTAAATACTGGGAACACAACTGATTTCCAGTACTAATCGCTTTACCACTGGGATGAACTGAAACACAGCTTGAAATTGGAGACGCTCGTTCCTCTGAGGGACTTCAAAGTTTACTAGATGATGTGTTTAATGACCGTAACCTGTTCTCATGTCTTTATAGGAAAATATATCTTGATCTTAGTGAGATTTCCTGAATGAATAAAGCTTAACTAACTGACTAACTAACTGACTAACGGACTGACTGACTGACTGATTAACTAACGGACTGACTGACTGACTGATTAACTAACGGACTAAATGACTAACTAACTACCTGACTGACTAACTAACGGACTGACTGACTGACCAGTAACTTAGTAACTAACTAACCAACCAAACCAAAAACAAGTGTCTTTAAGTGAAAGGAGATTAAACATATTTTACTCAGTATGACTTTGTAAATAAAAATAACTCAATGAGGCTGCTAACACAACCCTAATGATGACCATGAGACCAGAACCCCGATCTATCAATCTGGTCTTAACTCGAGACAAACTGTCAGAGCGACACACAGATAGTCCAAATTTGGGCTTGAGATTCCAAAAATGTCCTAGTTTTTTAACCTTAAGGGAATAATTGCTGTCTTTCTGAGGATTTAGTAAGGTTTAAACTGGTATTGTAGTGGGGGGAAATGTATGGGAATTTGGGAATATGACCAAAAAACCTCACATATTAACAGATTCCTTCAAAGACATGATTACATTCAAACTTCAGTCAGCGTCCACGTAAATAAGCTGGTTATAAAACGAAGAGACGTCTGGCAAAGGAAGTACACATAATAATATTTCCCTCTTATTTTAATAATAAATAAAAAGAGTATAATATAAATATAAAATGTAATAAAATCAGCCAGCCACACTTTCAGTTTGTTCTTCAGGGTTTTTGTGTATGATTCAACAGCATCGAGCCTCAAGGTGTAAGTGAACAATAACGAAGGTCTGACAGTACCTCCATGTCTTCTTCTTATACAGCAGCTTTAGATCACACATTAAGACCTGAAGGTTTATTGACCAGACTGATTCAGAGAAAGGACGTTTGGGTACAAGACAGCATTGTCTGCATAGAATTGCACGACCTTCCCGATGTTATATCTAAAAAATAAAGCTGAAGTCTAACCTTCTAGGAGCAGACTAGTGTCCATGAGGCTTTTTTATTTTATTAGTCTGTGTAAACAGTACACTTCAGGTTTTATCTGTTATTGCACCAATCTACTTAACAGAGCCGAACAGTCGTTACCAGCTGCTGCAGAGCTGCAATGACCTCAGTTTCATGCTGAATTAAAAAATAATTTTCTGTTTAATTAATTACATTTTAATTAATTATCAGTTTCAATTAGGAATTATTTTCTATCCTGTTGAGGATTGTGAGTAAGGCGACGGTTGTACGCTGCAGATGTAATACTCTATTAAAAAGAGAACATGCTCTGCTTTCCTCTGTTTGTAAAAGAAATTGCTCTCAAGACTGAGATATATGAGCAGTGGGCTTAGAAACATAATCAGCAGCAACCTTTAAAAGATTGGGTTCCAAGCCGTTAGGCCCGGGTGACTTTTTTTTGGATCAATAGCTTTTACAGATCTCCACACTATGAATAGGTCTGTAACAGAAAAGGGTCCTTTGGTGAGTCGCTACTAAATAGAGATAACAGAAGGGGGATTTAAGCAATGAGACCCTGAAGCAGACATGAAAAAAAAAACTGATGAAGCTGGTATTAAATTCTCATTAACGTGTTCAGCAGTGTGTTGGTTTCAGTTGTGAAGGTTTGAAGGAACACTGGGGCAGAAATGTTATCTGCTTCTCAAATTTAATGGGGTTGATCTGATTTTTCAAAACACTCTCCTTACTTGGATGTACTAATTACACACCGAGCTGACGGTCGGCTGTCAACCTTCACCTGTAGTCTTTGTGGGAAGCTGAGCTATTGGCTTCAGTCGGGTCCGTTTTAGTAGCGGCTGTTTGGTTATTTCAGCGTGTGGAAAAGGCCTCGGAGGCAGGAGAGTGAATGTTTATTTTCACCCGATTACTTCCAGGGAGGGAGGAAGGAAGGGAGGAAGAAGGATGGAAAGGAAGGAAGGGAGGGAGGGAAGGAAGAAGGAAGGGAGGGAGGGAAGGAGGGAGGGAGGAGGGGAGGGAGGAAGGAAAAGAAGAAGGAAGGAAGGGAGTAAGAAGGAAGGAAAGGAGGAAGGGAGGAAGAAGGATGGAAAGGAAGGAAGGGAGGGAGGGAGGAAGAAGGAAGGGAGGGAGGGAAGGAGGGAGGAGGGGAGGGAGGAAGGAAAAGAAGAAGGAAGGAAGGGAGTAAAAAGGAAGGGAAGAAGGAAGGAAAAGAGGGAGGAATGAAGGGAGGAAGAAGGATGGAAAGGAAAGAATGAAGGGAGGGAGGAAGGAAGGAAGGAAGGAAAGGAGGAGGGAGGAAGGGATGAAGGAAGAAAAAGAGGAAGGAAGGAAGGCAGGAACAGTCAAAACAAATGGGGTCAATTTGACCAGGAGGACGACAGGAGTGAATGTTTATTTTCACCTAACCCTAACCCTAACCCTACTTCCAGGGAGGAAGGAAGGGAGGAAGAAGGATGGAAAGGAAGGAATGAAGGGAGGGAAGGAATGAAGGGAGGAGGGGAGGAAGGAAGGAAAAGAAGAAGGAAGGAAGGGAGTAAAAAGGAAGGGAAGAAGGAAGGAAAAGAGGGAGGAATGAAGGGAGGAAGAAGGATGGAAAGGAAGGAATGAAGGGAGGAGGGGAGGGAGGAAGGAAAAGAAGAAGGAAGGAAGGGAGTAAAAAGGAAGGGAAGAAGGAAGGAAAAGAGGGAGGAATGAAGGGAGGAAGAAGGATGGAAAGGAAAGAATGAAGGGAGGGAGGAAGAAGGAAGGGAGGGAAGGAAGGAGGGAGGGAGGAGGGGAGGGAGGAAGGGAAAGAAGAAGGAAGGAAGGGAGTAAGAAGGAAGGAAAGGAGGAAGGGAGGAAGAAGGATGGAAAGGAAGGAATGAAGGGAGGGAGGAAGAAGGGAGGGAGGGAAGGAGGGAGGGAGGAAGGAAAAGAAGAAGGAAGGAAGGGAGTAAGAAGTAAGGGAAGAAGGAAGGAAAAGAGGGAGGGAGGAAGGAAGGGAGGAAGAAGGATGGAAAGGAAAGAATGAAGGGAGGGAGGAAGAAGGAAGGGAGGGAGGGAAGGAGGGAAGGAGGAGGGGAGGGAGGAAGGAAAAGAAGAAGGAAGGAAGGGAGTAAGAAGGAAGGAAAGGAGGAAGGGAAGAAGGAAGGAAAGGAGGGAGGGATTAAGGAAGGAAGGAAGGAAGGAAAGGAGGAGGGAGGAAGGGATGAAGGAAGAAAAAGAGGAAGGAAGGAAGGGAGGAACAGTCAAAACAAATGGGGTCAATTTAACCCGGGAGGACGACTGGAGTGAATGTTTATTTTCACTGCAGCGTCTAGTTACTTTTACCACTTTGTTTTCCATTGATGTTCCACCAGCCGCCGACCACAAGCTGAGAGCACCAGAGCAAAGCAAAGTAAAACTTTACTGTACCAGTTGCATGCTCTGTCAGGCATATTTTCTCCATTTGTACTCTGTGCATGACTAGACTGCCTAATCAGACAGATTCACTATGACATGAAAATATCTGACTAGTTGGCTTTGTTCATCTCACTGCAGCGTTCCTCTGAGTACAGATACAGACGACTGACAAGCAAATCTGAATAAACATGTCAGCAGCCAGCAACCCATTAGCTGGGTATTCAAGTATTCAACTTTTAACCCTCCTGTTGTCCTCGTGTCAAGGAAGGAAGGGAGGAAGGAAGGGAGAGAGGGAGGGAGGGAGGGATGGAGGGAGGGAAGGAGGAAGGGAGGGTGGAAGGAAGGAAGGAAGGAAGGGAGAGAGGGAGGAAGGGAGGGATGGAAGAACGAAGGAAGGAAGGAAGGAAGAAAGGAAGGGAGGAAGAAGGAAGGAAGGGAGGGAGGAAGGAAGGAAGAAGGAGAGGAGGGAAGGAAGAGAGTAAGAAAGAAGGAAAGGAGGGAGGGATTAAGGAAGGGAGGAAGGGAAGAAGGAAGGATGGAAAGGAGGAAAAGAGGAAGGAAGGGAGGAAGAAAGAAGGAAAGGAAGAACGAAGGAAGGAACGAAGGAAGGAAGGAAAACAGGGAGGAAGGGAGGGAGGGAGAAAGGGAGGGAGGGAGGAAAAGAAGAAGGAAGGAAGGAAGGAAGGGAGGGAGGAAGGGAAGAAGGATGGAAAGGACAGAATGAAGGGAGGGAGGAAGAAGGGAGGAAGGAGGAAGGAGAGGAGGGAAGGAAGGGAGTAAGAAGGAAGGAAAGGAGGGAGGGATTAAGGAAGGAAGGAAAGGAGGAAGAAGAAAGGAAAGTAGGGTAGGGATGAAGGAAGAAAAAGAGGAAGGAAGAAAGGAAGGAACAGTGAAAACAAATGGGGTCAATTTGACCCGGGAGGACGACAGGAGGGTTAACAGAATATTTAAGGCAACATAATGAGTCGGATGGTTGTCAGCAGTAGTCCTGGTAACAGTGGAGTTAATGAATCAAATGTTAGTCCGAGAAGAGTTCCTTTATGTGATGAGAACAGAGGATTATATTATATTAGTCCCTCCGAAAAAAGGTTTTATTTCTGCTTCTTGCAAATCTACACGAGACACGAGTAAATATATTTACATTCTCAACATCAAGTCAACGACTGAACTCAGCATAAGAGATCAAACTGACTATCAATGCCACTGGAGTCCACCACACACTGACTGTACACTGCTCCATACACTCCGCTGTAGCTCCCCATCTGCTACCCTTCAATCATTAAACACACACACACACACACACACACACACACACACACACATATTTATTTTTTACCATTTTGTTTAAGCATGCAGACGTTGATTGGTACAGATATAAACATACATACATTAAATTAGTAAAGAGCTTATCTTTGTTGTGCGTATGTATGTGTGTGTGTGTGTGTGTGTGTGTGTGTGTGTGTGTGTGTGTGTGTGTGTGTGTGCGCGTGTGTGCGTGTGTGTGTTCTTCACCAGCCCTTGCTGTGGGGGGTGTCTGTTATTATTAGCACCTCTGTCGCCATGGAAACTATTTCAGTTACACTAATTGGGTTCATAACAAGAAGAGTGGGTACGTGTTGAACTGGCAGAGAGACGGAGAAAAAAAAATGGAGGGAGAGCAAGGAAAAGAGATGGAGATGGACAGAGTTAAAAGTTAGAGGGCACGGAAAAGTGGAAATGCGGAGAAATGTAAACGGGATGGAAGAAGCAGCTGGAGAGAGGGATAGAGGCACGAAAGGAAAATGCTCCTTTTCTTCCCAGATTTTTAGAAAATAGCACACATATTCCCATGAGGTCCTGTACTCAGGCATCTGCTCTGCAACTATTTTGTTGGTGTGTGTGTGTGTGTGTGTGTGTGTGTGTGTGTGTGTGCGCATGTATATGTGTATACTCAGGTCCTTTATTGTTTATACCATGGCAGACAGTTAAGGCAGGCTACTGTAGTGGTTCATGACCATGAGTGATTTAGCTCCTGCTGCTGCAATCAGTAGATCACTCATTAGATGTGCTGCAGTCTGCACACAATCAGAATCACTGAAGATATCTGAGCTTGTTTTCCTTCATTCACAAGCAGCCATTTGTCTTTATTATTTCTAACGCAGCACCAGAAGCAGCTTTCACTCCAGAGCTGGCTTGTCCCACAATGCGTTTTGTCATTTTCTGTGCTCTGTTGTTTATTTGCTGTTTTATTGCTCCTTGAGTTGTATTTTATTGACTGTGAATGTCGTTGGAGGATGTTTGTCAGTAAATATAAGATGTGGACAAAAGTTTACACCAATCACTGAAGTCTTCTGTAACACCGCTGCAACCACCCGACTGTCGTGTGTCTGCTTAGAAATCACAACGTCGCATTTGAAGATTTTTTTGTCACATCTCATTTCAGGGCATCTCCGTCATGCTGTGATGGCGGCTACAGTCATTTCAAGCTACGTTTGTCAAAAGCAGAGAAATAAGAGTGATCAAATGTGACACGTGTCGCAGAACGCTAAGACAGGAGCAAACGGGCCGTACTTTAACTCGGAGCGACACCAGCATTCTCTTTTAACGCCGGCTGGCTGCGAGCTTGGCAGCGAGACTCCGGCAGACTGGTCCATCGGAGGCACACAGATGGCCTCAGCACTGAATATGGATGAGGGATCTGACACCACAACTCAGATAGACAGCATGGAAGAAAGAGAGAGAGAGGGAGAGAGAGAGAGAGAGAGAGAGAGGGAAAGGGGGAGAGAGAGAGGGAGAGGGGGAGAGAGAGGGAGAGGGGGAGAGAGAGAGAGAGCAGGAGAGAGAGAGGGAGAGAGAGAGACAACAGAGGGAGAGAGAGAGAGGGAGAGAGAGAGAGAGACAGAGGGAGAGAGAGAGAGAGAAAGACAGAGAGAGAGAGAGAGATGGAGAGAGAGAGAGAGAAAGAGACAGAGAGAGAGAGAGAGAGAGAGAGACAGAGGGAGAGAGAGAGAGAGAAAGACAGAGAGAGAGAGACAGAGGGAGAGAGAGAGAGAGAAAGACAGAGAGAGAGAGAGAGATGGAGAGAGAGAGAGAGAAAGAGAAAGAGACAGAGAGAGAGAGAGAGAGAGAGAGAGAGAGAGAGCGAGAGAGTGAGAGAGAGAGACAGGGAGAGAGAGAAACAGAGAGAGACAGGGAGAGAGAGAGAGAGAGAGATGGAGAGAGAGAGAGAGAGACAGAGGGAGAGAGAGAGATGGAAAGCAGACAGGAGGGCAGATCAATGAAGAGGAACCTCAGGTGGCAATTATATATCAGTAAATATATTTGTTTTTAATAACCTCACTGCATTTTCTCTCTCCTTATCCGTTTCTTTCGCCTCCCCTGCTTCCTCAATCGCACTTTATCCCTCCGGCTACATCTGTATGAATTATTAGGTATGAATGAGGTGTGTGTGTGTGTGTGTGTGTGTGTGTGTGTGTGTGTGTGTGTGTGTGTGTGTGTGTGTGTGTGTGTGTGAGATCTTACAGTATATGGTGGTTGTGTTTGTCTATGTGTGGGCTGAAGGCCAAATGCGAGCGAGAGGTGCAGATGCTGCGGCAGCTACTGTTGCGTTGAGGCAACAGTAGCTGCCGCAGCATCTGTCGGGCTGAGGGTGTGAAGGTATTCTCTAACCATACACAAAGGTTATAAAAAGACACACTCACACATTTTTTTTCATAAAAGGACAAATATGCAAACACACACACACACACACACACACGCAGAGAGAGCATGCATACACTCCTCACTTATACACTCGGGTGCTGGAATAAAACATCAGTGTTCCCGCCTGGAGCCCTGCAGGGTAGATCCATGTGTGTTTGTGTTTTGCATTTGTATTTATTTGTGTGTGTGTGTGTGTGTGTGTGTGTGTGTGTGTGTGTGTGTGTGTGTGTGTGTGTGTGTGTTGCTACGGCTAATGAGGTCTTTTGTAGAGGTGGACTTTGCCAGTCTGGTGAGGGGTGGTCCAGCAATCTCACCACGTTGCCATATTTAGTCAGTCCCTCTCTCTCAGTAGGAGAAGGAGCAAGGGGAAGACAGGTGGGGAGCAGGTGGCAGATGTGAGGAAAGAGGGATGAAAGAAAGAGAGGAAAAAAGGAATGTGCAGTGCAGGAGGAGGAAATCTTGGAGGAACATGAACATTAACTCCTCATCTTAAAGCTTTCCCAAAACAGCACAAAGGTACTTTTAAAGCATGACTCCCATGAATAGGATTTTTCATAATACAGAGATGCTCACATTAGTGTAATGAGCTGTTGCAAAATTGATGTAGTTTCAATGTACAGTATGATATATCAGCGCCATTTCCCCTTAATGATCAAACTAATGAGTTAAATTCAGGTAAAAGCTATTATCTTTTACTAGTTTCAGTAATAGTAATAGATGAGTTTGAGAATGATTTCATGCTTTAAGACAATTTAGATGTTGGGTTGTTAAAAGGAAGCTGTAACTTCCTGTTAACCCTCCTGTTGTCCTCGAGTCAAGGAAGGAAGGAAAGGAGGGAGGAAGGAAGGAAGGATGGAAGGAAGGAAGGGAGGAAGGAAGGGAGGAAGGAAGGAAGGGAGGGAGGAAGGGAGGTGGAAGGGAAGAAAGAAGGAAAGGAGGAAGAAGGAAGGAAAGGACGGAGGAAGGGAGGAAGGAAGGATGGAAGGAAGGAAGGAGGGAAGGAAGGAAAGAAGGGAGGAAGGGAGGTGGAAGGGAAGAAGGAAGGAAAAGAGGGAGGAAGGGAAGAAGGAAGGAAAGGAGGGAGGAAGGAAAGGAGGAAGGAAGGAAGGAAGGGAAGAAGAAAGAAGGAAGGAAGGAAGGAAGGAAGGAAGGAACAGGAACTGCCCCCCCATGGTTTCCGGTGGTACTGCTCCGTTTGGTCCGTATCTGTAAGTTTTATGGAAACGTGCAGAAATACGGACTAAATGAATGCAGAGCACGGACAGAAGGCTCCGTCCGTATCTGTATCTGTATTTAAAGTTGAGCATAAATGGGACTTAAGATGTTATAAATGGAGGTGTTAACAGGATATTGATGTGCTAATTGGACGTATTAATGCAAACAGTGAGCTAGACATTTTGGTCCAATCCACATTCTGTAATTTGTGGTGTTGTTAATTTTATTTTCTGTGTTGTGTGCATGGAGATAATCGTTCATTAATCGTAATCGAGATTAAAAGTTCAATTAATTGTGATTTTGATTTTTGCCATAATCGACCAGCCCTACCTGGAATGCAGTCTAAATATTTCCTCTAATTTCACGTCTTTACAAGTACAATAAAACAGTTCACAGTACAAGCTACTAAAATGAAAGAAGAACCAATAGCTCATCTAAAAAGTTACGATATGCTTGGCAGTGATGTAAGTATTGCTGATTTGTAGTCAATGGACTGAAGCAAGCAAAACCATCTTTATCAATCTTTTAAGCTTTCCTCAACTCAAATACCAGCTTTGCTTTTCCCCACGTCGACTCCCTCTTTCTCTTTCTCTTTCATTTTCCCTTTTTTTTTTTTCAAACCAAGGGAACCATAAAATGGCCCTCCTCGGGGAGCAGCTTGTAATGTCTGTCTGTAAGATTGAAACAGGCAAAGTTGCACCTCCGGCTCAGCTCCCCAGCGACTGTTCATATCTGAGCTACTGGGCCTCAATTACTTTTACTTACTATCTCCGTTCTCTATCACCAGCAGGGAGATGAAGCACTCGGTCATACATCTCTCTGTCTGTGTCCAGGGATGATAATTAGAGTACCTTTTGGGTCGACTCACTCTCACGCTGACAGATAAGACTGTGTGGTGCAGCATGAAGGAGGGGAGGGAGGGATTGGGGGGGGGGGGGTTGTGCAGCAACAAGCACAACTGGTGGCCCAATAAACTGATTTAGTAGATTTAAGTATCCGTGTCTTTCTATTTGTGAGCTCTTTGTTCAGCGTGCTCAAAGACAATCTCCATTCTTTTGTTTTGCATTCGTCACCGCTGTCTCTAAAATGAGTTTCGCCTTCTTTTACTGTGCCTGTTGGTTTTTGTTTGTTCATTTCATTTGAGGGTTTCTTTTTTTTTTTTGTTTTTTACATGTGCGTTTTGTTTGGAATCACACCCTCCTGTTGTCCTCGAGTAAAGGAGGAAGGGGAGGGAGGAAGAAGGAAGAAGGACGGAAAGGAGGGAGGGAGGGAGGAAGAAGGAAGAAGGACGGAAAGGAGGGAGGGAGGAAGGAGGGAAGGACAGGAGGGAGGAAGAAAGCGAGGAAAGGAAAGAAGGAAAGGAAAGAAGGAAGGAAGGACGGAGGAAAGAAGGAAGGAGGGATGGTGGAAGGAAGGAGGGAGGGAGGGAGGGAGAAAGGAAAAGAGGAAGGAAGGAAAGAAGGAAGGGAGTTTTGCCTTCTTTTACTGTGCCTGTTGGTTTTTGTTTGTTCATTTCATTTGAGGGTCTCTTTTTTTTTTTTCTTTTTACATGTGCGTGCATGTGTTTTGTTTGGAATCATATTGTGAGTCATCGTGTTTCTTATTTCATATTTTTCCTTGGAAATTTAACCCTCCTGTTGTCCTAGAGTCAAGGAAGGAAGGAAAGGGGGGAGGAAGGAAGGAGGGAAGGAGGGGGGAGGAAAGAGAGTAAAGGAGGGATGAATGGAGGGAGGACGGAAGGAAGGAAAGAAGGAGGGAGGGAGAAAGGAAAAGAGGAAGGAAGGTAGGGGGGAGGAAAGAAAGAGTGAAGGAGGGATGGAGGAAGGAAGGAAGGAGGGAAGGAGGAAGGAAGGAAGGAAGGAAGGAAGGGGGAGGAAAGAGAGAGTGATGGAGGGAGGAAGGAAGGAAGGAGGGACGGAGCAAGGAAGGAAGGAAGGAAGGAAAGAAGGAGGGATGGAGGAAGGCAGGACAGAAGGAAGGAAGAAAGGGGGATGGTGGAAAGAAAGAAGGAAGGGAGGAAGGTACGGGGAGGAAAGAAAGAGTGATGGAGGGAGGAAGGAAGGAAGGAAGGGAGGAAAGGAGGGACAGAGGAAGGCAGGACAGAAGGAAGGAAGGAACAGTCAAAACAGACGGGGTCAATTTGACCCGGGAGGACGACACAAAGGTTAAAGAAACCATTTTTCTTTTTGGAGGATCAGTTGTTTAAACACATTTATCCTTTATGTCACATTTCAGAAAAATAAAAAATGCAACCAAACGTTAAGTTGATGAATAAAAGCAGGGATGTACAGCACTATATCTTAATGTAGTAATGAGATCATACACATGTTACCGTTTATTCGCACACACAAACAACACACACACACATATGCTTGAGTACTTTTCCTGTACTCCAGTAGATTAAATGTACACTTCAGAGATAATGGCGTAATTACAGAGAATCAAAGCTCTGACTCAGATGAGAGGAGAGACACAAAAAGGACAAAACAAGGAGAGACGATGAATGAGAAGTGGAAGGGATGGGATGCAGGGAAAGTAAAAAGGTGAAACAGTGAGAGATGTTAAGTGGCACACACCTTTTCTGCAGAGTCAGGGGAATGAAAAAAAACAGACGAGACAAAGGCTCAAAGGTGAGAGAGTACGAGAAGCAACAATAAAGACGAGAGACGAGAGAGTCAATGTCGCGGTGGGAAGAGAGAAGAAGAGAAATGTCTCATCAGAAAAACTTGAGAAGCCGCTACAGCAAAACATCTACAGCTATACATCTTTCTTTCCTTCCTCTCTCTTTCCTGCCTTCCTTCTTTCCTTCCTTCATCCCCCTTTCTTCCTTCCTTCTGTCCTTCCTCCCTTCCTTCTTTCCTCTGTCCTTCCTCCCTTCCTTTCCTTCCTCCCTGCTTTCCTTCCTTCCCTCCTCCTTCCTTTCCTTCCTTCTTTCTTGCTCCCTCCCTTTCTTCTTCTTCCCTTCCTTCCTTCCTTCTTTCTTCCTTTCCCTCCTTCTTTCTTCTTTCTTCCTGCCTTCCATCCTTTCTTCCTCCCTCCCTTTCTTCCTTCTTACTCCCTTCCACCCTTCCTCCCTCCTTTCCTTCTTTCTTCCTCCCTCCCTTCCTTCTTCTTCCCTTCCCTCCTTCCTTCCTCCCTTCTTTCCTTCCTTCCTTCCTTCCCTCCCTCCCTTCCTTCCTCCCTTCCTTCCTCCCTCCCTTCCTTGACTCGAGGACAACAGGAGGGTTAATATTGTGTCCTCAATTTACACCGCTGTGTGACAGACCAGGTTGAAAAAGAAGTTATGCACTCAGTGTCACAGCATAATGATTACCTGAAAGGCAATTTCAATTTCCACTCTCGCTGCAGCGTCCAATGCATAAATTGTGCATTAAATGATTCGGTCTTACCAACTTCCACTTCTGCTTACAGCTTGAGACAGACGGCTTCTCGGTTACACACATCAGGACAGATAATTGGAAAGTTAAAACACTGGATTTGGGCAATTTTAAACCCTTAAGAATTTGACTTGATTGTCTGAGTACTAAAGGCCCATTTATGCTCAACGGACGTAAGATAAATGTATCCGATGTTACCGACACTGCTCACATACTTCCATGCGTCCTTTACCTCGGCATGGATTGTAACCGATACATCCACCAGGGGGCAGCACTGAGTCAAACGTTTACGACAACAACAAACTCAAAAACAAACATGGCGACTGTTGAGGAGATATTGATAATGTTCCTCTTGCATAAAAGACAAAAACGATATTAAACGAGATTAAAGTTTCTAACCAACTCGCAAAACCTTTCCTCAAAAAGATCCTCCATTGTTATTTCTTCTTCGTGTCTCACTACAGCTACGTATCGAGTAGTGACAGCAACACTGCCCCCCCCCCCCCCCCCCCCGTGGTTTCCGGTGGTACTGCTCCGTTTGGTCCGTATCCATGGAAACGTGCAGAAATACGGACGAAATGAAGGCAGAGCACGGACAGAATGCTCCGTCTCTATCTGGATCCGTATTTAGGAAGGGAGCAAGGAAGGGAAGAAGGAAGGAAGGAAGGAAAAGAAGAGAGGAAGGAAAGATGGAAGGAAGGAAAAAAGGGAGAAAGGAAGAGAAGACACGAAGGAAGGAAGGAAAAGAAGAGAGGAAGGAAGGAAGGAAAGAAAGATGGAAGGAGGAAAGGAAGGGAAAGAAGAGAGGAAGGAAGGAAAAGAAGAGAAGAAGGAAAGATGGAAGGAAGGAAAAAAGGGAGAAAGGAAGAGAAGACACGAAGGAAGGAAGGAAAAGAAGAGAGGAAGGAAGGAAGGAAAGAAAGATGGAAGGAGGAAAGGAAGGGAAGAAGGAAGGAAGGAAGGAAAAGAAGAGAGGAAGGAAAGATGGAAGGAAGGAAAAAAGGGAGAAAGGAAGAGAAGACACGAAGGAAGGAAGGAAAAGAAGAGAGGAAGGAAGGAAGGAAAGAAAGATGGAAGGAGGAAAGGAAGGGAAAGAAGAGAGGAAGGAAGGAAAAGAAGAGAAGAAGGAAAGAAGGAAGGAAAGAAAGATGGAAGGAAGAAAGGAAGGGAAAGAAGAGAGGGAAGAAGGAAGGAAGGTAGGGAGTGGGCGGCATTGGACCCCTTTGCGGGCCGGTTCTGGCCCACGGGCCGCATGTTTGACTCCCTTGCACTAGAGCTACATATCGAGTAGTGACAGCAACACTGCCCCCCCATGGTTTCCGGTGGTACTGCTCCGTTTGGTCCGTATCCGTAATCTCCATGGAAACGTGCAGAAATACGGACGAAATGAACGCAGAGCACAGACAGAAGGCTGTGTCCGTATCCGTATTTAGGAAGGAAAGATGGAAGGGAGCAAGGAAGGGAAGAAGGAAGGAAGGAAGAGAAGACAAGAAGGAAGGAAGGAAAAGAAGAGGGGAAGGAAGGAAAAGAAGAGAGGAAGGAAAGAAGGAAGGAAGACAGGAAAGAAAGATGGAAGGAAGAAAGGAAGGGAAAGAAGAGAGGAAGGAAGACAGGAAAAGAAGAGAGGAAGGATGGAAGGAAGACAAAGAAGAGAGGAAGGAAGGAAAATAAGAGAAGAAGGAAGGAAGGACGGAAGGAAGGAAAGAAAAAAGATGGAAGGAAGAAAGGAAGGGAAGAAGGAAGGAAGGAAGGAAGGAAGTGGGCCGCATTGGACCCCTTGGCGGGCCGCATGTTTAACTCCCTTGCACTAGAGCTCCGTTTGGTCCGTCCTTTATGGAAACCATGGAAACGTGCAGAAATACGGACGAAATGAACGTTGAGCATAAATGGGCCTTTAGAGTGAGATTTATATATAGAGTATATTTATATTCTGATTGGAGAGGATCTGTTATAAAGTACTGAGCGTGTTCAAAAGGACAACACACACAAAATGAGGAACGGAAAAATCACAGAAAAATAATTCAAGGTAGATTCATTATACCAACGATCATGGAGCGTGTGTCAAGCTGAGGTGGAATGGCACAATTTGGTTCAATTATTTATTTATTTTTTTTTAGGTTGTATTATGAAGGTTTTACTACTGAAAAAATGGGACAATTTAAAACAAACTGGTGCAGCGTCATTAGTAATGTTCTCGCTGGTGCATGTGTGAGTGTTACTGTGTGTGTGTGTGTGTGTGTGTGTGTGAGTGTGTGTGTGTGTGTGGTGTGTGTGTGTGTGTGTGTGACAAGCTGCAGCTGTGGCGTGTGTTAGCGCTCCCTGTGATTAAATCATAAATAATTAAAGCTTTGAAAGAGCGAGAGAGAGAGAGAGAGAGAGAGAGGAAGAGAGAGAGAGAGAAAGAGAGAGAGAGAGAGAGAGAGAGAGAGAGAGAGAGAGAAAAGAAGAGGAGGGAAGACGGGAGTGAGTGTAATTACGTTCTCTGGGGGTTTTCATTTCATTGTTGAAACAAGCCCTGAGGTGATGCATTTGTGAGTTTAGACAGATCGTTAAGGCTATGTCACTCAATTTATTCTTTTTTATTCTGTCTTTCTTTCTTTCTTTCTTTCTTTTCTTTCTTTTCTTTTCTTTTCTTTCTGTCAAGCAAGTCAAACACTGGCTAATGCTCCAGGCTGAGACAAAAGTGATTGAGTTTGTGCAACCCAGAAAACATGCAATAAACAAAGTGGAATGAACTTGCTGAATCCAATCTTTAGTTTTGTTTATGAGGTACGTGGAACATTTAATACTTCGGTGGATCAATTGCAAGTCTGCGCTCTCGTAACAGTGTGACGGGGATCCACTTCCTGTCTCTCTTCTCACATCACTTCATCTGAGTATCATGCATCAGATTGTTTGGATGTATAGCTGTAGATGTTTTGCTATTTAACCCTCCTGTTGTCCTCGAGTCAAGGAAGGAAGGGAGGAAAGGAAGGAAGGAAGGATGGAGGAAAGAAGGAAGGGAGGAAGGTAGGAGGGAGGGAGGGAGGAAAGGAAGGAAGGAAAGAATTAAGGAGGGAGGAAGGGAGAATGGAGGAATGAAGGAAGGAAAGAAGGAGGGTAAGAGGGAGGGAGGAAAGGAAGGAAGGTAAGAAGGAAGGAAGAAAGAAGGAAGGAAGGAAGGTAAGAAAGAAGGAAGGAGGGAAGGTAGGATGGAGGGAGGAAAGGAAGGAAGGGAAGGATGGAAGAAAGAAGGAAGGAAGGGAGGAAAGAAAGGAAGTAGGAAAGAAGGAAGAACGGGTGGAGGAAGAAAGGATGGAGGGAAGGTAGGAGGGAGGGAGAAAGGAAAGACGGAAGGAGAGAGGAGGAAAAAGAAAGAAAGGAAAGAAAGAGAGAAGGAAGGAGGGAGGGAGGAAGGGAGGAAAGAAGGAACAGTCAAAACAGATGGGGGTCAATTTGACCCGGGAGGACGACACACATTCATATCCAACTTTTTCTGCATCTTACTAAAAGCAGAAAACTCAAATTAACACACTAATACACAACAAAACAGTTTAAATATAGATTCAAAGAAATACCCACTTCCTGTCTTTCTAACTTAGTATTCAGTGAGTGTTCAGAGGGGGGAGGAGGACGGAGGAGGACGGAGGAGAAAGGGGAAAAGAGGAGAGGTTATGTCGACCCTTCAGGGATTAGATTGACTGTTTAATACAAGTCATCAAACTGAAAGTCAAAGACAGTATGGACGGAAGAAGGTCAGAGAGGATGTGAGCGACAGGAAGGAAGAGGAGGAGGAGGAGGCGGTTTTGTGTTGTTATTGTTTGAATGTCGTATTGTTTGTCAGGTCCATTTCTATCTGTGTCCATCTCTGGTTTATTTGATTAGGAGAATGGACTATAGTGGGTTTGGAGGGGGAGGGGGAGGGGTGATGGTGGGGGGCAGATCTTCAGATGCTAAAAATTAATAACACGCACACAACAAAGACGTTACAATGTGCTTTCAGCCAAAAAAGGTGTTGGCATCCATCCATCCACTCGGAGTTTATTCAGATCCTGATGTGCAGTTGGACGAGGTTTACATGACGGGGACATACTGACACTGGAAATACAAATTTAATTTTCAGTCGGCTGTTGGGATATCTGTCTGCATGGCAAGCAAGAAAATGACCTTTCCTAATAAGACACCACTGATACTGCCTGCTCCTGTAGAGACACACACACACACACACACACACACACACACACACACACACACACACACACACACACACACACACACACACACACACACACTGACATCCAGACATTCAAGTGCGAAAAAATAAAAATGATCCAAGAAAGTCAGAAAGGACAAATCCTGACATTCATCTGTTGTTCTTTGACTCTGGGGAAATATCTGCACATACACATATCTGCGTGTGTACGTGTGTGTGTGTGTGTGTGTGTGTGTTTGTGTGTGTGCTAACATGTGTGTGTGTGTGCAAGGGAGTATATTTAGACATGTCGACATGCCTCCACAGGCAATCCTCTTCTGCGTTACCATGGAAATGACAGAGGCAAATTGTCAGTTTGCTCTAGAAAATAGGGGTAAGTGATGCAGTGCAGCGTGTGTGCGTGCGTGTGTGTGTGTGTGTGTGTGTGTGTGTGGTGGTGCAAGGGGGTGCAGTGTGTATATGAACTTCATTTCTACATTTGGGTGTGTGTAGGTGAATCACTCCCTGTTTGTTTTGGTTATTGAGGCTGATAAAACATTATTAGTGGCATCGCTCCCTCGCCCTCAGCCACTAAACGCTGCCATGCGTGTTTGACCAGGAAATTAAATCTTTCATGCTTTTCAAAAAAAAACACCAACACACTGAGCCGTTTTGATCTCCCTCATTGTCTCTGCCAACATCATTGACCCGATTCCACCTGCCAATCTTTCTCCTCTTTCAGTCCGCCTCGACATCTCCTCCTCCTTTTGTCTCTCTGTCTGTATCCTGTTATCTCTCCATGTCTCACTCCCATGTCTGTCCTCCCGTCGCTGGGCAGTCGGGGTGTGAGACGCAGCTGTTTTGGGAGGATGCGGAAAAAGACAGATGATGAGGTTTTTGGCAAGGTTCATTTAACAGCTTTTAGGGGGCCGTGTACCCCCTAAAAGCTGTTAAATGAACCTACAATGATAGAAAGTTGTACTGTCTTAAAGTTATCCAGACAGCTGTTCAACTATCAGAGGAGTGCTGAGCGGGTGATTAAGAACTTAGCATGGTTTTACATCACTATGACGGAAGAAAAGAGATTTTTTTTTTGCCTTGAAATGACTCAAATGACTATGAAGAAGCAGCTATTGTGATATTTGATTAATCCCTAAGGCAATAAAAGTCTCAAATATACAGATTTGATGAGTTTCTTTGTCGTATATGAAGGTAAAATTAAGTTTTGTTGCATCCTTTTCTGACATCCAGCATCTTTCTTTAATTTTTCCTTCCTTCCTTCCTCCTTTCCTCCCTCTCTCCCTCCCTCCTTACTCCTTTCCTTCCTTCCTTCCTCCTCTCCTAATTTCCTTCCTCTTTTCGTCCTCATTCCTTTCCTTCCTTCCTTCCTTCCTTCCTTCCTCCTTTCCTCTCTCTCTCCCTCCCTCCTTACTTCTTTCCTTTCTTCCTTCCTCGTTTCCTTCTCTCCTAATTTCCTTCCTCTTTTCATCCGTATTCCTTTCCTTCATTCCTTCCTTCCTCCTTTCTACCCTTCCTCCCTCCCTCCCTCCCTCCTTCCTTACTGCTTTTCTTCCTTCCTTCCTTCCTTCCTCGTTTCCTTCTCTCCTAATTTCCTTCCTCTTTTTGTCCTTATTCCTTTCCTTCCTTACTTCATTCCTGCCTTCCTTCCTTCCTCCCTTCCTCTTTTCCTCCCTCAGTCCCTCCCTCCTTACTCCTTTCCTTCCTTCCTTCCTTCCTTCCTTCCTTCCTTCCTTCCTCCGTTACTCCTTTCCTTCCTTCCTTCCTTCCTGCCTTCCTTCCTTCCTCCCTTCCTCCTTTCCTCCCTCAGTCCCTCCCTCCTTACTCCTTTCCTTCCTTCCTCATTTCCTTCCTTCCTTCCTTCCTCTTTTCCTCCTTCCTCATTTCCTTCTTTCTGTCCTTCCTTGAACTGAGGACAACAGGAGGGTTAATAATGATAGTAACCATTTGTTTGCAGTCTGGTCTTTTGGTTTTTTGGTCTTTTGGTTTTTTTGAGATGTGAAAGTAAAATCAGGGCTGTGTTACATCCATAGGGTTAAATCTCTGAGTATCCAGCTCTCAGCTACAGTAACTTGTACTTTTCATCCTAGATTTGATTCGAGTAGATAAAGTGGAAGGGAAATGAATGTAGGCAAGGTAAAGCTGTGCGTGACTGGAAGACTGCTCAACCAAATGTAGGCAAACCCTTTTGAGGGAAATTACAATGTAATTATTTTGTCAGATTGTTAATAGTCCTCTAACCTCGGGGTACGTTGCTCACTGTTCCACAATGATTCATGCTGACACTGATCAAAGCGAAAGTAAAACTGCAGCCCACAGTAAATTGTGGGGACAAGATCAGCACAATCCACTTCAAACAAAGGGCCATGTAGGCGTGAAAATCCGCCGGCAGTAGACACAAACTCCACCCCAAAAACAACGAGGGGAAGGAGCAGCAAAGCAAATCTGAGACAACAACGAGGAAAAATGCAATACCACATTTTCTTTTCTCTTTCTGTGTCATTCTATATCTTTGTTTGTCTGTTTGCATCGTCTGTCTTTCTATACCTTACGCCAGCAATGCTGAAAATCAGTCTTTAGAGGGAGGGAGAGGGAGAGGGAGAGGGAGAGTGAGAGTGAGAGTGAGAGTGAGAGTGAGAGTGAGAGTGAGAGTGAGAGTGAGAGTGAGAGTGAGAGTGAGAGAGAGAGAGAGAGAGAGAGAGAGAGGAGAGAGAGAGAGAGAGAGAGAGAGAGAGAGAGAGAGAGAGAAGAAGGAAGAGAAGGAGGGAGAAAGGGAGGGAAGAAGGAAGAGAGAGAGAGGAAGGGAGGAAAAGAGGGAGAAAGGGAGGGAGAGAGAGAGCAAAGGAAGGAAGGGAGAGAGGAAAGGAGGGAAAGAGGAAGGGAGAGAGGGGGGGGAGGGAGGGAGGAAGGGAGAGAGAGAGTAAGGGAGAGGGAGAGAGAGAGAGGGGAAAGCAGAAGAAGGAAGGAAAGGAGGGAGGAAGGGAGGAAAAGAGGGAGGAAGGGAGAGAGAGACAGAGACAGAGAGAGAGAGAGAGAGAGAGAGAGAGAGAGAGAGGAAAGGAAGAAGGAAGGAAGGAAGAGAGAGAGAGGGAGGGAGGAAGGGAGGAAAAGGCGGAGAGAGAGAGAGAGAGAAGGAAGAAGGAAGGAAGGAAGGAAGGGAGGGAGAGAGAGAGAGAGGAAAGGAAGAAGGAAGGAAGGGAGAGAGAGAGGGAGGGAGGAAGGGAGGGGAAGAAGGAAGGAAAAGAGGAAGGAAGGAAGGAAAAGAGGGAGGAAAGGAAAGGAAGAAGGAAAGAAGGAAGAGAGGGAGGGAGGAAGGGAGAGAGAGAGAGACAGAGAGAGAGAGAGAGAGAGAGAGAGAGAGAGAGAGAGATCAGCAGAGGTACAAATGTAAATGAACTATATGATTAGCTTTAAGGAACCTTACGGGAGTGTTTAAGTGCTCTGGCTTTGCATTTATACTCTATGTATTAAATGTGTGTGAGAGTTTTTCGGTTGGAAAAAGCAAATATTGGAAAGAGGAAAATATAGAGAAAAAGAAACAGAACGTCCAGAGCTGATAAAACGAGATGATTTAAATTAGCAGGTTTTTTTATCGCTGGTACGCTGAAACACTGTGTGCGAGCATGTGTGCAACCTGAGACACAAGCTATTATACTCTTCATCTCATCCTCTCATATTTTTCATTTCATTTCACTTCATCTGTGTGGTTTTCCGTGTCTATCAGTGTGAGTGGCAGTGAGTGGGCGCACAAGAGCGGGAGAGAGGGATGAAGGAGGGGAGGAGTGGGGAGGAGTGGGGAGGAGTGGGGGAGAGAAGAGAGACAGCGGCAGGGCTGCTCGCGGTTGTTGAGAGAGATTCATGGACAATATACGAAATACACTGTAAAAAAACATCTACTACAAACTTTTAATGGAGGAACACACATACACTGCAGGGTTTCTCCTGGTCCATAGTTTTAAAATCATATCTGCGATACTGATTACTTTCATTTAATGGTATGATGCAGAGGTGTCAAACTCATTTTCATTCAAGGGCCACATACAGTCCAATTTGATCTGATGTGGGCCGGATCATTAAAAGGAAGGAGGGAAGGAAGGAAGGAAGGAAGAAAGGAAGGAAGGAGTCAAGGAGTGAGGAAAGAAGGAAGGTAGGAAGGAAGGAAGAAAGGACGGAAGGAAATGGAGGAGGAGAAGGAAAGATGGAAGGGAGACAGGACAGGTGGAAGGAAGGAAGGAAGGAAGGAAGGAAGGAAAAGAAGACAGAAAGGAAAGATGGAAGGAAGAAAGGAAGGAAAGAGAAGAAGGAAGAAAAGATGGAGGGAAGACAGGAAAGATGGAAGGAAGGAAGGAAGGAAAAGAAGACAGAAAGGAAAGATGGAAGGAAGGAAGGAACAAGAAAGAAAAGGAGGAAGGAAAGATGGAAGGAAGGAATTAAGTAACAAAGAATGAAAAGAAGACAGGAAGTGGGCCGGGGCGGACCCCTTGGCGGGCCGGTTCTGGCCCACGGGCCGCATGTTTGACACCCCTGGTATAATGAATTAGAGCTGGGCAGTATACTGATATTATACTGATATCGTGATATGAGACTAGATATCGTCTTAGAATTCAGATATAGTAATATCATGATATAGCAGAGGTGTTTTTTAGGTGTTGCAGCTGTTCTGTTATTTGCCTTTTACCCTCTTTGTCATTATTCTGCCGTCACTCGGTGTAACTGACTGATTATCATGATATGGTATAAGAGTCTTTTCTGGGCGGCTGTGGCTCAGGAGGTCGAGCGGTTGATTCCCGGCTCCTCCAGTCCATGGCTGTGTTCGAAACCGCATACTACACACTTCTATACTACATACTTCTATACTACATACTAAAGGACCAGATAGTAAGCAGACCGTTTACACTGTAGTAAACTACACTATTACCACAATGCATTTGGTTTCCTACCGGAGCTGAAATCATCAGGCTGAAGCTGATTTCATTTTAGCTCTAACTCTGTAAATAAACCACTTTATCCACATTTCTAACCTTTTTAGGAAGAAAGTAAAGTAGCCCTTTAGATCCACAATGTGACGCTAATGTGTCCAATAACACCTGTTTAAAGTTTTTTTCCTACGAATTCGGAGTTAGCCGTAGCGAGTAACACACTTCCTGTCATTTTCACAAAATAAAACATTTTAATAACTTTTATTATTAAGAAACCATAACGAAAGAATTGGTGCTTTTATTTTGTAGTAGGAAAGTATGCGGTCTCAAACAGACCCCATATGTCGATGTGTCCTTGGGCAAGACACTTAACCCCAAATTGCTCCCGTTGCCGTTGCTATGCCAACGGTGTATGAATGGCTAGTTTCCCTCTGATGAGCAGGTCGACACCTATGTGATAGCTCCTACCATCAGTGTGTGAATGTGTGAATGACATGTAGCGTAAAAGCACTTTGAGAGGTCATAATAACTAGAAAAGCATAATATAAGGGTTAGGGTTACAGTTCATTTACCCTTTTCCTGGTTTTAAAGGCGGCATGACAGTAAAATGATTTAATTTACCAGACTGTTCTAGCTATGTTAAGAGTCTGGGTGTTGTCCTTGGTAACACACTGTCTTTCAATCCCACATCAATTACATTACCCGGTTTGCCTACTTCCACCTACTGTACGAAACATCAATCGCCTTCGCCCCTCCCTTACCCCCCACGCTGCCGCCATCCTTGTCCACAGCCTCGTCACTTCCCGTCTAGATTATTGTAACTCTGTCCTCTTCGACCTCCCTCACAAGTCCCTCCATAACTTCAACTCAGTTCCTCCGTCCTCCAACAGCTCCACTGGCTCCCGGTTCAGTTCCCTATTCAATTCAAAGTCCTTCTGTTAACATTCAAGGCCATCCACAACCCCCCCACCCCCCATATCTATCCGACCTCCTCCATCCTCCTACTCCCTCCTGCTCTCTCAGATCCTCTTCCTCCATACACCTGTCTGTCCCCTCCGCCCGGTCTCAGCCGCTCTGCTCTCCGTCTCTGGAATTCATTACCACCCCAACTCAGAAACATTGATTCATTCCCCCATTTCAAATCACAACTCAAAACACATCTGCCACTTTAATATTGTCTTTATTTTTTTAAATATTTTATTCGAATTGGTGCTTCTTTTTAATGTGTTTTTAATTTCTGTAACTCTGTACGGTGTCCTTGAGTGCCAAAAAGGTATTATTACTATTACTCTATTATTTGCCTTTTATTCACTTTATCATTACATCCACATTACTTAAGATTATTAATCTGAAATGAAAGCACCAACAGTCATCCCTACATTGTCGTGGCGATATCGTTATCGAGGTATTTGGTCAAAAATATCATGATATTTAATTTTATCCATATTCAGCCCTATGATGAATAACATACGACAGATATGGATGAATATGAAGATAGCTGCTGAAACAGAAACAGTGGAAAGGTGCAAACACATCCCTCTAGGTCTACATGGTTGATAATATATAGTGGCACTATAGGTGTGATATTATATTAAATAGTATGATGAATAACATAAGACAGATATGGATGAATGTGCTGGAAGAGTGGGAGTGTGCAAACAGTAACGACCCTCTTCACGTCAGTCTATTTGTGTTTTTATCCCCCTTGAAATCTTCCTAGAGTAACTTGTTAGTCTCTGAGAGCTTTTCACATATGAGTAGCATATCAATTAATCACATTTCTATAAAACCATGGAGTTTCCAGGACTTTATTTTATCTTACAAGTAAGCAGAAATATCTGAAAGCACGACAGCTGAAATAACAGAAGATACACGTTTTGCCAAAAATGAAAGCATCACCAAGTTCACATTGTGCTTCTTTGAACTTGGATTGAAGTGTTAAGCTGTGGTAGTTCTGCTCTGTGTTGTTGGTGGTAAACAAAATATATATTTTAAGACATTTATAAGACTTTAAGGATCAGTGGTGACCCAGTTTTTGACGGAGGGGACCACCTCGAAAGTCTCTATGTAGGAAAAACCTTGAACATAGACTCACTCTTTTACACTTCTTTCTATAATAACCCTTTGTTGGTCTGCTCAGCTAGTAGAGGTCACCTTGTGTCATGATATCTGGTCAAAACCTAAAATCTATTTTACCCATTTAACTTTTTGGGCAATCACAGACCATCAGATTGTTCTATAGTTGCTATAGATACCGGTTGTTCTATGGTTGCTATAGATACAGGTTGTTCTATGGTTGCTATAGATACACGTTGTTCTATGGTTGCTATAGATACAGGTTGTTCTATGGTTGCTATAGATACAGGTTGTTCTATAGTTGCTATAGATACAGGTTGTTCTATGGTTGCTATAGATACAGGTTTGTTCTATGGTTGCTATAGATACAGGTTGTTCTATGCTTGCTATGGATCCAGGTTGTTCTATGGTTGCTATAGATACAGGTTGTTCTATGGTTGCTATAGATACAGGTTGTTCTATGCTTGCTATGGATCCAGGTTGTTCTATGGTTGCTATAGATACAGGTTGTTCTATGGTTGCTATAGATACAGGTTGTGCTAGTGTATAACGAAGAATAACACAAATCACTGCTGACATAAGAGTTCCAGCTGGAGACATTTTGAAGCTGAGTTTCATTTTTTCATCTGAGTCACTAACACGTTTTAAAGAAAAGGGTTTGAACAAATGAGATCGGTAGAGGTCTGTAAAACATCACCTTTAGGGTCAATGAGAAGAAAAATCCACATTTTTATGTTGTCATGGCCTCAAAGAGGAAGGAAAAGACAAAGAAATGATTTTTAAAATAGCACTTTTGTGATGTGACCTACAAAGAGATAAAGATAGATTCATATACTGTAGAGCAACTTGTCTCTCAGAGTTCACAGAGAGACACAGTATATGCATACAGGACTCTTATTGTAAGTCTGGATTTGACAGAAAGACGAGAGATTGACGTCAAATACATACACTTATAGTCACAGCCACGCCTTCCACAAAAAGCAAAAGAAAAAGACCCTTTAAACGAAGCAGCCATGACAGGTTAAATGTGCTGGGAGCTGGAAGTGGCGGGTCACTTCACACAGTTTGCCTCTGATAAACATGTTTTGCACTTTCTCACACAACGGTTATACAAGTAATGCACGTAATCATAAAACAGTATAACAGACGAGTAGAAATTTCCATTACAAAACAGATTAGATTCATTTGATTATCAGCTGAGGAGATGAGGGAGCAATGTGGCATCTAAAATAAATGATACGCTTTAGGTAAGAGAAAATGTTCTGCTTCTACTTAATCCAATAAATAAATAAAAAAAACAGCCAATTCTCACACTTCACTGCTTATTGCATAACGCAGAGGACATCTATTGAATACTTATACTTATATAAAGTGCTGCATAACGCAAAACAAAGAGGGCATTTGTCTGTTTAACATTAAAAACTGAAGCAAGTGCTGACAGAGTTTTGTAGACTAATCAAAAGAAAAGTGTTGCTCAGAGGAACATGAGTCACACTTATTAGATAAATTTGTGCCACAGAAAGGAAATTATACCATTACTTAAGGGGGAATTGGTTTTACATGATAACCACGTTGGTATGATTAGTCGATATAAAGTGCTGTGCAAAAGTTTTAAGGCACTTTTTGGTGTTTAGATTCGTATCCCATTATACAGAAACATCAGAAAGGCGTCTGATCGGTCCCAAAATTTATTCTGCGGCATCATAATAACCCCAAACATGCAGCCAGACAGACAGACAGACAGACAGACAGAACCAGCTTCACTCACAAGAAGAACAAAGAGTCCTGCAGACAGATGGTTTGGCCCCCACTGAGTCCTGATCGCAACATCATGGAGCCAGTCCGCCACCACATGAAGAGACAGAAGCTAATGAGGCGCTTAAATACACAGAAAAAGTTGTGGTTCCTCCAAGATGCTCGAAACAACCTTCAAGAACTGGCATTGATTTTTTATAGAATAGGATATAAGGCCGCATTCACACTGCAAACCAAAATCAGATTTTTAGCCCATCTAGATTGGAACCGGGTGGCTCTAATGAAGTCTGAACAGTTATAAATCACGACATCCGATTTTTGCAAAGTAGATTGAAACCAACTTTGGGAGGAAGTTTCAGATCTCATGTGGACAGATGTGTCTGAGTCTGAACAGCTCCAAACACTCATATCGGATTTGACTGTCCGTAACGTCTCTCTACGTCTCTACGCTACATCACTCTATGCGACACCAGACCCGCGCTTATTCCAGTTGTTGTTGCTAGGTGATATCACTGGAGGACTTATTCCAGTTGTTGTTGCTAGGTGATATCATTGGAGGCAACGGAGGACGTAAACATCAGTCCTTGGACAGAGGACCAAACCATAATCTTAATCTTAGGGGAGATGGCTCGGTTCAAGAGAAGCTCGAGGGTTTGCTGTTGCTGTCACTGTCGCAGTTATATGACATCACACAATACGCGCTAGATGACGCCTCCGCTCTGACAACGTTGCCACGGCAACCTGTCAGATTGGTCATTAATGCGGCCCAGTCTGAACAGAGCCAAATCTGATTTGGACACTTGCTAAAAACAGTGCGGACAGTCAGGCCTAAAAATCAGATTTGAATCAGATTTGCCGGCAGTGTGAACGCAGCCTAAGTGCATATTAAAAGAAATCACCGCCCTGAAATATGTAAGCCAATATGAAATACCAACAATAATGAAATAATTGAGTTTTTGGTCAATTTGAAAAAATATTCTGGATGAATACAAAGTCTGTGTGTCTGAGTTTTGTCATTTGGCTGAGGTGGAAAATGAGTCTCATTTTCTTTCTATACTGTAGAAATTATGACGACTGAAGAGAGTTACTGTTCCATGAAATCGTTTGACAACGATGTGACTGAAATATTCTGGTGCTCAGTTGAGGCAAAAACTGAAATGGCTGTTTAATTTTAATGTGTTTAAGTCTGCAAAGCCTGGAAAAGAAAGCAAGGTAGTTTGTTTAATTAGTATTTAATTAGATTTATAGTAAGCTTCTGTCAGTAAATGAGAAGCTCTTTACTACTCAATGATGGTCTGAAGATCTGAAGGATTGAAGATGCCTCATTTTTTTATTTATTTTCTTTCTTTACTGAATTAACCCCTTCGTTCAGTCACTCTATGATTTAAGATCATAAATCAGATAGATACATCACTCAATAATGCCAACACTTTAACAAACTCCAATATCTGCATCCAAATGACAACACTGGAGGGAGGGAGGGAGGAAGGGAGGGAGGAAGAAGGAAGGAAGGAAGGAAGGAAGGAAAGGAGGGAGGGAGGAAGAAGGAAGAAAGGGAAGAAAGGAAACAAGGAAGAAAAGGAGGGAGGGAGGAAGGAAGGAAGGGAGGAAGAAGGAAGGAAAGGAGGAAGGAAAGGAGGGAGGAAGAAGGAAGGACGGAAGGAAGGAAAGGAGGGAGGAAGGAAGGGAGGAAAGGAAAGAAGGCAGGAAGGTAGGAGGGAGGGAGGGAGAAAGGAAAAGAGGAAGGAAGGAAGGAAAGAAGGAACAGTCGAACCAGACGGGGTCAATTTGACCCGGGAGGACGACACAAAGGTTAAACCCTTCATTCAGTCACTCTATGATTTAAGATTGTATCCACATCACTCAATAATGCCAACACTTAAACAAACTCCAATATCTGTATCTCCATGACAACGCTGCCTGAGTTACTGTTTCAACAGTTTAAATATCTGCAGTCATATTTTTTGGCTTGCGTCGTATCCTCTTATCTCTCTGTTTACCATGTGAGGATCCCTTCTGTTTCACCGTGAGCTGGCCTATCGCGAGGCAGCTCAAACCACTGTTAGGCTGTTAGCACTTTGCTGGACGAGCATCAGCTAATCGGTGTGATGATAACACAGCACCGAGCTACAGAAATACAAAATATGATACCAGTAGAGTGTGAGGAAGGGAGGAGGAGAGGAGAGGGAAGGAGGAGGAGGGAGGAGGAAGGAGGAGAGGAGAGGAGGGAGGAGGAGAGGAGGGAGAGGAGGGCTGTGATAGGGAAAAAAAGCACCTGTTACAGTTAGTCATCTCTCAGTAACCGTAGAAACGGCCAATAGGGATGTAAAATTGTTCTGTTTTGACTGTTCCTTCCTTCCTTCCTTCCTTCCTTCCTTCCTTCCTTCCTTCTGTCTGTCCTTCCTCCCTCCTTCTCTCTTTCTTTCCTCCCTCCCTCCTACCTTCCTTCATTCCTTCTTTCCTCCCCCCACCTTCCTCCCTTTCTACTTTCCTCTGTCCTTCTTTCCTTCTTTCCTCCCCTCCTCTTTTCCTTTCTCCTTCCCTCCCTCCTCCTTCCTTCTTTCCATCCTACCTTCCTTCCTTTCCTTCCTCCATTCCTTCATTGCTCTCCTCCTTTCCTTCCTTCCTTCCTTCCTTCTTTCCTTCTGTCTGTCCTTCCTCCCTCCCTCCTACCTTCCTTCATTCCTTCTTTCCTCCCCCCTCCCTTTCTTCTTTCCTCTGTCCTTCTTTCCTTCCTTCCTCCGCATCTCTTTTCCTTTCTCCCTCCCTCCCTCCCTCCTTCTTCCCTCCCTCCATCCTACCTTCCTTCCTTTCCTTTCTCCCTTCCTTCATTCCTCTCATCCTTTCCTTCCTTCCTTCCTTCCTTCCCTCCCTCCTTCCTTCCTGGATGAGCATCAGCTAATCGGTGTGATAACACAGTACAGAGCTAAAAAAATACAAAAAATGATACCAGTAGAGTGTGAGGAGGAAGGAAGGAGGGAAAGAGAGGAGGAGGGAGAGGAGGGCTGTGATAGAAAAAAAAAAGCACCTGTTACAGTTAGTCATCTCTCAGTAACCGTAGAAACGGCCAATGGGGATGTAAAATTGCCGTCACCTTGGGAACAGAATGGACTGGAGAGAACGAGATAGGAGAAATGTATGGAATGAGTAGCGGAGCGATGGATACCATTATGACAGGTTATACTTAGCATAATAAGGTGTAAGGTGTGTGTGTGTGTGTGTGTGTGCATGTGTGTGTGTGTGTGTGTAGTTGTGTGTATTTCTGAGTGTCAGTCAGACAAAGAAAAATCAAGGAGTAGGGAGGAATTAATCAGCGCTCTCTTAATTTCAGTGGTGCATTCTGATGGATACAGTTATTATGTAAATGAATGCTCCTACGTTTTGCGCTGCAGATCCTAATTTCGCCTTCTGTGTCGTTGCCTCCTTTGCACACGGATCTAAAAGCGAGGAGCAGGGGTTATGTGGGTGTGAAAGATTAGCAGCAGCTCCTCTACGAGTGGAGTGAACTTCACTGACCTCTCTGAGTCACAATAACCCTTCGAACGAGCTGTATTGAGTTGTGTTCTCACTGCAGATATAAATCAGTAGTGGAGATTTCCTGCATAAATTCAACCCACTCTTTAGAATCTGCTTGTTTCACTCGTCGAGTTTAACCCTTTATTGGGCAAATAATTATATTTGGTAACTTCTGTAAATATCCCAAAATATCCTTCCTTCCTTCCTTCCTTCTTTCCTTCCTTCCTTCCTTTCCTTTCCTTCCTTCCTTCCTTTCCTTTCTCCCTGCCTTCTTTCTTCCCTTCCTCTTTTCCTTTCTCCCTCCCTCGTTCCTTATTTCCTCCGTCCTTCCTTCCATCTGTCCTTCCTCCCTCCCTCCTTCTCTCCTCCCTTCCTTCTTTCCTTCCTCCATCCTTCCTTCCTTCCGTCCTTTCCTTCCTTCCATCTGTTCTTCCTCCCTCCCTCCTTCTCTCCTCCCTTCCTTCTTTCCTTCCTCCATCCCCCTTTCTTCTTCTTTCCTTCCTTCTTTCTTCCCTTCCTCCCTCCCTCTTTCTCTCTGTCTTTCCTCCCCCCTACTTTCCTTCCTTCCTTCTTTCCTCTGTCCTTCCTTCCTTTCCTTCCTCCCTCCTTCCTTCCTTCCTTCCTTCCTTCCTCCTTTCCTTTCAATGAGTGTCCTATAAAGGGTTAAAAGGCTGCAACACTTTGAGCTTTGCCTTAAATTCATCTGAAGTGTCTTTGGAGTGAGGAGGAGTGTCCCCAATCAGCCCTGCAGCAGAGCAGATTTAGGAAGACCCCATACCGATTCAATACAAAAGACGGCTTTTGGAGACACCATCTCAAAGCTGGAGTCTGACTCAACCCATCATACAGAATTTCAAAAGAAAGAAACAGCAGAAACCGGAGCAAAGTGTGTCTTCGAATGACTGGTGCAGAAACGGAAGCTTTGTCTGCTCCTTTTCACCTCAGCCTAAAAAACACATTTAATATCTCTTCAAGGTGCGTTTGAGTACAGTTGGACGTCCAGCTGCTGCAGTGCTGTTTCCTGCAAAATACAGCAAACATAAACTATGTATTAGCATTAGGTTTGCAAAGGGGTGGAAAATTTCCAGTAAATTTCCATGGGAAGTTAAGCTGGGGAATTTTGGAACTATGGTCTCAGTAGCCCTGCAGTAAACAGTGTGCTATGTGAGCATGTGATAGCAGAGATATTCAACTGTACTGCATGATATCTGGTTGTTTTTGTCAGGATTATGCTCCAATGTTATTTTACACAACTATATTTAAGTTCCCTAATAAGAACATACCTTCAGTTTAGTAAATTCCCGGTTTATTCCCATTAATTCCTGTTAATTCCCATGGAAAGTTTCCAAGTTTGAAAATTAAAATTAAACCCTAATTAGCATTGGTGCCTAATCTATTATGCGATTTTGGACCTTCAGCATGTTCATAATGACAATGCTAACATGCTAACATGCTAATATTTAGCAGGTATAGCTAAGTTTATCATTTGCTATTAAGTAAACACAGTAAACACAAAGTAAAGCAGAGATTGATGGGAATGTATTTGGTCATGAACTAAAGTATTGTATTGAATGTTTGACCTTTGACCCTGAAGGAGACTTTACAGGTTCACCATGCCAGGAATGTTCATTTCATGGCAATCCATCCAACAGCTGTAGTGACGTTTCAAATGAGTCTCAGTACTGTGTCAGATTTCCTTGTTAGTTTCATATCTAGTCAACCTCATCCTGTCTTTGTCAGTTTTAGTTTTAGACATTTTATCTTTATCTTAGTCATTATTATTTTGTATATTTTAGTCAATGAAAACTGCAGCCATCAGATTATACTGAGTCATTTTTTTTTTTCTGTCATTGTCATTGTAACTTATTTCACATCATATTTTATCTTCTCGTTATCTGATGAAAACAGGTTGAACAGGTTGAATGATTAAGAAAGCAGCTTTGCAGGAAGAGTTTGGTCTGATGATCTCAATTTAATGAACACATCCTGACAGCCAACAGGATCTGATTTACATATTTATCCTGAACAACATGATTCACCAACTACGGTCCAATACTCTCTTTAACCCTCGTGTTGTCCTCGAGTCAAGGAAGAAGGAAGGAGAGAAGGGAGGAAGAAGGAGGGAGAGAGGAAGGAAGGAAGGGGAGGAAGAAGGAAGGAAAGAAAGAAGAAGGAAGGAAAGGAAGAAGAAGGAAGGAAAGGAGGGAGGGAGGGAGAGAGGAAGGAAGGAAGGAAGGAAGGAAGGAAGGAAGGAAGGAAGAAGGAAGGAAAGGAAGAAGAAGGAAGGAGAGAAGGGAGGAAGGAAGGAAGGAAGGAAAGGAAGAAGAAAGGATAGGAAGGAAGGAAAGGAAGTAGAAGGAAGAGAGGGAGGGAGGAAGGAAGGACGGAAGGAAGGAATGAAGAAGGAAGGAAAGGAGGGAGGGAGGAAGGACAGACGGAAGGAAGGAAGGAAAGGAGGAAGGGAGGAAGGACAGACGGAAGGAAGGAAGGAAAGAAGGATTAAATTTATTAAGAATAGAAGAAACAGATAGAAGAACATCAACCATGATAAGGAAAGGTAGCGTTGTACTGTATCAATATGTTAATCAATAGCAGTTTAGACGGGCTGCGTGTGACCTGAAGTCTATTCTCCTCTGTGTTATGAGTGTAACCACAGTCAGTGTGTGCTTTGCTCCGAGCGCTCCCAAACGTGGGTGACCTACTGTCAACACTGACTCTGAACTCCTCCGATGTAGACACACAAACAGACGACTCACTGCTGCTCGCTGCTCACTGCTCGCTGCTCGCTGCCCTCTCAATCTGGAATATTTACTGTAGTCTCCTCTTCGAGACATTTACTCAAGTTTCTGTTTCTAACCTTTGTGTCCGTCCTTCCTTCTTTCCTTCCTTCCTTCCTTCCTTCCTTCCTTCCTTCCTTCCTTCCTTCTTTCCTTCCTTCCTTCCTTCCTTCCTTCCTTCTGTCTGTCCTTCCTACCTCCTTCTCTCCTTTCTTTCCTCCCTCCCTCCTACCGTCCTTCATTTCTTCTTCCCTCTGTCCTTCTTTGCTTCCTTCCTCCCTTCCTCTTTTCCTTTCTACCTCCCTCCCTCTCTCCCTCCCTCCTTCTTTCCTTCCTTCCCCTCCCTCCCTCCTTCCTTTCCTTCCTCCCTTCCTTCATTCCTCTCCTCCTTTCCTTCCTTCCTCCCTCCTTCTCTCTTTCTTTCCTCCCTCCCCTCCTACCTTCCTTCATTCCTTCTTTCCTCCCCCCTACCTTCCTCCCTTTCTTCTTTCCTCTGTCCTTCTTTCCTTCCTCCCTCCCTTCCTTTTTTCCTTTCTACCTCCCTCCCTTCTTCCTTCCTTCTTTCCTCCCTCCATCCTACCGTCCTTCCCTTTCCTTCCTCCATTCCTTCCTTCCCTCCCTCCTTCCTTCCCCCCTTTCCTTCCTCCCTCCCTCCCTCCATTCCATCTTTCCTTGCTCCTTTCCTACTTTCCTTCCTTCCATCCTCCCTTCCTTCTTTCCTTTCCTCCCTTTCCTACCTTCCTTCCATTCACATTCTCCCACTTAAATGTTGACTTTACACCTGATGGAAATATTCATCTTTGGTGCAGTTCAATCAATTCAATAGATTTTCTTTCTTTTTGCTTTGTAGCTTGATAAGAACCGTTGGATGCAGTATCACTATGAAATATTTTCCTCTTCTTAAAGTCAGTTGGGAAACATTTGGAAAATAGCAAGAAGAGCCTCAGCCCACGAGTATGTGCTGCACTCACTGCTTCACAGGTTAGCTCCAACAGATGGGCAAAACACTGTGTGATGCACCCAGGAAAAAACATGAGGAAAAATTTATGCCCAGATGTAAAACCGTAATGATTTTTCCACCAAAGCCAAGACAAAAAGTATCCTGCACATACTGGTGTGTGTGTGAGAGGTCCATGAGCCTGTGCAGCATATAAAGTACCTGTTTGGGTATTTATGTGTATTTTCTTTTTCTCACTGAAACGAATGTTCTTGTATCGTTTTCACAAATGAGAACGCCAGACCTCATCGTTCATTCCTGTTTTCCCATCCCTCTATCCCCTCTGCTTCCTTTTCCTTCATCTCAGCTCAGGTCAGGTCAGGTTAGATTCCAAGTAAGCTCCAAAATAACCATCATAATTTATATGGGGGGAGCGTGGACGCTGCCTGCCAGAAATTCTATCTGAGAGTGGTCTGTGATATTATGTTCGCTGAAGGTGGGTTTGTTGTATAACACTTTGACGCACGACTGTCCGCTGTATATAGGTCTGCTCAGCTGTTTGGTAGAAGTCACTTTGTGTCATGATATCTGCTCAAAAACTAAATCTATTGAACCCATTTAACTTTTTGGTCAATCTTTACCACTTGTATGATGTATGTAATGCACAGACAGACCATCAGATTGTTCTATGGTTGCTATAGATACAGGTTGTTCTATGGTTGCTATAGATACAGGTTGTTCTATGGTTGCTATAGATACAGGTTGTTCTATGGTTGCAATAGATACAGGTTGTTCTATGGTTGCTATAGACACAGGTTGTTCTATGGTTGCTATAGAAAACCATACACACTATTTTTCACTTCATTGCACTTACCGACATACATTTGACATGAAACTCTTGCCAAAAGTTGTTTTTTCCTACCTGAAATATTTGCCGCTGGTTTCAGGGGGAAAAATATAAAACTCTGAAATAATAAATAGCCACACAAAGGTTAAAACTTAGTGAGATAAATGTTGACTTAGCTTTGTGGCAAATGTCAGCTGAATTAAGTTACACAATGCCAGAGAACATAGAATAAATGTTAATTATGTATTTGGCATTTGACTAATGTGAGGTAGAGGGAGGGGAAAGAAGAAATAAAAATGTTCATATATCACACACACACACACACACACACACACACACACACACACACACACACACACACACACACACACACAGAGAGAGAGAGAGAGAACAGGGCATCAAAGGCTGCAGAGTATAAAGTGACAGCTTGACCAGAAAGTTTTGTTTCTCTTCCTTCGAGTGAGAGGAAACAGACCCGCAGCCTCTGTATCCTGGCAACAGCCATCTTTCTGTGGCACTGATAGATGGACAGGATGTGAGGGTGTGGGTGTGTGTGTGTCTCAGTGTGTGTGTTTGTGTGTGTGTGAATAATGGATTGTGAATTTGCTTGTGTCTTCGGTCAGTTTAACCTCCTGCTAAATCTGCTTGACTCAGCGATTGTTCTAAATTTGTGAACGTATGCTTCGTGAGCAAACTGTCAAACCCCCCAAAAACCTTTAGTTTCAATTATTTACTAAGTTTTCAGGCTGAGCTGTAGATGTGTGCAGATACAACGAGGCTATAACAGAGATATTTACTGCGTATCATCGCTTCACACTGTAATACCTGATGATATGTGATTCATCAAATAAGGAGGAAGGTGTAACTTTGATTATTTAACACCTTTAATTCATGATAACACATTTCAAAAGAAGTTTAGTTGATGCTTTAAGCTTCCTGTCGTTCACCCGGGTCAAATTGACCCCGTCTGTTTTGGCTGTTCCTTCCTTCCTCCCTTCCTTCCTCCCTCCTTCTTTCCTTCCTTCTTTCCTTCCTTCCTTCCTTCTTTCCTTCCTTCCTCCCTTCCTCTTTTCCATTCTCCCTCCCTCCCTCCATCCTACCTTCTTTCCTTCCTTCCTGGCTTCCTTCTTTCCTCCGTCCTTCATTCCTTCCTTCCTGCCTTCCTTCCTTCCTTCCTTCCTTCTTTCCTTGCCTCCTCCCTTTCTTTCTTCCTTCCTCCTTCCCTTCTTCTTTCTTTCCTTCCTTCCGTCTTTCGTTCCTTCCTTCCTTCCTGCTTTCCTGCCTTCCTTCCTTCTTCCTCCCTTCCTCTTTTTCTTTCTCCCTCCCTTTCTCCCTCATTCCTTTTTCCTCCCTTCCTTCTTTCCTTTCCTCCCTTCCTTCTCCCTTCCTTCCTTCCGTCTGTCCTTCGTCCCTCCCTCCTCCCTCCTTTCTTTCCTTTCCTCCTCCCTTTCATCCTTCCTTCCTTCCTTCCTCCCTCCTTTCCTTCCTTATCCTCCCTTCCTTCCTTGACTCGAGGACAACAGGAGGGTTAAAGACATTTTATTTTGAAAGGATGATTTTCCATTTGTTGCCTGAAGGTAACATTGTGTAGTTACAGAAAGGTTGGAAGGATAATACGATGCTTGTTGGAGAAGTTGAGAAGAAAAGAAGGTTTTTTTATTAGTTTTTTTGTGCTGTTGAGTTTTTAGTTGAGATATTTAAGAGGTTTTGTTGCCTCAGACACGTTCACTGCTAGACATGCCTTTATGTGTGTGAAACAGAATTATTTGCAGCATTAATCCCGACTAGACTAGACTGGGCATCATTTCCCTAAATCATCTCCAGGCTGAAAATGATCTCCGTCCACGGAGCAAGAATGGGACTAAGATCGTCTCAGCCTTTAAGATGCTTTCAGGAAAAGAGGCTTTGATCTGCGAGCTCACTCCTTAGAAATACTCTGCGTCTAACACTCACCAAGAAAGTGAGAAGTATCCGTCACACAGGTTTGAGTAAACAGCGTGGTATTAAGTATTTTATTTAACGTGGTATGATATGGATAAAAAAAAAAAGAACAGCTGCTTTTAAAATAAGCTCAGGAGATGAAAGGAGGTGCGTGATACCGAAGGCGTTCTTATTGTTTGTTTTATTGGACAAAATGATGTAGAGAAGAAATGAAAGGCTGCGTGTGTTTAACATCGTTCCTCCAGAGAAAATCAGAATCAAACATTTGGACTGAACATCGAGGCTGCATCTCATTAAAAGAGAAAAGGATGGGTCACCTTCCAGCTGTGTGTAACTACAGCTAGCTACCGGCTACATGAAAACTGTACTGAGACGTGTTTGTAAAGACTGTTGGAAAAGTACTGGAGGAATTTCTTGAGTTGAGATGAGAAGGTCTGCAGGATGATTACAGCTCAGATCAGGGGTGTCAAACTCATTTTAGCTAAAGAGCCATATTGAGCCCAGTTTGATCTCAAGTAGGCCAAACCAGTAAAACCATCACACAATAACCTTAAAATAATATATAATATAATATCTTTACTGTAATAAACCATCTATTTACTGTGAACAATTAGCAGTTTCAACAATATTATTTATGTTTTTCAGATTAATTTGCACAATATTTTACTTAAGACATGAAAAAATATAATAATTATTTAAATAATTATTTAAATGTATGAAACCATAAAAAGAAATCCTCATAACTACTTATAAAAATATTAATAATATAACAATCTTATTTGTTACTACTATTAACTATTAATTTAACAAATAGTCAAACATTGGTAGCAGCTATACAAAATATAACATTTTGAAATAGTTTCATTGTTGTGCTTTGTGGGCCACTTTAGAAAAAATCATCAAATTTCAAAATAAAAGACATTTGTGCTGAAAAATTTGAATTATATTTCAGTAATCTTCATACTTCCCAAAGTTATCTAGTGGGCTGGATTGGAGCCTTTGGCGGCCCAGTTCTGTCCCACGGACCTTATGTTTGCCTCCCCTGGCTTCGATCATACTTCACTGAACCGCTGGAGCATCGACACAAAAACATTAATCACACAAATTCCTCCTGACTCAGTGTTTACCTGGACGGAGGAGACGACTCCGCTAATCAACTTTACAGAGAGACAGAGACACACCGATCCATCTAGTCAGGAATTTAACTATTTATATATATATATACAGTATATATATAAATATAAATATACATATATATATATATATATATATATATATATAAATATATATATATATAAATATATGGCTCTCAGGCTATATGCTGTTTATTTCTATCGACACAGAGTCTTCCTCGCCAGTTGGTGCTTCTGCCAAATGAGCATTTAGACGAGAGCCGACGAGACTCACTCGACTCACCCACCAGAACATGAAGATGTATTTTAGTATGAAATAAAGAAACCATGTTATATTTATACCACCATGTAAAACTCACTGGTGATAATGGACATGGGTACATAGTTATTGTGCTGTGTGTGTGTGTGTGTGTGTGTGTGTGTATTGATTCTAGAGGAGACATTTGCAAATTTACAAAAAACTGTGGAATATGGGGTTAAATATATTTAAACTTCCTGTCGTCCTCCCGGGTCAAATTGACCCCGTCTGTTTTGACTGTTCCTTCTTTCCTCCTTTCCTTCCTTCCTCCCTCCCTCCCTTCCTTCCTTCTTCTTTCCTTCCCTCCTTCCTTCCTTCTCTCTCTTTCCTTCCTTCCTTCTGTCCTTCCTCCCTCCCTCCTTCCTTCCTTTTCCTCCCTCCCTCCTTCTCTCTTTCTTTCCTCCCCTTACCTTCCTTCTTTCCTCTGTCCTTCTTTCCTCCCTTCCTCCCTTCTTCTTTTCCTTTCTCCCTCCCTCCTTCCTTGTTTCCTCCCTCCCTCCTACCGTCCTTCCTTCCTTTCTTCCCTCCTTCCTTCCTTCCTTCTTCCTCCCTTCCTCCCTCCTTTCCTTCCTTCTTCCTCCTTTGCTTCCTTCCTTCCTCATTTCATTCCTCCCTCCCTCCAACCTTCCTTCCTTCTTTTCCTTCCTTCCTCTTTTCATTTCTCCCTCCCTCCTACCTTCCTTCTTTCTTTCCTTCTTTCTTTTCCTTCCTTCCTTTCTTCCCTCCTCAGTTCCTCCCTCATTTCCTCCCTTCTTCCTCCCTTCCTTCCTCATTTCATTCCTTTTTCCTCCCTTCCATCCTCCTTTCCTCCCTCCCTTCCTCATTTCATTCCTCCCTCCCTCCTTTCCATTCTTCCTTCCTTCCTCCCTTCCCTTCTTTCCTTGACTGGAGAACACCAGGAGGGTTAAGAAAGGAAATGAGAGCTTTATTATAAATTCCAACCACAGTATATCTGTTCTGTTTACTCTTCATTTCCTTCAGCAGTCTAATTCCACTGAACTCACCACAACCTGACGTTACTCAACAAATACTGAAACTCATCCGTTCTCTCGTCGGTTTGCAGCTTCAGCAGTTTGAATCTAGAGAGCCGCCGCTGCTGTCGGCCAAAAAATGTTTCCACTATTGTGACTCTTCAGCTCGGCTTGAATCACTCTTCAAATGTATTCACAGTATTCTGATTCTGTTCCTTCTTTCCTCCTTTCCTTCCTTCTTTCCTTCTTTCCTTCCTTTCCATCCTCCCTTCTTCCTTCCTTCCTTCCTTCCTTCCTTCCTTCCTTCCTTCCTTCCATCCTCCCTTCTTCCTTCTTTCCTCCCTCCCTCCTTCTCTCTTTCTTTCCTCCCCTTACCTTCCTTCCTTCCTTCCTTCCTTCCTTCCTTCCTTCCTTCCTCTTCTCCTTTCCTTCCTTCCTTCCTTCCTTCTGTCTGTCCTTCCTCCCTCCCTCCTTCCTTCCTTTCCATCCTCCCTTCTTCCTTCTTTCCTCCCTCCCCATCTCTCTTTATTTCCTCCCCTTAACTTCCTTCATTCCTCTGTCCTTCTTTCCTTCCTTCCTCCCTTCTTCTTTTCCTTGCCTTCCTCCCTCCCTCCTTCCTTCCTTTCCATCCTCCCTTCTTCCTTCTTTCCTCCCTCCCTCCTTCTCTCTTTCTTTCCTCCCCTTACCTTCCTTCTTTCCTTCCTTCCTCCCTTCTTCTCGTCCTTTCTCCCTCCCTCCCTCCCTTCCTCCTTCCTTTCCTTCCTTCCTCCCTTCTTCCTTAAAAAAATTCAATGACATGGAGTCTTTCAGGATGTTATTAGTACAACAGGAAGTGACGACGGGTGTGACAAACCTCATTATGACAGCAGCCGAAAAAGAAAAGTCTGATTCCCATAGCAGATGTAAATGTAATCTTGCTGCATCAGATCTAGACACAATCTGGATATAGGAGAAGCATGTTAGTGCCAGGTGTAAAGGGGCCTTTTGTGTATTTGTTTGCGTAGGAGCTAGCGAGCATATCTGTGTGTAGGTGTGTTAGAATAAATGTGATGGAGAGAGAAAATCTGGAGTTTGGCTCTCGCTGCTATCGCTGCGCATGTGAGAGAGCCAGTGAGGATGTATGTGCATGTTAGGAGCGTGTAACAGTGTGAGAGATGACGGCCTGTGTAGGTGTCAGAAAGAGATCTTACCTGTGTGTGTGTGTGTGTGTGTGTGTTTGTGTGTTTGTGTGTGTGCATGTGTTGTGTGTGTCCTAATCCTCCCCGTCAAAATGATTTTACAGCCCTCGCTCATCTCCTCCAGTCTTTCCAAACAGAGGAAGAGAAGATTAGTCACACCTCCTCCACTGTTGCTCTCAGTCTCTCCCTTCATCCTCTCTTCCACAAGTGTGTATCTGTGTGTGTGTGTGTGTGTGTGTGTGTGTGTGTGTGCGCGTGCGGGTGTGTTTTTGTTTGTGTGTGGGCTCAGCGGTTTTACGTAAAGCTCCATAGAAAAGGCAAGAGAGTCCTTGGCAGCAGAATGCAATTGCTGCTCAATGGACCATTTTCTGCAGAGCTGACCCTGCTGTATTGAGTTTTCTGTAGAGCAGCGTACACACAAACACACACACACACACTTACACACACACACAAACACACACACTTACCCACACACACACACACAACAGGCTTTAGATGATGAAGCTGCAGTGAGACATTAATAACAAAAGAAAGGTGCAAAGACACACGTATAGAGAAAAATGCAGTGAGTGTGTGTGTGTGTGTGTGTGTGCGTGCGTGCGAGTGTGTGTGTGTGTGTGTGTGTGTGTGTGTGTGGTATGTGAGGGTGTGCACATGTGCCTCGAGGTCAAAGGGAAGTGGGCGGCATTCCCTCCATTGTGGAAGTGTGTGTGATGACACGATAACCTCACCAGCAGCACCGCTCTGTCACCTTTGACCTTTGGCCATAATGAGGCATTTGGGGGGTACACCTTGATTTACACCTTGTCATGTTTATGTAATATTTTTAATGTTTTAATGAGACTCACTGAGCATGTTTTTTGTGTGAGAATGTTTTTTTCTGTAGTCAACTTCATCTTTTTTTCCCCATTTATTTTTTTATTGATTTTAAAATTAATACACAGAAACAAGGTATTAGACTTTTTTTTCACAAACATCTAGACACCACAAAAAAGAAAAAAAGAAAAAAAACATACCTATAACCAAAATAAATTAGAAAAATATGAATAAATAAAAATAATACAAAATAAAATAAATAAAAATAATAATACAAAAATAAAATAAATAAAAATAATAATACAAAAATAAAATAAATAATAATAATAATACAAAAATAAAATAAATAATAATAATAATACAAAAATAAAATAAATAAAAATAATAATACAAAAATAAAATAAATAAAAATAATAATACAAAAATAAAATAATTAAAAATAAAAATACAAAGATAAAATAAATAAAAATAATACAAAAATGAAATAAATAAAAATAATAATACAAAAATAAAATAAATAAATATAATAATACAAAAATAAAATAAATAAATATAATAATACAAAAATAAAATAATTAAAAATAATAATACAAAAATAAAATAAATAAAAATAATAATACAAAAATAAACTAGAAAAAATGATAATACAAAAATAAAATAAATAAAAATACTAATACAAAAATAAACTTCATTAAAAGAGCGTTTTTCTTTCGTATCATCCCCCATCATGATATAATTAAAATCTTTGACAAAAAACCAATTCACAGATGAAAAATCAGTTTCATACCCAGAACTTCACAATTATATTGATCATTAATATTTGTCCTTTGTCTTTTTTTCATGATAGTAAAACATGTTGACTTCACAGCTCACCACATAATATCATAAAACTGCCAATTCTTCACATGTTCCCACAAATCTTAACAATAATCCTTTTTTTCTCTCTCTCTTTCTCTCCCTTTTATGTCTCTCCTCCTCTTGTTGATGCTCTGCGACGTTCCTCTATAAGGTAAGAGACTGATGCTTGCACCCATTTATCACAACACTGAGGTTCATTTAGGATGGATAGAGAGATAGATGGATAGATGGATAGATTGAGAGATAGATAGATAGATAGATATAGAGAGAGGGAGATGGAGGACAGAGAATGGATAAAGCGTAAGATTGATGGAGGGAAAGGAGGAAGGATGGATCGATACTGAGGCTGATGAATATAAAGATTGATGGAGGGACTGACAGAAGGGTTGACAGATCAACAGATGGATAAATTAATATATCTCTGATTAATAGATTATCACACAGACAGAAATAGACAGATGAACAGAGAGAAATAGAGAGAGAGATGGAGAAAAAAAAAAAAAAAAGGAGGTGGACAGAAGGACAATCATATCTACAAGTCTGCTAAAAGACATTTTGGCTGTGATGGCTTTCCTCTGTTGCCATGGCAGCATTGTCACATACCAGCTGGACTGGAGGAGAGATGACCCAACACATACACATACACACACAAACAAACATGCACACACACACACACACACACACACACACACACACACACACACACACACACATGCATGTATATCCATTTTGTCTTTAGCCAAATCGCTACTTATCCTTTAATAACATAAATGATCAACACTTCCCTGCAGAGAGGAAAGCTATGTAAAATGATGTCATTATTGCCGGTGTTTGATTTTGACACCCGACTGCGGGAGTGAGTGCATGCTTGAATATTCCAGCGCCTCCTGCAGCAGGACGTGAAGACTTAACCCTTAAACAGGCCTTACTAGTTATGTCATTTGCACCCGAAGGAAGAAAGGAAAGAAGGAAGGAAGGAAGGAAAGGAGGAAGGAAGGAAAGGAGGGAGGGAAGGGAAGGAAGGGAGGAAGAAGGAAGGAAAGGAGGGGAGGGAGGAAGGAAGGTAGGAAGGAAAGGAGGGAAGAAGGAAGGAAAGGAGGGAAGAAGGGAAGGAAGGGAGGAAGAAGGAAGGAAAGGAAGGAGGGAGGAAGAAGGAAGGAAAGGAAGGAGGGAGGAAGAAGGAAGGAAAGGAAGGAGGGAGGAAGAAGGATGGAAAGGAGGAAGGGAGGGAGAGAGGGAGGGAGGGAGGAAGGAAAGAAGGAAGGAAGGAAGGAAGGAAGAACAGATGAAGGAAGGAAGAAAGGAAGAACAGATGAAGGAAGGAAGAAAGGAAGGACAGGTGAAGGAAGGAAGAAAGGACAGATGAAGGAAGGAAGAAAGGAAGAACAGATGAAGGAAGGAAGAAAGGAAGGACAGATGAAGGAAGGAAGAAAGGACAGAAGGAGGGAACATTTACCCTAACAGCTGAACTTAGATCTGAGGAAGGAAGGAAGGAAGGAAGGAAGGAAGGAAGGACAGAGGAAGGACCCGGGAGGACAACAGGAAGGTTAAAGAGTCTGTATCTCCTGGTGCACGTTGTCTGTTTAAGGGTTAAAGGTGTTATCAGTAAGATGAGGCTCTTTTCTAACATCTTGTGGCAGCTGTGGGTAACAACAACAACAACAACAACATCAGCAGCAAAGTCGATTTTGCTCACAAATTTGAAGCTGAACTTGTGCGATAACTCCGACAGTGCTGCAGAGATGACCTGCGTATCATCGTGGTGTCTACCCAAGTTTTAAATTTAACAATATCCATGGCAACAAGGGGCACAAACTGACCCCAAGCTGCCAGCCAAGCTAAAAATGAAGAGGATGAGTTTACATCCTCAGGAAAGTAGGAAGGAAGGGAGGAAGAAGGAAGGCAAGGAGGGAAGGGAGGAAGAAGGAAGGAAGGATGGAAGGGAGGAAGAAGGAAGGAAGGATGGAAGGGAGGGAGGAAGAAGGAAGGAAAGGAGGAAGGAAGGGAGGAAGAAGGAAGGAAAAGAAGGTAGGAAGGAAGAAGGAGGGAGGGAGGAAAGAAGGACAGAAGGAAGGGAGGAAAGGAAAGGAAGGAAGGAAGGAAGGAAGGAAGGAAGGGAGGAAGAAGGAAGGAAGGATGGAAGGGAAGAAGAAGGAAGGAAAGGAGGGAGGAAGGTAGGGGGAGGAAAGAAAGAGAGAAGGAGGGAGGAAAGGAGGAATGGAAGGAAGGGAGGGAAGGCAGGAAGGAAGGAGGGAAGGAGGAAAGAAGGACAGAAGGAAGAAGGAAGGACATAATAAGGAAGGAAGGAGGGAAGGACAGAAGGGCATAAGGGAGGAAGGAAAGGAAGGGAGGAAAGAAGGAACAGTCAAAACAGACGGGTCAATTTGACCCGGGAGGACGACAGGAAGGTTAATAAACCATGAGAACACATTGTCACACTCAGAAACAGAAAGCGTGTAAATGATGCAACTACATGATGAATCTGTCGGCACTAAAACAAAATATATGTGATGACAGAGAGCAGGAGGGGCCAGATACATGACGTCAGGGGTGGGGAGGGGGCTCCGTATCTTTTAAGTGCTGCACCGATGGTCACTTGTGATGCAGAAAAATGAAACCGAGTGCAGAGTGCAGAGTGGATAGTTCAGGGGTGGCTGGGAGATCACAGTGTTCCTGGGCTGCTCGGTCTGTTTTTTAAAAGCCTGAAATCTCAGCGGTGGCGGCGGACGTAACAGAGGAGTGACATCATGGATCAGCAGCCTCGCCAGCTGCTGCTCATAATTTATGGTCACTTTGTGCAAAGAGCCAGTGAGATATTACTGAAGGTGATTGTAATCTAGTTTCATTCTAAAAAATGAATGCAAGATGTTACTCACAATTTATATAAACCATAGACTGTATAAAAGAAATGGACGTAACATCCGTGACGTCACCCATTGGTTTGTGGACTGCTGCTCGGAAGCCAATAGTTTCGAATCTGGGCAGCGCCATCTTGGAAATTTCAGGTGCATGCTGGGAAAAATAAAAACACTGATTCTACTTATATGGGCATGAGGCGGGGCCATGGGCGGAGTGGGGAGGTTGCTATGGTTGCGAGGGCTGGATCCTCGAGGACGTTGGTCAATCAACCTGTCAGTCAGGACGTAGCCACGCCCTAATGCATACCCTGCTTTATCGTCAAATATAAAATCAGGGAGGCCAAAATGTCCCAAATGAACATCATACTGCATTGAAGAAGGCTTTAAACTAGCGATTGAGACCATAAACACATTTTGAAAACGTTTACTGAGGTTAGAAATCAAGTGAGAAGTTGGTGAATTCTCCATTGACTTGTATAGAGACGGTCGCCCCCTGGTGGCCTTTTGATAGAATGCAGCTCTAAGTTACTTCCGTGTTGGCCTCATTTCAGAGGACTGGAACTCCCCGCCTGGTTTTAAGTCAAATGTTACCCATGATATACTGTAGTTCCTGTGGCAGCAGCTAACTAGATTAATTAGTTAATTCATTTAAATTTGAACAAACAGACAAAACTGTTATCAGTCACGATGAAAGATCAGAGCCACAGAGATAGAGTGGGGAGTCTGAGGCAGAAACAGAGAGATGTGTTGGAGCAAGGAAAGTGAGCCTTGATGTATAAACAATTTGGGCTATTTGGGAAATAAGTACATTATTATCTAGTTATAAGCTTCAGCCCACAAATAGCTGATTCATGCAGTTATCTTTTTCTT
>JAJDFG010000915.1:0-63717 GCA_021039105.1 Scomber colias | reverse complement strand
TATTTGGTTTACAGCTATGAAAAATGAAGCAGGGTACCGTGACCAAAACAAAGATGGCGTGGGAGCAGGAATTGGGCATAACATTCACAGAGGAAGGGTTTCTTCCTTCCTTCCTTCCCTCCTCCCTCCTTTCTATCCTTCTTTCTTCCTTCCTTCCTCCTTTCCTTCCTTCCTTCCTTCCTTCCTTCCTTCCTCCTTTCCTTCCTTCCCTCTTTCCTTCCCTCCTTCCTTCCTTCCTTCCTCCCTCCTTTCCTTCCTCCTTCCTTCCTCCTTTCCTTCCTTCCTTCCTCCTTTCCTTCCTTCCTCCCTCCTCTACTTCCTTCCCTCTTACCCTCCTTCCTTCCTTCCTTCTTCCCTCCCTCTTTTCCTTCCTTCCTCCCTCCTTTCCTTCCTTCTTCCTCCCTCCCTTCCTTGACTCGAGGACAACAGGAGGGTTAATAGAGAGTGTTTTCTGATACATGCAGTTTATAGTTGGGTGGATGGGTGGGGGTCCGACTCTTGTGGGGGGGGGGGGTTAGAAGAGGAAAAAGAGGGGAGGTACTGCATTATATGTGTGTTCTTAATACCTGCAATATCCTCAATAAAGAATTGAATATTTAAAAAATGAAGGGGGGGTAATTATTCATCTTATATCTTTTTGTTTACTGCTGCATGCACGCTCTCACTGCCCCTCGGCTTTCACATCATTTAGAGGCTTCACAGAATGAAGCATTGATCACAGAGGTGGAGGAGAGAGTAGTATGGATCAGGCTGCTAATTTGAATATGAATGAAATGTCAGATCAATGAGCGACCCTGCAACATAACCTCAAGCGTCAAGCACCAAAGCGAGAAAGAAGGGTCAAAATGTGAAAGTACTATACGACTTGGACAAAGCAGCAGAGTCAGCATTTCTTTATAGAGACATACAGACACAAATATACAGTCACACTCCACCATGCTGCTCTCAAGCCATCGAGTTATTGTTCAACGGAGGACAGAGAGGCTTCAGAAGCACTCTCCTTTCACTTGTATTACACTTAACCCTCCTGTTGTCCTGGAGTCAAAGAAGGAAGGAAGGAAAGGAGGGAGGAAGGAGGGAAGGAAGGAAGAATGAAGGAAAGGAGGGAAGGAGGAAAGAAGGAAGAAGGAAGGAAAGGAGGGAGGATGGAGGGAGAGCGGAAGGAAGGGAGGAAGGAGGGAGGGAGGGAGGAAGGAAAGAAGGAAGAAAGAAGGAAAGGAGGAATGAAAGGGGGAGGAAGGAAGGAAGGAGGGAGGAAAGAAAGAGAGAAGGAGGGAGGAAGGAAAGGAGGGAGGAGAGAAAGAGAGAAGGAGGGAAGGAAGGAAAGGAGGGAGGGAGGAGGAAGGAGGGAGGAAAGAAAGAGAGAAGGAGGGAAGGAAACGAGGGAGGAAGGAAGTAGGGAGGAAGGAAATGAGGGAGGAAAGAAAAAGAGAAGGAGAGAGGAAGGAAGAAGGAAAGGAGGGAGGAAAGAAAAAGAGAAGGAAAGAGAGAAGGAGGGAAAGAGGAAGGAAGGTAGGAAAGAAGGAACAGTCAAAACGGACGGGGTCAATTTGTCCCGGTAGGGCGACACGAGGGTTAAATTCCTCGTCTCCTTTCCATTTCTATCTTCTCTTCTTTTTTCTTCCCTCTCTCCACAAAGAATGAAAATATAAGCGCTGTATGAGCGCTGGCCTGACTGTTGTTTTCTCATTTTCTTATTACTGTGGACAGAAGCTGGTAAGTGTTTGTAGAGCAGCCTCATAACTTTAACACTGACCGGCTTCATCGTGTTAGCTTCATTAGTCTGACTCTGCTTTTATCTGCTGGAGGAAAGGAGCCGTCTAATGAACCGCTGCTTCAAAGCTTAGAAAGAAAATGCAGAGTCAACATTTAAATTCAAATTGACCCAGTCTGTTTTGATTGTTCCTTCCTTCCTTCCTTCCTTCCTTCCTTCTTTCCTCCCTCCTTCCTTCTCTCTTTCTTTCCTCCACCTACCTTCCTCCCTTTCTTCATTCCTCTGTCCTTCTTTCCTTCCTTCCTCCCTCCCTCTTTCTTTCCTTCGGCCCTCCCTCTTTGTTACCTTCCTTCCTTCCTTCTTTCTCTCTTTCTTTCCTCTCCCTACCTACTTCCCTTCCTTCTTTCCTTCCTCCCTACCTCTTTGTTACCTTCCTTCCTTCCTTCCTTCCTTCTTTCCTCCCTCCCCACCTCTATTCTGAGTCTCACCAACCTCAAATCCCAAAGTGTCCGTCCACTCACCATCACCATTCACCACTGCACCCAAACCCTTCAAGACATCATTTAACCCTTCAGACTATCAGGTTTTCTCCCAGTGAGGATTAAATGATGTAAATAAGGCCCATACAGTGATGAAATCCAGCTTTTGTTGCTGCCTGTCCTTCTTAATTCACGTGCATCAACTCAAGGACTCAAATCTTTGTACTTGATTTACACAGACACAACAAATATGCAGCTTTATTAGAATACCTATAACAGCATGCAAGCAAAACTGACTCCAAATAAGAAAGGATCCCACAACCAATTAAGTCAAAAAATAAATGTTGTGGAATAATATGCTCCAGTCACCTGCACTAAAATGTGCAATAAACTCAATCTGAGTTAAGCTTTTAAACATAAAACAGCCATTAAAAGTGATATTTAGTGAAATGGTTTAATGGATTTCTCTCTGTACTGTATGAGTGAAAACATTGCTGCAGTGGCCTGAAATGCTGTAAGTGTCAGAGTATAGAAGTATAAAATGTATATGTTTAGAATAGGGCTGTCAGCGTTAACGTGTTCGCGATTAGATTAATGCAATCGATGACGCGTTAATTTTTTTTAATCACATTTTAATGTTGCAAGCCTTTTTGTCCCTTCTACTCCCCCGTAGACGGCTCCTCTAGCTGTAGCGCTATGCTTTGAAGTGGCCTCCTGCAGTAAACCTACCGCGCTGATGGAAAGTAAGAGAGCTACTGGACTTTTGAACGGCTTGTTTAACTTTAAAACACTTCCAGACGCTTCAGTTGACAAGTCAAAAGTAAAATGCAACCTGTGTCAAACGGAGTTTAACTACCACCGGAGTACGTGGAGTTAGCAGGCATTTGGCCAAGTCAATCAGCAGTCGAGTTCTACTTTAATGAGCAAAGTCACAATCTAACAGGAATAAGTTGTTATATTAAAATATAAAACTTTAAGGACTTTATTCTCATACTGAAAATACTTTTTTCTGTGTTTTCTTTCAAACGATGTTGTATAATCTAATCTTGTAGAAATCAGACTGAATCTCATCATATGAAGATGTTTTCCACAGATTGTGGCATTAATACTCTGAGTCTATATTATAATACACAATACTATGATGGGCTGTTAGTGTTTTCTGCAGTTGGGTTGTTTTTTTTGTTTTCTTGTTGTTGTTTTTTTTGCATTAAAAAAAAAACAACAACCAGCTGAGGCCAAGCTATGACATCACATTCCATTATGGCTCTGGAACCCCGGTGATGTCATACAGCTTGATGATGTCATAGGGCCACATTAACTCAGAAACTCTAAAGTCAGAGACCATCGAGGCAGGGATCATTTTCTCAGTGAAACTCAGAGCGTCCACTAGGAAAAAGCTTTTCACACACTTCACACAAACTCTCTATAGATCTGATAGAATCTGTGTTGAACCCAAATGGCGAGAAGAAATATCTCAAGACATCAAGTAAGAATTATTTTTAACCAGAAATTCTTTTGGCAATTTTTTTTTATCTACTTATTTGATTCAACCAAAAATCATTGTGTGAAAGGGAAATATTTTAAATTGTTAGTTTGATATGTTGCAGCTGGGTGTTGAAATATTAAACATCTGTATTTAAGAGACTTTATTTAAGAGAAATACAGAAACTATATTTGACAGACGGAAACAATCGTATCTTGTTGCATGAAAATGATTTACTTGTAGCTAGTTGTTAAGGCTTATAATAAAACATGGACTTTAAGGCTGGCTTTACACGACAACGCTCCCGGGTGAAACCGACAAAATATTTTATCAGATGTGCCTTTCGTTTAGACGGCGACGGCGTTTTTGGGGCTTAAAAACGCAAAAAAATGAACCCACCCTCCAGAGTGGAAATCTTAAAGACGCTCCACCGTCGCGTTCCCGTCTAAAGGGTTGAAAACGCAAAAGTGTGCTCTGAGCTGCTCTTGGTGTTGTTGTATGGCAGTGCTTCACAGTACCACCTAGCCACCTGGCATGCATACTATATCAAATTTCACACACTTTTGCGTCACCGTGTGCATGCTGCAGATTTCCACCCAAAGACGCTCGTCTAAACGCGAAATAAAAAGTGGGAACGCAACGCCACTTTTGCGGATTGTGTTCAGATCGTTGTCGTGTAAAGCTAGCCTAAGACAGTGCATGTACATAATGTTACTGTTTGAAAATAATGATTATGATTAATGATGATAAAAAAGTATCTCACATCCTGTTAGATATTTCAGATGTATTTTTATTTAAATATTTTCTCAGGAGAATGAAACAATTAGTTTTAATGGCAGCAGATCATTCAGCTGCATAAATAAGTGTACAGATGAAGGACTTCCTGTGTGTCTGTGTGTATCTACAGTGAGAATGGGACAGTATTTTTACCTGCATGTACATTTCTGTCTTTCAGGCATTTAGCCAAATGCAGCGCGATAATAGCAATATCGCGGAGTCCCTGCGTCAAGCGCTGCTGGACTCGATAGCAGAAAATAAGAAGCTAGTCTCAGAAGTCTCTGCAATAAAGCAGCAGCTGGCCGACCGAGAGATGAGCAGCGAGCAGGAACGAACCAAACTGCTCAGTGAAAAAGACACTTTGGCTGCAAATCTGTCTCGGGCCAATAAAAAGTTCAGTGACATGGAGGGAGGCACGAAGCAGCTTCAGAAGCAGTTTTATGACCTTCGCTGGGAGATGAACAAGAGACTCAAACAAAAGAGACAAGTTCAATCTCTCCAACTCTCCATCACTGCTGACCAAAAACATCAGCAGGAGGATGTGGAGACGAAGCTGCAGCAGGTCAGCCAGGAGAAGGCCGACATGACGGAGATCATGAGCCAGAAGGAGAAGGAGCAGCTTCAGAAGCAGCTGTACGATCTGCGCTGGGAGATGAACGAAAAACTGAAAGAAAAAGAAAAAGAAGTTCACTCCCTGAAGCAATCGCTCCTGGGTTCCTCTCTGGAGAAGCGTCTCTTACAGGAGGAAGAGGTCGCAAATCAGGCCAATAAAAAAATCTGTGACATGGAAGAAGATGCAAAACAGCTTCAAAAGCGGTTTTATGACCTGCGCTGGGAGATGAACAAAAGACTGAAACAAAAGGAAGAAGTTGTTCAATCGCAGAAGCGATCCCTCCAACAGGAAGTCACTGAACTAAACAGCAAGCTTCTTAAAGAGAAGGAGGCTGCTGCTGACCTGGAGAGGAAGCTGCAGCAGGTCAGCCAGGAGAAGGCCGACATGACGGCGATCATCAGCCAGAACAAAACTAAATGTGAAGCTCTGGAGAAATGTCTCTCTGATGAGGAAGCAGAGAGAAAGTCCAGAGTGGAGAAAGCAAAGGAGCTGCATCTGAAAGCAGAAGATGAGCGACTCCAGACAGTTCAATCTCTCCAACAGGAAGTCACTGAACTAAGCAACAAGCTTCTTAAAGAGAAAGAGGCTGCTGCTGACCTGGAGAGGAAGCTGCAGCAGGTCAGCCAGGAGAAGGCCGACATGACGGCGATCATCAGCCAGAAAGAGAAGGAGCTGATGGACAGTTTGGCTGAACTGAGCCAAAATGAGATCACCATCAAGACAAACGAGTCTGAGTGGAAAATGAAATACAAAGCTCTGGAGAAACATCTCTTACAGGAGGAAGCAGAGAGAAAATCCAGAGTGGAGAAAGAACAGGAGCTGCTGAGAGAAAGTCTGAAAGCCAAACATGAGCGACTCCAGAAAGAGAAACTCATGAAGGAAGAGATCGCAAATCTGACTCAGGCCAATCAAAAGCTCCGTGACATGGAGGGAGGCACCAAGCAGCTTCAGAAGCAGATGTACGACCTGCGCTGGGAGACGAAACAGAAACTGAAACAAAAAGAAGAAGAAATTCGATCTGTGAAGCGATCCCTCCAACAGGAAGTCACTCAAATAAACAGCAAGCTTCTTAAAGAGAAGGAGGCTGCTGCTGACCTGGAGACGAAGCTGCAGCAGGTCAGCCAGGAGAAGGCCGACATGACGGAGATCATCAGCCAGAAGGAAGCTGAATATGAAGCTCTGGAGAAACGTCTCTCAGAGGAGGAAGCACGTCTGGAGCTCCTGGAACAGCAAAACGCTAAACTACAGGTAGGAACATTCACATGTGATTAATAAGCTGTTATTTATTTCAGAGTTTCACTTTTAAAGATTCATTATGTTTTTTTTATTTGTTTCAGGAGCTGGCTCAACTAACGGACAAAGAAAAGATCAAAATGAGAAAGAGAGAAAAGAAAGCCCAGAAGGAAACAGAGGAAAGACTAAAGAAAGAGATAAAAGAGAAGGAGAAAGAGGAGAAGAAGAGACTGAAGAGAGAAAAGAAAGAGCAGAAAGAACATGATAAGAGAGAGAAGGAAAGGTTAAAGAAAGAAAATAAGGAGAGGAAAGATGGAGAGAAAAAAGAGAAGGACAGAAAGAGTAACTGAAGAGACTTCTGTCACCTCTCCATCCATCACACAACACACACACACACACAACACACAATACACAACACACTACACACCATAGATTAACCAAATATTATTTATTATATAATTAATTTGAAAAAAAAGCCGAAAAAAAGAAAAAAAAACTATGAAAAATTATAAATATAATGTAAATAATCCTGTAAATACATAAAATAAGAATGTAAATATAAAATAATGTAAATACTAAAAATAATACTTTTTTATAGTAAATCATATTTTTATAGTAAATCATATTTTTGTATTAAATCATATTTTTTATAGTAAATCATATTTTTATAATAAATCATATATTTTATAGTAAATCGTAATAATCATGTATCCTATAATAAAAACTATATATATGTAAATATCTGTATATATAGTTTAATAATAAATAAATTAAAATAAATAAAATATTATAAAATAAATGAAAAGTTTAATTTTTTTTGTACTTTTATTTTATTTTTAATAGAAAACATTCATTGTGCTGTAATATAGAAATGTTATTAACTTCTTCTCTGGAGGTTTTGTTCTCTCTCATCTCACAGGTTGACTCCACTCCTCACCTGCTGCTGCTTTTATTATATCACTCACATTTCTGGTCATCCGTCTCCCTCTCTTTCTCTCTCCCTCTCTCTCTCTGTCCCTCTCTCTCTCTCTCTTTCTTTCTCTCTCTCTTTCTCTCTCCCTCTCTCTCTCTCTCTCTCTCTCTCTCTCTCTCTGCAATCCATAACGCGTTCATTTTTTTAAATCACATTTTAATGTTGCAAGCCTTTTTGTCCCTTCTACTCCCCCGTAGACGGCTCCTCTAGCTGTAGCGCTATGCTTTGAAGTGGCCTCCTGCAGTAAACCTACCGCGCTGATGGAAAGTAAGAGAGCTACTGGACTTTTGAACGGCTTGTTTAACTTTAAAACACTTCCAGACGCTTCATTTGACAAGTCAAAAGTAAAATGCAACCTGTGTCCAACGGAGTTTAACTACCACCGGAGTACGTGGAGTTTGAGTTAGCACCTCCACGCTAAACACCCAGGTGCAGCCAAGCCAGCCTCAGCTCCACCAAAGGACCATTTTTGAGTGTGGGAGTCGCAGCAGAGCCGTGATTGATTCCCAGTTAAGACACTCTGGTAAGAAATGCTTTACATTATGGGCTTAAAACTGCCTTCAAATGGAAAATAACAGGATTTTAAACATGCAATTCAAAACGTGATTAATCGTGATTAACTATGGAAATCTGCGATTAATCACGATTGAAGATCACGACGAAGTTTGACAGCCCTAGTTTAGAAAAAAGACTTTTAAATCCTACCTTTAAAGCTTCTCTGTTCCTTTGTAGCATCAGTAAAGTTTTATCAAATTCCCTTTTCAGAAAGTGAACAAAATAGAAGATGACTGCAGCTCTTTCTCCATCATTGATCTTTGTCCCGTTGTGAAATTGCATAAAATATTCAGAGGTATTTCCATATGAGAAAATGTCTTTTTAAATTCCTGCTCGGTTTGTTGAAAGAAAAGTGTATTTACATGTCAACGCTTAATTTTAATTCAAAGGGACACATTTTTATGCAGTGTTTGCTGTAAACCAGGGATGTCAAACATGCGGCCCGTGGGCCAGAACCGGCCCGCCGAGGGGTCCAATCCGGCCCACTTTCCTTATTGCTCCCTTCCTTGCAAATTCCCTTCCTTCCTTTCTGTCTTCTTTTTCTTCCTTCTTTCAAGTCCTCTTTCTTCCTTCCTTCCTTCCTTCCTTCCTTCCTTCCTTCCTTCCTGTCTTCTTTTTCTTCCTTCTTTCCTTCCTTCCTATCTTTCATTCCTGTCTTCTCTTCCTTCTCCTCCTTCTTGTCCTTCCTTCCTTCCTTTCTGACTTCTTTTTCTTCCTTCCTTCTTTCCTTATATCTGTCCTTCCTTCCTTCCTTCAAGTCCTCTTTCTTCCTTCCTTCCTTCCTTCCTTCCTGTCTTTCATTCCTGTCTTCTCTTTCTTCTCCTCCTTCTTGTCCTTCCTTCCTTCCTTTCTGTCTTCATTTTCTTCCTTCCTTCCTTCTTTCAAGTCCTCTTTCTTCCTTCCTTCCTTCCTGTCTTCTTTTTCTTCCTTCTTTCCTTCCTTCCTGTCTTTCATTCCTGTCTTCTCTTCCTCCTCCTCCTTCTTGTCCTTCCTTCCTTCCTTCCTTTCTGTCTTCTTTTTCAACCTTCCTTCCTACTCTGACATCCTGTCTTCTCTTCCTTCTCCTCCTTCTTTTCCTTCCTTCCTTCTTTCTATCTGTCCTTCCTTCTATCCTTTCCTTCCTTCCTATCTTTCATTCCTGTCTTCTCTTCCTTCTCCTCCTTCTTGTCCTTCCTTCCATCTGTCCTTTCTTCCTTCCTTCTTTCTAGTCTTCTCTTTCTTTCTTTCTTCCTTCCTACTTTCATCCTGTCTTCTCTTCCTTCTCCTCCTTCTTTTCCTTCCTTCCTTCTTTCTATCTGTCCTTCCTTCCTTCCTTCTTTCAAGTCTTCTTTTCCTTCCTCCCTTCCTTCCTTCCTTCCTTCCTTCCTTCTTTTTAATGATCTGGCCCACCTGAGATTAAATTAGGCAGTATGTGGCCCTTGAATGAAAATGAGTTTGACACCCTTGCAGTAAACTAAGGAAGAAATGCTCAGGTTTAAATTTATATTTCCACATTGGACCCCAAAAAAAAATTACAGTCACATCCTGTAGTTGAGTCGGGGGACACAAAGATAAGCACAAATGTATTACTGCTGCAAAAAGCTTTCTGTGTTGCTGACGATATGTGATGCAATTTTCTCCGCTTCCTTACCTCACCCTCGCTCTCTGCCTCTTGATCTATCAAACAGAAATCCATACGACACACCTGTACACTCTGCTCATGATAGCATAGAATAAGATAACTTTAAGGCCAACCATGCGGCTGCACAAGTATATACTCGTTTATTAAACTAGTTCACAAGATAACGGCACGATAATCAGTTATTGCCTGAACTCCTGTGTGAAATGTCTATGAAAGAGTATAACGGCTCATTTCCACCAGCTAATAATAAAAGTACCTTGTATGTATCATGCACTGACATGCTGAAGCCCCCCCTCCCACCCCCCCAGGCACAGGAGCAGGAGCTTTAAGTGATAGGAAGGAAAGGGTTATGGTTAGGGTTAAAGGAAGGGAGGAAGAAGGAAGGAAAGGAGGAAGGAAGGAAGGAAGAAGGAAGGAAAGGAGGGAGGAAGGAACGTGCTGAACTCGCCCCCCCCCCCCCCCCCCTCAAGCACAGGAGCAGGAGCTTTAAGTGATAGGAAGGAAAGGAGGGAGGAAGGAAAGAAGGAGGGAGGGAAGGAAAGAGAGAAGGAAGGAATGAGGGAAGGAAGGGAGGAAAGAAGGAAGGAAAGGAGGGAGGGGAGGAAGAAGGATGGAAAGAACGAACGAAAGGAGGAAGGAAGGAAGGGAGGAAAGAAGGAAGGAAAGGAGGGAGGGGAGGAAGAAGGATGGAAAGAAGGAAGGAGGCAGGGGAGGAAGGAAGGAAGGAAAGAACGAACGAAAGGAGGAAGGAAGGAAGGGAGGAAAGAAGGAAGGAAAGGAGGGAGGAAGGAAGGAAGGAAGGAAGGAAAGGAGGGAGGGAGGAGGGAAGGAAAGAAGGAGTGACTTACTGCCCCCCCCCCCCCGAGCCCAGGAGCAGTAAGTGATAGGAGACTGTTTCATTGACTGAGCCCCACACACTGATATACAGAGCCTGAATTCTCTTTAGTCCATATTGACTTTGTCTTCTTTACAACTGTCATGAACTAATTTCATGCTTCGAGTGGCTCTTTTTTCCTCGAGCCCCCCCCCCCGCCCACCACCACCACCACCACCCCTACCCCCACCCACCCCCTTTTGCTCTTGGGGTACAACGCTGAGGAAATATATAGCAAAGGAAACAGACTGTCTTGATTGTCTGATGCTACTGAACCATAGATGTTCCAGTATAGTGTGTTATCGTGCTGTATTACAGAGGAGATGTGCTGCAGTGTCTTTGCACGGTCACGCTTTGCCACAAATAAATGCACGTAGTTAAAGTAGAGTAAACAAGCCGCCAGACGTCTGCTTGATAGATCTCACTTTTATATAATGTGTAACAAGCGATATGAAGCTTAAGATTATATTTAAATAATCGAAGGAAAGATTTTTGCATTCAGCAAATTTAAAAAACAAAGCACATAAATACCAAATTAAATCACATTTGATCAACCTCTCTCTTTGCAGCAACATATTGTTAAATGTGATGTATATAGGGGTCAATTATGTTTTTCGGCCCATGTGGTTTAGAAGGAAGGTAGGACAGAGGGAGGAAAGAAGGAAGGAGGGAGGGAGAGAAGGAGGGAGAAAGGAAAAGAGGAAGGGAGGAATGAAGGAAAGAAGGACAGAGGAAAGAAGGAAGGACAGAAGGAAGGAAGGAAGGAAGAAAGGGGAATGGAGGAAGGAAAGACAAAAGAGAGGAAGGAAAGACAAAAGGGAGGAAGGAAAGAGAAAAGGAGGGAGGAAGGAAGGAAGGGAGGAAAGAAGGAGAGAAGAGAGGAGGGAAAGAAAGCGAGAATGAGGGAGGAACTGAAATCACATTTGATCACCTCTCTCTTTGCAGTTAGAAATGATGTCAACATATTGTTAAATGTGATGTATATAGGGGTCAGTTATGTTGTTTTGGGTTCATGTGGTTTAGTTTACATTTAAAAGGGTTAAAATTTGAAAGTAAACATATGAATAACTTGCACACATCCTTTTTTTTGTGGACCCAGCATCAAATTTCTGCTTTTAATCACTTGAATACACTCTTTTCCTTTTCCTTCCTTCCTCCTTTCCTCCCTCCCTTCCTTCTCTCCTAATTTCCTTCCTCTTTTCGTCCTTATTCCTTTCCTTCCTTCCTCCCTCCATCCTTACTCCTTTCCTTCCTTCTCTCCTAACTTCCTTCCTCTTTTCCTCCTTCCTCATTTCCTTCCTTGACCTGAGGACAACAGGAGGATTAAGGCGTCTGTCTGTCTGTCTCTGTCTCTCTCTCTCTCCGTCTCTCTCTCCGTCTCTCTCTCTCTCCCCCCTCCAGTTTTTCAGTGCCGGGGTTTTGTTAGTTTATTGCAGCCTGATCTCACAGAAATACGTGACGCGGGCACGACTTCTTAACACTGAATTCCGTGATGGGGACACGTAATGTGTCAAATTTACGTGTCCCAATCACGGAAACAATACCACAGTAAAGTCTAATGGGAATCCTCTTTCGTGGTGGACACACGGATTCCCCGGTTCAACTACGTCACGTAGTGGGCGGGGGATAATATTTCTAATCTATAAATCTTTTATTTTCTAGCGGTTTTTATTTTTTATTTCAATTTTTTTTCAAATGTATTTCCTTTCATAGTAGGCAAATTATATTAATAACAAGCTACTGAATGAGAAGAAGAGTCGGTCGTTACCACGGCAACGTCACGTCACGCTTCTTACCGGGAATCCAGAAGCTGTCATTCATTTCAATCACTGCCACTGACTACAGTAAGTATCTCAACCCGAGGCATTTCATTTGTTCAAAACACAAAAATGTAATACTGTTATTCCATCCATTGTTGCCCAGTCTCCGTAACGTTTTTTCTCTGAAAATTAGGTTGAATCTGTTAATGTTGGCTATCCGCCAACTATTTTTAACGTGCAGTTTTTAGCTGTCATGTCATCTAGCAGATTTGAATTATTGTTATCTATGCTGGACAATCTCAGCCGGCTTTCAGTGTAGGGCATGACATTCTTTTTTCAAGTGTTGTATAGACAATCAGAAACAAATTGGTGTGCTTTATTTAGTGCAAGGCAAATGTTAGAAGTTTGATTTTTAGAGATTACCGCCATCAGGGATGGATTGTAACAAAACGTGGCCCTGGATTTCTCCAGAGGATCGGACTGGTCGCTCATCCTGCGGTCAGACTTATACAGTCTATGGGTCAGACCCATAACAATAAATACATAATCAAACAAAAAGAAGACCTACAAGCAATCTACAGATAGAGTATCCTGCGTACACAATTATGCTATATTTTAATAAAACTCACTGTACTCATTATTTGATAAAATGAAATATACGACAACAGATAAAAGCACCATAAAAGCACTACAAGCACTGATTAAAAAAAGACATTATGCCAGTTATCATTATTTTTAGTTACTTGACTGTGTACAGCAATGGTTGTTTTTTATTAGGTATATTGCAATTTGGTTAGTTAAAGATGTAATCATTAGTTACAATATTTCGGTAATAGAAATTAAGAAATGCTCACTTATTTCAAATTCTATACTAATCATGTTTCTCTGCTTCCTGTTTTACAGACTTTTGCACATTTTGCACATCACACTCACACATAAACCAATAAAAAAAACCGCTAGAAAATAAAAGATTTATAGATTAGAAATATTATCCCCCGCCCACTACGTGACGTAGTTGAACCGGGGAATCCGTGTGTCCACCACGAAAGAGGATTCCCTTTTAGACTTTACACTGGTATTGTTTCCGTGAACCTAATCTTCAGAGAAACGCTACGGAGACTGGGCAACAATGGATGGAATAACATTTTTGTGTTTTGAACAAATGAATATGCCTCGGGTTGAGATACTTGCTGTAGTCAGTGGCAGTGATTGAAATGAATGACAGCTTCGGGATTCCCGGACAGAAGCGTGACGTGACGTTGCCGTGGTAACGACCGACTCTTCTTCTCAATCTTATTATTCATTTATTCATTCATTATTTATAATAGTAATAGATGAATTTGAAAAATAAAAAAAAATCTACTTATTTTCGTGTTGTTGTATTGAGAAATATGAGGATATGGACTGTGTGGAAAATAGCCGAGGCAAGAATCGGGTTATCCGGGCCGCGGGACAGATGCATACTCAAGAAGAATGAAAATCAGCCGGTCAAATATTGAGCAATGTAGCGGTGATAATAAAAAAAATAAAAACAAGGGTTTATTGCACAGATGTGCTCCGGTCCGGTAACGACTGACTCTTCTTCTCATTCAGTAGCTTGTTATTAATATAATTCGCCTGCTATTAAAGGAAATACCTTTGAAAAAAATATAAAAATAAAAAATAAAAACCGCTAGAAAATAAAAGATTTATAGATTAGAAATATTATCCCCCGCCCACTACGTGACGTAGTTGAACCGGGGAATCCGTGTGTCCACCACGAAAGAGGATTCCCATTGACTTTACTGTGGTATTGTTTCCGTGTTTGGGACACGTAAATTTGACACATTACGTGTCCCCATCACGGAATTCAGTGTTAACAGGTCGTGCCCAAGTCACGTATTTCTGTGAGATCTTGTTGGTTTATTGTTAGTTTGAGTTGGAGATTACCAGAAGTCTACTTTTCAGTTTTCTTTGGTTCATTTAGGATTAGATTGCTTTTCTTTTCCTTTTTGATAGTTTAGAAGGCCCAGTGATTTCCCTTCCTTTGTTTATTTCAGCTGGGATCTCCATCATCTTTTTGTTGATACTTTGAGTGCTGCTTTTAAGACCATTTGTTAAGATATTTTTTTAAATTGCTCATCTTGCCAACCTCTATTACTCACTGACACATAACGGATGTAACAGTATACTAAATTCAAGGTTTGGAGTCACAGTTCTTTTAGGTACTGCTGAAAAATGTAAGCATCCAACTATGGCTGATTGGCCAAAACTACTTCAATCATGAGTGACAAGTGAATCAAGCAAAGATAATCGTTAATTTCACAGATGTTGATAATTAGTCTTGTCAAAAGTCTTAAGCTCTACAGGGAGATTTTTATAATCGAGGGACATCAGTCCTGAGCAGCAGCAAGATAAAATCCCCCCATGGAGTCCAGACTCTGGTGACTGATGACTTCTGCTAAAACTGATAAGGCTGATGAGGTTGATGAAGTGATGAAGTGATGAATCTGTGAACGCTGGGTGGTGATGGAGAAGTGGAGGAGGGAACGTAACGACAGCATGAAAGCACTAAAAGCAGAGAGGGAGAAAATATATTTAAAAAGATCCTGTTGGATACATGTGACCAGCTGATGCTCACGATAATGACAGCAAAGGAAATTATGAGTGACCATGCATGAGAGATGTGAAAAGCATGATGATGTGAGAAATTATTAATTAGTACTTGTTGCTAAGGGAAACTAGCCAACTGTATATAAAGTAGTGTAAACTAGCTAACTGTATATAAAGTAGTGTAAACTAGCTAACTGTATATAAAGAAGTGTAAACTAGCTAACTGTATATGAAATAGTATAAACTAGCTAACTGTATATAAAGTAGTATAAACTAGCTAACTGTATATAAAGTAGTATAAACTAGCTAACTGTATATAAAGTAGTATAAACTAGCTAACTGTATATAAAGTAGTAAACTAGCTAACTGTATATAAAGTAGTATAAACTAGCTAACTGTATATAAAGTAGTGTAAACTAGCTAACTGTATATAAAGTAGTATAAACTAGCTAACTGTATATAAAGTAGTGTAAGCTAGCTAACTGTATATAAAGTAGTATAAACTAGCTAACTGTATATGAAGTAGTATAAACTAGCTAACTGTATATAAAGTAGTGTAAGCTAGCTAACTGTATATAAAGTAGTATAAACTAGCTAACTGTATATAAAGTAGTGTAAACTAGCTAACTGTATATAAAGTAGTATAAACTAGCTAACTGTATATAAAGTAGTGTAAACTAGCTAACTGTATATAAAGTAGTTTAACTAGCTAACTGTATATAAAGTAGTATAAACTAGCTAACTGTATATAAAGTAGAGTAAACTAGCTAACTGTATATAAAGTAGTTCAACTAGCTAACTGTATATAAAGTAGTGTAAACTAGCTAACTGTATATAACGTAGTTTAACTAGCTAACTGTATATAAAGTAGTGTAAACTAGCTAACTGTATATAAAGTAGTTTAACTAGCTAACTGTATATAAAGTAGTTTAACTAACTAACTGTATATAAAGTAGTATAAACTAGCTAACTGTATATAAAGTAGAGTAAACTAGCTAACTGTATATAAAGTAGTGTAAACTAGCTAACTGTATATAAAGTAGTATAAATTAGCTAACTGTATATAAAGTAGTGTAAACTAGCTAACTGTATATAAAGTAGTAAACTAGCTAACTGTATATAAAGTAGTATAAGCTAGCTCCACCTCAAGCAGCTACAACAGTAACATGCTGCTCTAACACTGATGCTTCACTATTAATAATCTAATGATGTCATATATAATAATATATCAGTCAGAGGGACCAAACTAATATTTTTTAAATCAGATTTATGAATGACTTGTAACATCCGATTAATAAATTGTACTTTTTCTGAATTTTACAATGGTAGCATTCAATTAAATAATTTATTTTCTGTGATTAGACTTTTATTTAGTAAGTCTTTTGATATGTTTCCCGTGAGATGAAGAGATGAGCTACTTCCCCCTGATTGCGCAATCAACAGCATACAGTAGGCGGTCTTTGCTTGTCTCAGTTCAATGACAACTTTATAAAATAACAGCATCAAAGTGTAATTTTGTATTGAGGGTTTTCTTTTTCCTTTAATGTGAAATCCCTCTTTTTCATTAGTTAAAGAATATCATAATTAACCCAAGGTAGAGATTTAAATGGCTTTATACGCCTTTTATTTGTATTTATCATGATATTTCAACATTTATTTGAATCATATGTTTGTAGAGCTGAATCTCTATTATTTATATTTTGTACTTCACGGTCAGTTTCCTGATAATCAAGGTCAATTTTCTGATCAGCCAGACTTCTTGTCTTGTTACTTGCTCAGATTTATTCATAAACATTTCAAGCCTTGTTGGGTTTTTTATTATTTAATGCAATTTATATTTTGATGTGATCATTTGAGATTTTGCTCAGTGCCGTTGTCCAGACAGTTTATGGTTTATAAGTAATTCTTGTTTCACTGTGACGATTCAATCTAAACCAGAATGAAAAAGAGACACTGTGAGAAGAAGGATTACTTTGTTAAAAGATTAGAAATCACTCCGATGTGTCATTCTGGAGGGAATGGTCCAACTATGTGTTCGGTGGTTTAATAATTTAATTCCTTCTTTCGTCCATCCTTCCTTCCTTCCTTCCTTCCTCCCTCCCTTCTTCCTCCCTCCCTTCCATCTTTCCTTCTTACCTCCTTTCCTTCCGTCTTCTTCTCTTCCGTCCTTAACTCAAGGACAACCTGAGGGTTAATTGTATGCCTTGTGATTAAAAATATTAAAACTAGTTTTAAAAGCAGCATCAGGTTTGTTCAAATGTACATTTAGTATTTTTGTTGGTTTTTTGTCATATATGAAATATTTGCACCATTTTTAACCAAAAGTAAGACTGAATGCTCCTGAAAATGTCAAATGGTGTAACCACAAAAGAATGATGAATATTCAATATTTTATCACCTACAGTGTATTTAAGTGGACTTATACTAATAATGACTGTAAATGTTTCCTGATCTCCATGGTTACCCAGATTAAATGTAATATTTAGAACAATAGTATTCCATTAGCTTTATTTAATATGAAAGTTATAATGTAAGATCATGCCAAACTAGTTGATATGGTGTTTTATTGACTATTTACTGTTTTTAAGCAAGTTGAATTATCTGGTACAAAGTTTTTATGGTTACACCACTTAGACATTTTTACCATAATCCTCTAATATATTCTCTCTAAATGGATTAAAAGCAGAAATTTGATGCTGGGTCCACAAAAAAAGGATGTGTGCAAGTTATTCATACGTTTATTTTCACATTTTAACCCTTTACATTTAAACTAAACCACATGGACACAAACAAACCAATCCATATGCATAAAAATTACATATAACAATGTGCTATCCATAGACTGGGGAACGTCACGACTGCTTATAGTAGTTTATAATTAATTAGCATTACAGATTCAAGGCTAAGCCATCTGTTTTACTCCTAAAGTGAGTGCATGTGGGATTTAACAGCTTCATCACTCTCCACTAACTTTTGTTAGTCAGTTTTTTTCAGACCTGAAAGACAAACTAGTTTATTTTGTTTTGTTTACTGGTATATTTTTATATGTTCTGTGACTCATTATAAATCACAATCCACCTTTGTTGTTTCTGCATGTTTATGTAAAAGCATCTCACCTATATGCCCACTCACTGCCACGATCTCTCGCTCTCTCTCTCCCTCTCCCTTCCTCTCTCTTCCAGTTTCCTGCAGTCTCTCTCTCTCTCTCTTTTCTCTTTCTCTCTCTCTCTCTTTCTATTTTCCGGTTTCCTGCAGTCTCTCTCTCTCTCTCTCTCTCTCTCTCTCTCTCTCTCTCTCTCTCTCTCTCTCTCTCTCTTTCTCTTTTCCAGTTTCCTGCAGTCTCTCTCTCTCTCGCTCTCTCTCTCTCTTCCTCTTTTCCAGTTTCCTGCAGTCTCTCTCTCTCTCTCTCTTTTCCAGTTTCCTACAGTCTCTCTCTCTCTTTTCCAGTTTCCTACAGTCTCTCTCTCTCTCTTTCTCTTTTCCAGTTTCCTGCAGTCTCTCTCTCTCTCTCTCTCTCTCTCTCTCTCTCTCTCTCTCTTTCTCTTTTCCAGTTTCCTGCAGTCTCTCTCTCTCTCTCTCTCTCTCTTTTCCAGTTTCCTACAGTCTCTCTCTCTCTCTCTCTCTCTCTCTCTCTCTCTTTCTCTTCCAGTTTCCTGCAGTCTCTCTCTCTCTCTCTCTTCCCCTCTCTCTCTCTCTATTCCTCTCTCTTCCAGTTTCCTGCAGTCTCTCTGTATAGTAACTAGCTCTCTCCTCGCTGTGGTTGATGTAAAACATGTGTGTCCCTTCCTGTTGGCACATCCTGGGTAACATCTGTGACAGCTCGTTTACTCCCAGGGTAAACGGAGGTGTACCAGAAGCTGTCTTTTTCGGAGCTGTTACCTCCTGGGCTGCAGATAGAAAGGGGCTTTCACTTTCAAAGAGATGCTAGTGGGCAGAGGGGATTTCCTCACTCCTCAAATATAAAGCCCCTTTAGATTTTCTCAGTCTCTCTCCAGTGATTTTGTTTCTTCATGTTGAAATACGTTTTAGTATGAAAGAGTCAGGTTTGAAAGTTTATTTTTCAGGGACAGTGAATATTAATAAACATATCTATAAATACGCCAGAATTAGCCCAAAGGCTAGTTTTTCATCTGTTGTCGCTGGCCAGCTTTGAGTTGGCAGCCTAAAATCAAGATCAAGAAACAGATTTAATCCTCATGTCAAGGAAGGAAGGGAGGAAGACGGAAGGAAGGAAGGAGGGAAGGAAGGAAGGAAGGAAGGAAGGATGGAAGGAAGGAAGGGAGGAAGAAAGAAGGAAGGAAAGAAGAAAGAGAGAAGGAGGGAGGGAGGAAGGACAGACAGAAGGAAGTAAGGGAGGGAGGAAGGACAGATGGAAGGAAGGAACAAAACAGACGGGGTCAATTTGACCCGGGAGGACGACACAAAGGTTAAAACATTATAAGACAAGTTAGTTACAATAAGTATAAAACACAAAGTGACATTAAGCAGCACACAGTAAAGGTAAAGCAAACTACGACTGAACAAAGCAACAAACAAACAGTTACAGAGCAGTTAGACATAAGCAAGAACTAATGTGCTAAAATGGACGTAAGCAGGTAAAACCAGGCGGGGAGTTCTGGTCCTCTGAAATGAAGCCAACGCAGAAGTAACTTAGAGCTGCATTCTATCAAAAGGCCACCAGGGGGCGACCGTCTCTATACAAGTCAATGGAGAATTCACCAACTTCTCACTTGATTTCTAACCTCAGTAAACGTTTTCAAAATGTGTTTATGGTCTCAATCGCTAGTTTAAAGCCTTCTTCAATGCAGTATGATGTTCATTTGGGACATTTTGGCCTCCCTGATTTTATATGTGACGATAAAGCAGGGTATGCATTAGGGCGTGGCTACGTCCTGATTGACAGGTTGATTGACCAATGTCCTCGAGATCCAGCCCTCACAACCATAGCAACCTCCCCGCTCCCGCCTCATGCCCATATAAGTAGAATCCGTGTTTTTATTTTTCCCAGCATGCACCTGAAATTTTCAAGATGCCGCTGCCTAGATTCGAAACTATTGGCTTCCGAGCAGCAGTCCACAAACCAATGGGTGACGTCACAGATGTTATGTCCATTTCTTTTATACAGTCTATGGGTAAAACACATATGAGCAGCTATCATAGATGCCAGATGCCTTTTTCAGCAAACCTTTGGATGGTGGTGTGTTGTTTTGGCTTTCTCTGCCCTTTCTAATTTTATTTTACAACACCTTTGAAAACCTTATTAGCTGATATGAATTCTGGGTCATGCATTAAATTCCATGAAGGGCTAACCAGAGGCTCGTTGAGATAACCATTGAAACCGGCCCTGAACCCCTCAGTGTAGCTGCTGATGCTGTACAGCTCTCCTTTAGTTGTCCAGATGGATCCATAAAAACTGCCTCCAGACTGTATTTAGCTCGGCCTGCTTGAAAGACTGACTGTAGCTGACTGTAGGTGTTTGTATTTTTGAGACTTGGCCAAGTTCAGAGGCTGTTAGCTGCATTTTTTTGCTCTTCTCTTTCTTTTCTAGGTCGGCTGATGTCATGTGATCACACCTGGATGTTTGAACTGAAGTATTCAGGCGCCTGTCTTTACCCTCATTCCTCTTTCTTCTGTCAGCTATTCATAATTTAACTCAACTGTTATTTAAAGAGACATGTTCATCATTAAAAGTCTGAGTGCTGTTGTACTATTACTTGGTTGGAATTAACTGTTGTATAATACACAGGGATGGAAGATACTTTAGAAATGTAATAGGTTACAGATTACCAGTTATCTTATTTAAACTGTTGTCCTCGAGTCAAGGAAGGACGGGAGGAAAAAGGAAGGAAGGAATGGAGGGAGGGAGGAAGGGAGGGAAGGAAAGGAAAGGAAAGGAAAGGAAAGGAAAGGAGAGAAGGAGGGAGGGAGGACAGATGGAAGGAAGGAAGGAAAGGAGGGAGGAAGGAAGGGAGGAAAGGAAAGAAGGAAGGACAGATGAAAGGAAAGAAGGAACATTCAAAACAGACGGGGACAATTTGACCCGGCACGAAGGTTAATCAAAGTAATGTAACTTACTTTTCTCATTTTTAACCAATGTTTCCAGCTGTTAGGGTAAATGTTCCCTCCATCTGTCCTTCCTTCCTTCCTCCCTTCCTTCCTTCCTTCCTTCCTTCCTAAAATCTAAGTTCAGCTGTTAGGGTAAATGTTCCCATCAAGCACCAAAATCTAAGCTCAGCTGTGTTGTCATGGATACTGACATGATTTATAAGGGAGATCATTTCTTATAAAGCAACATTTATGTCTCATTGTAAAATGTATTCATTAGTTCATGTAGATTTTGGAATATAAAATAAAGATATTTGATGAATAAAGTGGCTTTAATTGGTACTGTGACTCCAAATAAGTCCACATCATGATTTATTTACTAAATATAAATAAAAATATTGATTTCAAAGAATTAAAAGCAGCAATATATGTATTCAGTAACATGTTAAATATTAAAAAATGAGGAAAAAACCCTCCTGAGTAAAATCTTAAAGGTCTGACTTCAGATGTAACCTCCTTTATAATCAACTTTTAACATTTGCAGTGGATTACATAAATTACATTTATTTTGTAATTAAATAATGTAACTAGTTCTACACAGCTTAGGTTATCTGAGGTTACCCACTAATGGTTTCTACGATAAAGACCGAAGGGTCAAAGCTACTATAAACTCTGAGAGAAAGTTATTTTTTTTCTTTAAGTGAACCTAATGTCACATTTCTCTCTTAAAGCCCCGGGGTAAATACTGGAGGTCAGGGCGCTGGGTCGGATTCAGCGCTGTGCTCAAAGGCACTTTGGGAAGGGTGGAAGGTCTGACTCTGCTGAGCTCACTTCCTTTTTAATGGCATTGCTTCCCTCATCCTGTGGGTCTCGATCTTCTCAAAAGGGTCACAAGACAATTTCGAAGAGGGGGAGAGCGAGATGAATAATGAGATATGAAAGACAGAAATCACATTTTCAAGTTTTTCAGACTTTTTTCCCCTCTTTTTTTCCTGGTGGAATGCTGCAGAGTTTTACCTCCTCAGGCCGCTAAAACTATTAAAAAGAGAGAGAGAGAGAGAGAGAGAGAGAGAGAGAGAGAGAGAGAGACGGAGAGAGAGAGAGAGAGAGAGAGAGAGAGAAATATATCACTGTTTGATTGAATTGCTCACAGCTTACAGACAAATACAACCTGTAATAAGAGTTTCGAGTCAGTATTGCTTTACTTTAACCCTCCTGTTGTCCTCAGGTGAAGGAAGGACAGGAGGAAGGAAGGAAAGAAGGAAGGAAGGAAAGGAGTAAGGAGATAAAGGGGGAGGAAGGAAAGAAGGAAGGAAAGGAGTAAGGAGGAAAAGAGAAAGGAAGCAAGGAGAGAAGGAAGGAAAGGAGTAAGGAGGAAAAGATTAAGGAAGGAAGGAAGAAAGGAATAAGGAGGGAAGGAAGGAAGGGAGTAAGGAAGGAAGGAAAGGAGTTTTTTCCCCCTTCTCCTTCCGTCCTTCCTTCTTTCCTTCCTCCCTCCTTCTCTCTTTCTTTCCTTCCTCTTTCCTTCCTCCCTTGCTTCTTTCCTCCCTCCATCTCTTTTTCTTCCTTTCTTCTGTCCTTCCTTCCTCCCTACCTCCTTCTTTCCTTCCCTCCTTCCTCCTTCCCTCTTTCCTTTCCTTCCTCCCTTCCTTCTTTCTTCCCTCCTTCCTTCTTTCTTTCTTTCCTCCCCCTTCCTTCTTTCTGCTATCCTTTCCTTCCTTCCTCTTTTCTTTCCCTTCCTCCTTCCTTCCTTTTTCCTCCCTTCTTTCCTCCCTCCCTCCCTCCCTCCCTCCCTTCCTTCCTTCCTTCCTTCCTTCCTTTCCTTCCTTCCTTGACTCGAGGTAAAATATATCAGATATTTTTACCTTAATCCTAAAGATATAATTTAACACAAGATTTGATCCATTCTGACAGTTTACCAACAAACTAGTTAGTCGGTTACCATGGTATCAAATAATGAATCATGCTTCAGAGGTTTTTAAGACCCCGACTGAAAAAAAAGAAAAGGTTTTATAACTTTAACTTTATAACTTTCCTCCCTCCCTCCTTCTCTTTCTTTCCTTCCTCCCTTCCTTCTTTCGTCCTTCCATCCCCTTTTCTTCCTTCCTTCTTTCCTCCCTCCCTCCTTCTTTCCTTCCCTCCCTCCTTCTTTCCTCCGTACCTCCCCCCTTCCTTCTTTCTTTGTACTTCTGTCCTTCCTTCCTCCTTTCCTTCTTTTCTCCCTCCATCCCCTTTTCTTCCTTCCTTCCCTCCTTCCTTCTTTCCTTCCCTCCTTCCTTCTTTCCTCCCTACCTTCTCCCTTCCTTCTTTCTTTTGTCCTTCCTTCCTTCTCTCTTTCTTTCCTCCCCCCACCTTCCCTCTTCCCTCCCTCCTTCCTTCTCTCTTTCTTTCCTCCCCCCTACCTTCTTTCCGCTGTCCTTCTTTCCTTCCTTCCTCTTTTCTTCTTTTCTTTCCCTCCCTCCTTCCTTCCTTCCTTTTTCCTCCCTTCCTTTCCTCTCTTCTTCCTACCTTCCTTCCTTGACTTAAGGTAACACAAGATTTGATCCATTCTGACAGTTTACCAACAAACTAGTTAGCCGGTTACCATGGTATCAAATAATGAATCATGCTTCAGAGGGTTTTTAAGACCCCGACTGAAAAAAAAAAAGAAAGGTTTTATAACTTTTTCTTTTTATTGCAGCAGTTAATCATTCACGCAGAGCTCCCAGCTGTCAGAGAACTCATCACTTCATGGGAACAGCAGTTAAATGAAGTGGTTTAATTAGCTCACTCCCCCATCAAAAGACATTTAAAATGCAGGTTTTCTTTAAAAACAGAAAAGAAAAAAGAAAAGAAAAATGCACCAGTGAATATACACAATCTAATACACAAAAGGCTAAACACACCATTAGTGATGGCGTGATATCAATCATGGCTCCAAACCCAAAGAGCTCGGCCACAAGCTTCACTTAAAGGAGAGAAGAAGTTGAGTTGAAATTGACCGTGAAGCCGTTGGGAGCCATTAAGAGTAGTTTTGTTTTTCAAAGGCATTTCCAAGTTAGTGAGGTGGTTACTAGCTTAACGTCACATTTGATTCTAAATGGGTTGATTAAGACGGAAAACTGCAGCTGGTCATTAAGTCTTTGTTTTGGTTCTGTGGAGGAAAGTTTTTTTTTTTTTTTTTTTTTTTACCTCAGCGAGAGGAAGAAAAAAATGTCTGTGTTTAACCCTTTAATGTCTGAACCATCAAATAATTGACAGAAAATTTAACCTTCCTTCCTTCCGTCTCTCCTTCCTCCCTCCTTCTCTCTTTCTTTCTTTCCCGCTTTCCTTTCATTTCCTTCCTCCCTCCCTTCCTTCTTTCCTCCCTCCATCCCCTTTTCTTCCTTCCTTCTGTCCTTCTTTCCTCCCTCCCTCCTTCTCTCTTTCTTTCCTTCCTCCTTTCCTTCCCGCTTTCCTTTCCTTTCCTTCCTCCCTCCCTTCCTTCTTTCCTCCCTCTATCCTATTTTCTTCCTTCATTCTGTCCTTACTTCCTCCCTACCTCCCCCTTCCTTCTTTCTTTTGTCCCTTCCTTTCTTCTTTCCTCCCTCCCATCCTTCTCTATTTCTTTTCTCCCCCACCTTCCCCCTTCCATCTTTCCTTCCGTCGTCTTTCCTTTCCTTTCTCCCTCCCTCCTTCTCTCTTTCTTTCCTCCCCCCACCTTCCTCCTTCCTTCCCTCTTTCCTTCCTCCCTCCTTCTCTTTCCTCCCTTCCTTCTTTCCTCCCTCCATCCACTTTTCTTCCTTCCTTCCTCCCTCCCTCCCTCCTTCTCTCCCCCCCCCCCCCCCACCCCCTCCTGAGTAAAATCTTAAAGGTCTGACTTCAGACTAGGGGAAAAACCCTCCACATGTTAAACTTTCTTCCGTTCTCTTTGTTGAGTCTTTATGAACTAAGTGGCTCAGGTGCAGACTTCTTATTTGTTGGTGTTTTTCCGACTACTCACTTGCCATTCCTCGCATACTGTTTACACATGTGAAGCAGTTGCATCTATCTGTGTTTGTTGCCTTGAAGGCTATTGACCTCGGCCTTTCTTTCTCTCCATCTCTGTCCGTCTCCTCCGTCTCCTCCCCTCCCCCCCACCCTCCCTCCCTACTCCATCTCTATCTATCCATCCATCACTCCCGGCTGCCAGAGGTATAAACATTTCATGTAGTGTGTGTGTCCGCGGGGCTACACATCTTCCTTACCGGAGTCCCATCGCTGCACCGCTCCAGCCTTGACCCCCCCCTCTCCCTCCCTCCCCCCCTCGACCCCCCCCTCCTCCACCTCTCAGCCCTGCAGCGGTCCATCCGTACACCAGCACACTCAGACAGAGCAGGGGTTGCTGCTAATAGTTGGCCTTGGCAATGCAGCGGTTAGCCGGAAGGGAGGAAGCAGCAGACGAAGCTAACTGGATTTTAATACCTTTGACAGAGAAACAGCCACCAAAGAAGAAGCTTGTGGTCCTGCTGATTCTTTTTATTTTTTATTTTTTATAAATATATATAAAATTCAATTCAAGTCTTTAAAACCTGTCAGCTAACAACAGCAGAAATATTACTACTATCATCACCACTTAACTGCAGCTACACACAGAAAGAAACGCCTCCTGTTGTCCTCGAGTCAAGGAAGGAAGAGAGGAAGAAGGAAGGAATTGATAGGAGGGAGGAAGGAAGGAAGGAAGGAAGGACAGAAGGAGGGAAGGAGGGAAAGACAGAAGGAAGGGCAGAAGGAAGTAAAGGAGGGAGTAAGGAAGGACAGAGGAAAGAAAGAGAAGGAGGGAGGGAGGAAAGAAGGAAGGGAGGAAGGAATAAGGAAGGAAAGGAGAGAAGGAAGGAAAGAAGGAAGAAACAAGGAAAGGAGGGAAGGAAAGAAGGAGGGAAGAAAGGGGGATGGAGGAAGAACAGACGGAAGGAAGGAAGGGAGGAAAGAAAAATAAGACGGGGTCAATTTGACCCGGGAGGACGACAGGAGGGTTAATTTTTTTTTTTGTTAGAGGGAAATTCCTCCTTCTCTTTCTTTCCTCTGTCCTTCTTTCCTACCTTTGTTCGTTCCTTTCCTCCCTTCTTCCTTCCCTCCTTCCTTACTCCCTCATTTCCTTCCTTCTTCCGTCCTTCCTTCCTCCCTCATTTCCTTCCTTCTTTCCTTTTCCTCCCTTCCTCCCTCCTTTCCTTCCTTCTTTCCTTTCCTTCCTTCCTCCCTTCCTTCCTTCCTTGACTCGAGGACAACAGGAGGGTTAAGGTGGAACAGGGAGGGTGAATATTTTTAGTACAATTGGATTCATTATCTCTGGAAAAGACTGAATTGTGGGACGAGATCAAAGAGGAAAGACAGAGAGGAGTCTAAGCTACACTTGGTATAAATTGGTACTTTTGGAGAGGCCTTGAGATTTAAATTTGCTTATCGCTGAAGGATTAATATGCAATCTAAATCTCTTTCGCAGACATCCCTGTCGATGGCCTACTGTGCCTGAATTGATGTTTTTCTTTCTTTTTCTTTGATGACAAAAAAAAAATTAAAGAGTACATACTTATTTAGCTTCTTAAAGCGTTTTGATGCATGCATAGACTTCTTCTTCTTTGGTATGTTTGATTTGTGCTTTTGAGCCAAATAACACTTTTAACTAAATATTCAATGAGCCAGGTGTGGATGTGCTGGTATGTTTCCAGGCATCCATTGATTTCCATTACTTTTACATGCAGTGTAAAAAATCAATTACTAGACTGGTGAAACTTTGAGCTGGTGAAACTCGAAGTTTGTGTTATCTATCACAAAGCACCTCATGTTTGCATTCATAAAAAAAAATCAAAGTTTTATTCATATTTTGAGATGATGAGAGAAAATGCAAACATACTTAGCTCTTCGCCTACATTAAAGACCATGTAAAGTGAATTCAGACATTTTCTTCTAAACACATTAAATAGATCATAAATGTATTTCTAAAAAAGGTGTAAAAACCATTTCAACCATTTAGATTTGAATCGTGGAGCTAGGCTTCACAAACTGTGTTTCAAGATTTCTGTGTTCAGGATTTAGTGATTGGCATAAACCCGCCCCTGCTGCTGTAGAGGTATAAATACATTCAGCACACACTGCTACTACTACTACAGTCTACAGTTAGCCAGTTAGCTGAGTTAGCCGCTGAGCTAGTAGCCAAGCTAGCTGCAGAATTAGCTGCAGAGTTAGCCGCCGAGCTAGCAGCTGAGTTAGCAGCAGAAAGCTCTCAGACCTAGCGTCCATGTTTCTGGTAGAGGTGGTGACTTTGATTGACAGGTGACACTTGGTAGGGGGCGGGGTTTCAGTGTTTGGTAGCAGAGAAAGAGGCTGATTTTTACACAACTTTGAAGCCTAATTTCATATATTTGGCAATTTTTTTTAATCATTCAAGCTTGGCAGGGTGGTTAACAACACACTTTTCTGTGGTATGTCAAACTCAGAACACATATTTATTCTTACTTTACACAGACTTTAAGTAATTCAAGCTTCTACTGAACAGATGAAAACATCAGATCTGTGCATGGAGCAATAAGAAGACTAACTTACCTCAAATGTATACATGCCATATTTCCATCACATTTTGTTAACCATTGTTTGAGGTTTGACTGGTGCTATTTAAATTACCTTATCTCATTGCACCCCCCCCCCCCCCCCCTTCTTCCTCTGCAATCGTTTTAATGGCACCCAGCTGGAGAATTAGCACCACCGACTGTTTCTTGATGTTCTCAAAGTAGTAGATAGAAACGTTTGGTTTCATGGTTTTAATTTGTATCACAGTTGGATGTAAACCACAGTGGAGTAAGACAATTAATCCCACCTAAAATACATGTAAGGGGGAAAAAAAGATGAAGTTTTTAAGTTTAGTGTACCTGCATTTCAGTCAGGAGAGAACAGAGAGTGAAGCACAAGATTTTGAATCAAAGGAGAAAATGCTATTGGTGCTATTGGGTAGATGTGATCAGGTGATGTCTTAATTGACGACCCAGAAATGACAGGAAGTAAATAATGAGCTGTGAGAGGGATCAGAAAAATGACTGAGGGATGAGAAAGAAAACTAAAGACGTGAGCATGCACAAAGATAGTCAATAATTCAACAGGTTTTTAATCCTTACATACTGTTCGGGTTAAGTTTGAAAGCAATTAAAAACCACATAAATTACATTACTTAAGTCTGAAATTGTATGACTTTCCCTATAGTGGCCCTAGATTGTCCAAAAATTGATATATTTTTGCACACATGGAGGGTGTTAAAGGTTATCATGAAGCCTTATATTAAAATACTGTTGCATCCTTCACTTTACATTAACTAACAGGGAGGGAGGAAGGACGGAAGGAAGGAAGGAAGGAAGGAAGGAAAGAAAGGACTAAGGACAAAAAGAGAAAGGAATTTAGGAGAGAAGGAAGGAAGGAAGGAAGAAAAGAAGTGAGGATGAAAAGAGGAAGGAAGGAAGGAAGAAAGAAAAGGAGCGAGGACGAAAAGAGGAAGGAAGAAGAAAAGGAGTGAGGACGAAAAGAGAGAGGAAGGAAGGAAGGAAGGAAAGAAAGGAGTAAGGAGGGACGGAGGGAGGAAGGAAGGAAGCAAGCAAGCAAGCAAGCAAGGAAGGATGGAAGGAGGAGGGAGCAAAGAAAGAGGGGAGGAGGGGAAGAAGGAAGGAAAAATTAAAGAAAGAAGGAAGAAGGAAAGAACTGTCAAAAGAGACGGGGTCAATTTGACCCGGGAGGACGAGAGGAGGGTTAATAGCATTTTAACCTAAACAAAAAAAAAAACTGTAAAAATGGATTTTATGAGCCTAAAAAGTAGGAACGTTATCAATCATTACCAACGCTGGGGAAAGTCACTTACTGTATCTGAAAACTTGCCATATAAGGAGATAAATAGTTTGACAGTGAAGAAGTCTGCCAATTAATTCTCATACAGTGCAGAAAATAATGAAACCAATGAAACTGCTGAATAAATCCAGAAGTGTAAATGTGATATATCTGCAAAATAACAGTCTTAACCCTTAAACAGGCCTTACTAGTTATGTCATTTGCACCTGAAGGAAGGAAGGAAAGGAGGGAGGAAGGGAAGGAAGAGAGGAAGAAGGAAGGAAAGGAGGGAGGAAGGGAAGGAAGGGAGGAAGAAGGAAGGGAAGGAGGGAGGGAGGAAGGAAGATATGAAGTAAAGGAGGGAAGAAGGGAAGGAAGGGAGGAAGAAGGAAGGAAAGAAAGGAGGGGGGAGGAAGAAGGAAGGAAAGGAAGGAGGGAGAAAGAAGGATGGAAAGGAGGAAGGGAGGGAGGGAGGGAGGAAGGAAGGAAGAACAGATGAAGGAAGGAAGGAAGAAAGGAAGGACAGATGAAGGAAGGAAGAAAGGACAGAAGGAGGGAACATTTACTCTAACAGCTGAACTTAGATCTGAGGAAGGAAGGAAGGAAGGAAGGAAGGAAGGACGGACAACAGGAAGGAAGGAAGGACGGAAGGAAGGAGAAAGAGTCTGTATCTCCTGGTGCACGTTGTCTGTTTAAGGGTTAATGACTTGTAATGAAGGACATGAGACTTGTTAACACACATTGGTACGGCCTTCACAATCTAAAAAAAGGAAACATGTCGTGTATTCATTCAGCTCCTTAGTGCCTTTTTGTGTGTGTGTGTGTGTGTGTGTGTGTGTGTGTGTGTGTGTGTGTGTGTGTGTGTGTGTGTGTGTGTGTGATTACAAGCCCCAAATGACGCGATGTGTAGGCTCCTCTCCTTTGATGGCCCCTTTTGATCGAAGCTCGTCAGCCAACGCAACACCAAAAAGAAAAAAAAACAAAAAACGCTAATGCCTTTGTCAGCACAGGCGCGGTATCAAACGTGTTTATTCACACTCGCGGCTCTGAGTGGTTCGTGATACTTGAGGGAGAGTGAATGCGAGCGGCCGTGTCGATACTCCCACAGAAAACACATACACATACACACACACACACACACACACACAGACAAGAAACATTCGGCACACTTTAAAATTCAAACTGGAAAGAATACTGAAATATTTAACTGAAGGAGAAGTAAGGTTACGTTTGCTTTGTACTGCCAACATCAGACTTCTTGTCTTTTATAGCCAGAGGGCGGACTTTGAAAACAATATTAAGCTCTGAGGCTCCATTCAGATATTTCCCTTTGGTTATAATCGATACTCTTTTCTGGAAGGTTTGGGTGTGTTCAGATGTTTTAAACTCTTTGGGTTAGAAGACTGCTGTGGACACGGTTTTCCCATAGACTGTATAAAAGAAATGGACGTAACATCCGTGACGTCACCCATTGGTTTGTGGACTGCTGCTTGGAAGCCAATAGTTTCGAATCTGGGCAGCGCCATCTTGAAAATGTCAGGTGCATGCTGGGAAAAACAAAAACACAGATTCTACTTATATGGACATGAGGTGGAGCCATGGGCGGGGCGGGGAGGTTGCTATGGTTGCGAGGGCTGGATCTCGAGGACATTGGTCAATCAACCTGTCAATCAGGACGTAGCCACGCCCTAATGCATACCCTGCTTTATCGTCACATATAAAATCAGGGAGGCCAAAATGTCCCAAATGAACATCATACTGCATTGAAGAAGGCTTTAAACTAGCGATTGAGACCATAAACACATTTTGAAAACGTTTACTGAGGTTAGAAATCAAGTGAGAAGTTGGTGAATTCTCCATTGACTTGTATGGAGACGGTCGCCCCCTGGTGGCCTTTTGATAGAATGCAGTTCTAAGTTACTTCCGCGTTGGCCTCATTTCAGAGGACCAGAACTCCCCGCCTGGTGTTTTCCCTAAAATAAAATGCTAGGAATAACTCTCCCTAAAAATAAAGCATATCCATAGCAATTAACAACCTCAAAAGTCTCTTTAGCACATTGTCAAAACACTCCTGCCATGAATATAAATAACTTCTTATGTCTTTTCATGATGAATAACAGCGGCCAGATTGTGCAAAAAGCAATCTGTTCCAACCTAAACATATGACACGGGTATATGCTCCCACCAATTATATGTATTTTTAGTGGAGTGGATATGTTATTTTAAAAGTGAATTATTATTATTAAGTCCAATTATTTTTTCCTTTTTGAACTGGGAGATGTGTAGATGGACAGAGAAGAGGTGGTATGATGCATGTGTACATGCAGTATTGAGTGACCTGTACATCTAACATGTGAATTATGATAATATATTAATGTAAACAGTATATAATTCCTTTTTTTCTTGTGGTTGCTGTGTGTGTGAGTCACCTGTCTGTCTGCAGGAGCTCGTTAGCTACAACCTGGAACAGCTGAGAGTCTCGGTGTGCTCACAAGATATTTAAGTCCTGGCTGCAGCACAGTTCAGCTCTCTGGCTGACTCGCTGCTGCTGCTAAAGATTTCCTCCTCTGCTTTTTGATTTAGTTCTTTACTTTGCTTTTATGCACCTTTCAACACACACATAGGCTGTGTTCGAAACCACATACTACATACTTCTATGCTACATACTAAAGGACCAGATAGTAAGCAGACCGTTTACACTGTAGTAAACTACACGATTACCCACAATGCATTTGGTTCCTACCCGAGCTGAAATCATCAGGCTGGAGCTGATTTCATTTTAGCTCTAACTCTGTAAGTAAACCACTTTATCCACATTTCTAACCTTTTTAGGAAGAAAGTAAAGTAGCCCTTTAGATCCACAATGTGACGCTAATTTGTCCAAATAACACCTGTTTAAAGCGAGTAACGCACTTCGTGTCATTTTCACAAAGTAAAACACACGTTGCCTTTTATTATTAAGAAAACCATAACGATAGAATCCTGGTCCTGGCTAGCTTTGCGGACCGACCCCCAGTCCACCCACTGGTTTTCCAGTGGGTGGACAGAATAAAAGGGCTAAATATATACAGTAGTATCTCAAAAAAATAACTGTCACTATTCATAACAAACAAGCATTAATTTAAATGATAATCAGCCTTAATTTCTTAACAGGAATATATTAATTTAAAGAGAAAATCGTACAGGCTTACAGATCCATAAAAATATAACTGAGCATTTCCTTTACAATCATGTTAGCAATAAGAGATGTAATGTTAGTTTTCTCTCTGAGACTTTTGTCATAGTTTCGAGGAGCTGTACTGGTTTGGTGATTAGTGTCAGGTCCGTCTCCCTCAGTGACCGTCCCAGCAGACAGCAGCTTTCTGTCCATGTGAAACTAACTCTAACTCTTTTGATAGCATCTGAAGAAGAGCCAGTAGGGCTCGAAAGGTCATGCTTTATTAAATTATACCTGCATGAGAGCTCCTCAGTGTTGGGAAAGTTCACTTTCTACATGAACTAGTTCAAAGTTCAGTTCACAAATTTTAAAATGAACTAGTTCAGTTAATAATTCATAATTCAACATTTTGAACTAAGCTCACAGTTCCAACAATTCAATATGTTGCTGCAAGCTATTATTTTTCAAGATTATTGCCACAGCTCATATAAAACCACAGACAGCAATTATTTTATCAGTTTTAACACTGGAACTATGCGTCAGATTTCTAAATAGTTTTCTGTAATCATACAAAGATGCTGTATTAACGGTGGAGGCAGAGTCTGAGGTAGTGCTGCTCAGAGACACATGGGTTAGGGTTAGTATATGTCTATGCTGCTGCTGCTTTCATTTGTTCACATTTTGATGGTGCATGCGGAGCTGAGACTCTGTGGAGGCTGCTGTTGCCAGATTGGGTGTTATTTCCGCTACATATTAAGGCCTGTTTACGGTGTGTTTTAGCTGAGTTTTTGCTGGAAGGCTCTATAGAAATCTGGCTCTCTAGTGAACAAAGTTAAACTGTGAGAGAGCGCCGTTCACAAACGCCAGAATGAACGCGCTCAGGCACAACACTGGAGCTCCTATGGTGTGCAGACTTTTCTTTTTACTCTTACAACTCAGCTCTGTTCCACATATTTCACACCTGACAACATTAACTTTACTTTCCTTAAGTTTTTCCACACTAGACTTGTTTGTGGCTTCGTCTGTATCATGTTTCCTCCAGTCAGCTAGCTAGCAGGCTAACTTACTACCGAGTCAAATAGCCGAAGGTGGAGTGCTGAATGGTTACCGCTCATGCCACATAATGTAATGGGAGCATTCCTGGTTGATTTTCAGCAGGGGACCTTTGCTGTAAGTCATTCCCCACTGTCTCGCTCCTTGTTTTCCGTTAACTATGCCACCTACTGTCAAATAAAGGCAAAAAAAGAGGAAAAAGTAGCTGAAAGCACCCAATCCGTGTAAGGTTCTACTTCAAAATAAGGGTTAGGAGGTGGTTTACAGAAGCTTAGAGCTCCTCCTAGTGGCTGAAATTGAAAATAGCTCTCCAGTAGCTGTTAATGAGCATTTCATACTAGACTACACAGCTCAACTCTTGAAAAAAAATAAACAAAATGAGCATAGCACAAAGGTTGAATTTAGTCCCCTTGTACGACTATTATCAATTTATTGGGTTTTAATGACCCATCCTAAGTTCAAACACCTTCTCCTACGGTTCTCTGAAGATGCATGTAAATGTCTACGCAGGTTATAATGAATATTTGACGAATTAAAATCACATGAGTATAAAAGAAACAGCTGTGCATAAGACTCTGTGTGTTTTTTGCTTACATGCAACATGGAGAATATCATGTTTCAGCCTGAAGACTACAATGCCCTCGAGTGTAAAGTCTTGTCAGGGGTGTTTTGCATTAGGGTTAATTACCACAATGTCTACATATACTTATGCAGAACAAAGGGAAGAACGGGCCCTTTCTTTTATATTTAATCTCTTGAAATCCTTGAGGGTGCTACCAGGAGCAAAAGTCCATAGAATTTACATATTTCTTCTTCTTCTTCACATGCTATGCCTCTCTCTGTGTGTGTGTGTGTGTGTGTGTGTGTGTGTGTGTGATCCAGGTGGTGCTATCAGCAATTATATTACCCCTCAACTCCAACTCCACCCGTCAATTACCACGACTCTGCAGCACATGTCACTCAAAGTAATCACGACTTCCAAACCTGGAGGTGAGGTAATCATTGTAATAATATGGGCAGGCTGTGAAGGTAGAGTGAGTCGTCCGTAAATCACAGGGTTGGTGGTCGCGTCCCTTTCTCCTCCTGTCCATATGTCAGAGTGTCCTTGAATCAGACACTGAACCCCCGAGGTGCTCCCTGTGGGCGCGCCAGCATCACGCGGGGCAAACAGGCGAGAAGGAGTTGGTCCGTTAAGGTAGAAAAGCTGTTGAGGTTAAAAAAAAAAAAAAAAAAACACTAGATAAGGATATTTAATTATTATCGTCATACTACTTCTACTTCTACTGATGATGATGATGATGATGATGATGATGATGATGATGATAAATAAAATACACAAAACCAACATTAAGAATAAAAACGTATTCTAATTATATAACTAACTAAAATATGAATATTATGAATGAAAAAAGAAAAGCAGTTGGTCTGTTAAGGTAGAAAAGCACCATATAAGGATATCTAAGCATTATCATACTACTACTGAATATGATGATGATGATGATGAATAGATTTATTAGATCACTACATACCACAAACCCAAAACAGAGTATTTAGAACAAAAAGGACAGATTTGTTATCTTAAAGCTTAAATGCTGAAATAAACTCTCTAAAACTACCTTGTTTTTGAGTTGGTAGCACTTAAATGCCCCCAAACTGCACCATTAAATCCTATTATAGTGGTTTAGTACTAAAGTTATTCACTAGATCAGAGGTGTCAAACTCATTTTCATTCAAGGGCCACATACAGACCAATTTGATCTCATGTGGGCTGGATTATTAAAAAGATGGAGGGAAGGAAGGAAGGAAGGAAGGAAGGAAAAGAGGGATGAGAAGGAAGAGAAAGGAAAGATGGAAGGAAGGAAGGAAGGGGAGAGAAGACAGATGGAAGGAAGGAAGGAAGGAAGGAAGGAAGGAGAAGACAGATGGAAGGAAGGAAGGAAGGAGGGAGAAGACAGATTGAAGGAGAGAAGGAAGGAAGAGAAGACAGATGGAAGGAAGGAAGAGAAGACAAATGGAAGAAAGAGAAGACAGATGGAAGGAAGGAAGGAAGGAAGGAAGGAAGAGAAGACAAATGGAAGAAAGAGAAGACAGATGGAAGGAAGGAAGGAAGGAAGGAAGAGAAGAAATGGAAGAAAGAGAAGACAGATGGAAGGAAGGAAGAGAAGACAAATGGAAGAAAAGACAGATCGAAGAGAAGAGAAGACCGGAAGGAAGGAAGGAAGGAAAAGAAGACAAATGGAAGAAAAGACAGATCGAAGAGAAGAGAAGACCAGAAGGAAGGAAGGAAGGAAAAGAAGACAGAGAGGAAGGACAGAAGGAAGGAAGGAAAAGAGGAAGAAGGAAACTGGGCCGGATTGGACTTCTTGGCGGGCCGGTTCTGGCCCACGGGCCGCATGTTTGACACCCCTGCAGTAGACGTTTCAAAAGGTTTCCTATAAAGTTTTAATAGTTTAAAAGAAGAACCTGGGCTGACCAAAAGGGGGATATTATTGCAGCTTATATATAATAATTAAAAATAAATAAAGAGCATTAAAATGAATCAGGTACTAACATCAGGTGTGTGCATCTCCGCACAACAGCAGATCAACACACCATTATTTCCCTAATTAAATAACATGGGACACTGTTTCCCATTTACACATGACCTCCATTTAATATTTTACATCCCATCAGTATTTGTATTCCAATATTTTTGCATTAGCGTGAAACAAACTGTGATGCTACATGAAGCCAGCATGAATGTTTTAAAGTGTTTGTATTGGGAAAGCCTTTTGGGACCTTCCATTAGACGTCTATTTTGGAAAGTACTCTCTCTATCTCTCTGTGTGGTTGTGTGTGTTAGCGTTCTCACCACCTGTAACTCTCACAACAAAGCTCCGAAAGAGACACATTAACGCTGACCTATCACCCCTCTCCTCTCAAACTGAATTTGGCCTTTCTTCTTTGTAAGGAAGACAGCGTTGCTTTAAAGGCTAAAAGCTTTTTTTTTTCTTCAGGGAAGGAGCTCAGAGTTTAGAAAAGCTGAAGCTCTGATTTGAAATAAAGACCAGAGTGGAAGTCTGAGCTTCAGTGGCAGTAGACTAAGCGGAGTATCTCTCAATTGTTTGTTTTTTTTCTTCCCTCTCCACAAGCAACACCCTGCAGAACATCCTCTACGGCAATAAACAGGGTCACAGCCATAGAGAGTAAAAAATCCGTGACATCACCCATTGGTTTGTGGACTGCTGCTCGGAAGCCAATAGTTTCGAATCTAGGCAGCGCCATCTTGAAAATTTCAGGTGCATGCTGGGAAAAATAAAAACACGAATTCTACTTATATGGGGGCGTGAGGCGGAGTCATGGGCGGAGCGGGGAGGTTGCTATGGTTGCGAGGGCTGGATCTCGAGGACATTGGTCAATCAACCTGTCAATCAGGACGTAGCCACAGCCTAATGCATACCCTGCTTTATCATCACATATAAAATCAGGGAGACCAAAATGTCCCAAATGAACATCATACTGTATTGAAGAAGGCTTTAAACTAGCGATTGAGACCATAAACACATTTTGAAAACGTTTACTGAGGTTAGAAATCAAGTGAGAAGTTGGTGAATTCTCCATTGACTTGTATAGAGACGGTCGCCCCCTGGTGGCCTTTTGATAGAATGCAGTTCTAAGTTACTTCCGCGTTGGCTTCATGTCAGAGGACCAGAACTCCCCGCCTTAGTGTAAAGTTTATGGGATTAACCAGTGAGTTCACAGAAAAAGACTCATGCATATTGAGATGCATATCACTAAATAAAAGAGAGGGAAATAACTAGTTTGGCATCTGTGCAACCAATTTCCAATGAATGGCCGTCTTCTTGAAACTAGGTAGTTATTTTTATTTTAATATATGTGTTGCAGCATCCTCATTAGGCGGCCTAATCACCAACCTGGCTTCTCCTGACACAAAAGAGCAGACATTTTATTCGGAGCTCCTTGTGAGCAGAACCTACGAAACTCAAAGTAACATCACCTCAGTGTGTCATGAAGCGTGCTTGAGCTATTGCACCGAATACCAAAAGTAAAAGTCATGCCAGCAGTTTACAGCACGTCTGTGTCGTCCAACAAGATGAAAACCTCAAATAGATGTGGTCAGAGAGAAAAGAAGAGTTCCAGCTTGTGTGAAGGTACTTTTTAAAGCTTCTTTCAATTTTGACAGCAGCTCTCTCAAAGCAGAAAAACCCACTTTTCCCAGTGTGGAGGCACAAAGCTTTTCTTTATCCTCATCCAAAAACATCAGGATAAAGGAGGGAAACCGCAGCATGCATCATCTTTCTTTCCTCTGCAAGAAAACTGAGTTCTTTGTGTCCAAAATAATAAATAAATAAATAAAATCCTCCCTTTTTTAACCTTTGTGTCGTCCTCCCGGGTCATATTCACCCCGTCTGTTTTGACTGTTCCTTCCTTCCTTTCCTTTCTCCCTTCCTTCTTTCCTCTGTCCTTCCTTCCTTCCCTTCCTTTCTCCCTTCCTTCTTTCCCCTGTCCTTCCTTCCTTCCTCCTTTCCTTCCTTCTTCCTCCCTTCCATCCATCCTTCCTTCCCTCTTTCCTTCCTTCTCCCTCCCTTCCATCCATCCTTCCATCTTTCCTTCCTTCTTCCTCCCTTTCATCCTTCCATCCATCCTTCCTTCCTTCCTTTCCTTCCTCACTTCCTCTGTCCTTTCCTTCCTTCCTCTCCTTTCCTCCCTTCCTTCTTCCATCCTTCCTTCCTCCTCTCTTCCATCCTTCCTTCTTCCTCCCTTCCATCCTTCCTTCATCCTTCCACCCATCCTTCCTCTCCTTTCCTGCCTTCCTTCTTCCTCCCTTCCGCCTTCCTTCTTCCTCCCTTCCACCTTCCTTCCTGGACAGGAGGGTTAAAAGTGTTGTCATCCACTTTGTGTCCTAAGATAAACTGTTGAACGTCACCTCTCTGTATTCAGCCTGTTGAGATGAAGCTATAAGGCCTTCCACTTCAAAAGGTCCTGAGCAGCATGAAATGAAATAATTACAACAACATAATTGTGTTTATACAGGACTCAGAACAAAGACCTCTTAAAGAGAATGTAGCCAAGTGTGTACATTTTGCTCATAAGTGAGACACTCATTACGTCTGATCAAAGTATATCCAGCGGGGGAGAGAGTGGGAGGAGAGACGAACGGATGATGCAAGTCGTGCCTTTCATTTGCTTAAGGGACAACAGCAAAAGAAAAAAAAAATGCACTGTGCAGCCCCGTTGCCCTAATGTCATCATCACGGAGGAGAACACAAGCTGAAACAGGAGTCAACCTCAGGAAAGTTTGCATTCAGTTTATTATTATACAGAAATCTGTCAAGGAGGAAAAAGTGAGGTTACAGCGGTGTTACTATATGAGACAAGCTCTGCTGCATCATCTGCTCTGTAGTCAAGTTTTTGGAGTCAAACTTCCAACTGTAAAGTGTTTTAAATGCTGCATTTCATTTGAAGTCGGAGCTGGGAATTACGTCATGCTATCAGTTTTAGCCATGTTAGCAGCTGATAGCGATACCAGCTGATAAAAACACATTTCGCTATGTTTTGTGCATGCAAATAGCATAGCAACATGTCCACAGATAGAAGTTGGACAGTGCTGTCTGATAATATACCAGGCGGGGAGTTCTGGTCCTCTGAAATAAGGCTAACGCGGAAGTAACGTAGAACTGCATTCTATCAAAAGGCCACCAGGGGGAGACCGTCTCTATACAAGTCAATGGAGAATTCACCAACTTCTCACTTGATTTCTAACCTCAGTAAACGTTTTCAAAATGTGTTTATGGTCTCAATCGCTAGTTTAAAGCCTTCTTCAATGCAGTATGATGTTCATTTGGGACATTTTGGCCTCCCTGATTTTATATTTGACGATAAAGCAGGGTATGCATTAGGGCGTGGCTACGTCCTGATTGACAGGTTGATTGACAAGTCTTCTATGTTCAAGTCTTTTTAGTGGCAAAGTCTTTTTGTTCCTATAATTCCACCACAGCTCAACAGGAAACACTAAGAGGGAATTTGGTGCTAAAAAGACTGTAAATATGTCAGATATCACTTGATATGACTAACTCAGACTGCTGAAGCCTCAGTATAAGACCCAGATAAGCATTTAAATGCACACTTGGAAAAACTGTGAAGCTGTTCTTTAACCGTCAAAAGGACGAGATAAATTGTTCTCATTTTCCCTCCAAAAAATGTCCTCAATCTACAGGTGTAAAATCTCAACAGTCCTCAGAAAGAGACAATTATTAGAGCCAATGTATGTGTGCTGGACTGTATAAAACTTCTCCCTCTAGCAACCCTCCATGCGATGTGATGACAAAACAAAGGACAAACACACACACACACCCTGACACAGTGTCTGCAGGGTTTCTTCTGCCTCCCACCACTGCTGAGAGGTCTGACAAAGAACTGCAGAAACTAGGAAGGCTAACAGGAAGTGTAACACGCAGAGTTCTGATTGTCTGCACACTGTACTGCAGACTAACAGCTAACAGGAGGGAGGACACAACCTTTCATTAAAGTCAGGTATCGTTATTTTAAACAATCATAATGTGTTATGTGAGAGTGACTCTGCGGCTCCCCCTCGGCTTTACGGAGCTTTATAGTTGAGTTTCAGCTCATTGTTTAGCTGTCCGGCTGCAACTTTACTGTTTATTACTCTCACAGCTCTCATAGCATCGTTTTCAGCCGCAGCAGGAAGTAGTTTTCAGAGAAGAAACGCTCTAAAAAGTCACTGTGCACCACCTGCTCAGCTCCAACAGTAAACAGACTCCGTTAACTAGCTGGTGGACTAAAAATAAATCACATTGTGGGTTTACTGTCACCGTGGTAACGTATGATGTTTGAAAAGCATATACATGGTCATATAGTTATTTTTAAACTTTCACCTTTGTGTCATCCTCCCGGGTCAAATTGACCCTGTCTGTTTTGACTCTTCCTTCCTTCCTTCCTTCCTTCCTTCCATCTGTCCTTCTCGCTTTCTTTCCTTCCTCCTTTCCTCCCTTCCTTTCTTCTGTCCTTCCTTCCTTCCTCCCCCCTTCTCTCTTTCTTTCATCCCTCTACCTTCCTTCATACTTCTGTCCTTCTTACCTTCCTCCCTTCCTTCCTCCCTCTTTTCCTTCCTTCCTTCTTCCTCCCTTCCTCCTTTCCTTCTTTCTTCCTCCTTTCCTTCCTTCCTTCCTTCCTTCCTTCCTTCCTTCCTCTTTTCACTTTTCATTCCTTCCTCCCTTCCTTCCTCCCTCCTTTCCTTCCTTCTTCCTCCCTTCCTTCCTTGACTCGAGGACAGCAGGAGGGTTAAGTGGATATATGTATTGTTTGTGTGTGTGTGTGTGTGTGTGTGTGTGTGTGTGGTTTATTAACAATAGTGGAGGTCTTCACACACTGCTGAAAGGCTGCTATCTCTCATTAAAACAACTTTTAGCGTGTGAATGTGAGCCTGTGCATGCATGTGTGTGTCAGTACTCTACCAGTGGTGTGTGTGTGTGTGTGTGTGTGTGTGTGTGCGCATGTGTGTGTGTATATCACTGAGTGTGTATCACTGTCTGTCCATCTTCATTTGGAGTTTTGTTGAGAAATGCTCCAAATGCAAATCTGTGCAGAAACAGTCAATCCTATTAAGAAACGCCAATCAATTCAACTGCTATTATTTATCTTCTCTCTTTCATCGATGAATGAAAGATTGCTTTCTGTTTCAAATGTTTTGCTGGAGTCCAAAAGCAGGAAAGAGGGAGATGAGAAGAGAGAGAAAAGCTAGAAAATGACACAGTGAGCTGATGACAGAGACAGAAAGAAGCAGGAATGGACTGGAACTAAATAATTGTCTCAGCCATTTTTTTTTTTTTTACCACAACCAGTCTGCAGATACAAGGGAGGGAGGAAAGAAAGAGAGAAGGAAGGAAGGAAAGAAGGAAGGGAGGAAGGTAGGAGGAAGGAAAGAAAGAGAGAAGCAAGGAAAGAAGGAAGGAAGGAAGGAAGGAATGAAAGAAGGAAAGAGGGAAGGAAGGAAGGAAGGAAGGAAGGAGTACGGAAGGACAGAAGGAAGGAAGAAAGGGGGATGGAGGAAGGTAGGAAGAAGGAAAGAAGGACAGAGGAAAGAAGGAAGGGAGGAAGGTAGGAGGAAGGAAAGAAAGAGAGAAGCAAGGAAGGAAGGAAGGAAGGAAGGAAGGAGTACGGAAGGACAGAAGGAAGGAAGAAAGGGGGATGGAGGAAGGAAAGAAGGAGGAAGGAAGGAAGGAAGGAAGGAAGGAATGAATGAAGGAAGGAAGAAAGGCGGATGGAGGAAGGAAAAAAGGAGAGAAGGAGGAAGGAAGGAAGGAGGGAAAGAAGAAGGGAGGGAGGAAGGAAAAAAGGAGAGAAGGAGGAAGGAAGGAAGGAAGGAAGGAGGGAAAGAAGAAGGGAGGGAGTAAGGAAGGACAGAAGGAAGGAAGCTACTGTAATACTGATACAGAGATTTAATCCCAGCAGGCCGTCACTGTGAGGACACCATGATGGATTTATGCAGTTAATGTTTCATGATGAACTCGTCTGGTGCTCATTCAGAAGGATCTACGAAAGGCCCATAAGCTATTAAAAGGGTCAGGAAGGTTACTATGGAAACGTAATAGATTACAGATTACTAGTTACTCTGTTTAAAATGTAATAAGTAATGTAACTATTTCAATGACTTCATCAAAGTAATGTAACTTATTACATTTGATGACTTTTCTAATTTTCTAACCAATGTTTTCAGCTGTTAGGGTAAATGTTCCCTCCTTCTGTCCTTCCTTCCTTCCTTCCTTCCTTCCTTCCTTCCTTCCTTCCTTCCTTATTTCCTTCTGTTCTTTCATTACACAACAAGGTATTATAGACCTTATTACTAGTGCTAGGGTATACTGGTGTTGATAAATAAAATAAATATGTCGGGGGTAATGCATCCTAACTCCAGGGTGAAAGAAGGAGGTGGGGATGATGGAGTGAGGGGCGCTGAAGGATGGAGAGAGGGGCGCTGAGGTTAGTATCTGTATCCTCACTGCAGGGTGAAGAGAGGAGGAGGGGATGGAGACATGGGTGGCACTGATGAGGGGCTGGCTAGAAGGAAGAAAAGAGAATATAAACAATTAATAATGGGTGGGCGACACACACACACACACACACACACAGACACACACACACACAGACACACACACACACACACACACACACACACACACACACACACCATCAGTATCCAAGGACATCAGGTTGTCTCAGTGTCCATCAGCATGTGAAAGCCTGGAGACATTCTTATGAGACGTTGCTCCTGACGTCAGCTTTCATTGTACTTCAAGTATAGAGAAACATTCGCAGGTTGCCAAGGTGACGGAGAGAGGGTGAAAGTTGTAGTGACGGTCAAGGATATGGTGACGCATCAGTGATCATCAGTGCTGGATGATAGGACTAAAAATGTTGTTGTGATATTTAAAATGTTATAATTATATATATATTTAATTATAAGAGCAACAATAAAGCTCAGGTTACATATTTAAGAGTATTCTCCTTAGGACAGGAAGGTTAATTATGATTTATGCAGCATGTTTACTTGGCAGAACACACATGCTCCATAGATTAACCCTCTTGTTGTCCTTGAGTCAAGGAAGGAAGGAAGGAAGGAAAAGAGGAAGGGAGGAAGGAAAAGAGGAAGGAAGGAAGGAAGGAAGGGAGGAAGGAAAGGAAGGAAGGAACAAGGGAAAAAGGAAAAGAGGAAGGAAAGAAGGACAGAGGAAAGAAGGAAGGGAGGAAGGTATAGGAGGGAGGAAAGAAAGAGAGAAGGAAGGATGGAAGGAAGGAAGGAAAGAGGGCTGGAGAAAGGGAAAGAAGGAAGGGAGGAAGGGAGGAGGAAGGAAAGAAATAGAGAAGCAAGGAAGGAAGGAAGGAGTAAGGAAGGACAGAAGGAAGGAAGAAAGGGGGATGGAGGAAGGAAAGAAGGAGAGAAGGAGGGAGGGAGGACAGACAGAAGGAAGGAAGGAAGGAAGGAAGGAAGGGGGATGGAGGAAGGAAAGAAGGAGAGAAGGAAGGAAGGAAGGAAGGAAGAAAGGAAGGACGGAAGGAAGGAAGAAAGGGGGATGGAGGAAGGAAAGAAGGATAGAAGGAGGGAGGGAGGACAGACAGAAGGAAGGAAGGGAGGAAGGAAGGAAGGAAAGGGAGGGAGTAAGGAAGGAAGGAAGGAAGGAAGAAGGAAGGAAGGAAGGAAGGAAGGAAGGAAGGAAGGTCTTAGTGAGTATCCTTCCTCCCTTCTTTCCTTCCTTCCTCCCTCCCTCCTTTCTTTCCTTCTTTCCTCCTTACTTCCTCCCTCCTTTCCTTCCTCCCTCCCTCCTCCCTTCCTTCTTCCTCCCTCCCTTCCTTCCTTGACTCAAGGACAACAGGAGGGTTAAAGGGGTTTGAATCCATCTTGAATGTTTTATGATCTCAAGTCTCATCACAAGTAGACTTTAATAAATATGCTGTAAACACTCTGAGATTTAAATCACCTTTAACTTTCTCACTGTGTAGAAATACCTGCTTCACATCATGCTGTAAGCGTAAATTAATGGGCTGTGTTTCCATTTCTATTCAGAGCTAAAGGTGTGAGTGTTAGTCTCATCCAATATCCACTCAATGGATAGTGAACACACACACACACACACACACACACACACACACACACACACACACACACACACGCACACACACACACTGCCTTTGATTGTCTGCATGCAGCGATGTCTTTGTGAATCTGCTGTGAGTAGGCGGCAGAAGAAGTGCTAACATTTTTATATCAAGCTTTGCACACACACACGCGACAGATGTATTAAATCAACAGTATTTAGGAAATATGAGAAGTATAAAGCTGAAGGTAAGGGTTAGGAAAGAGTCTTTTAGTCCTTTCATGATGCAATTACAGTGAATTCAGTTTAATTAATCAAAACAATCAGATGAAAATTGATAAAATGCTCCACAGAGGGAAACTTCAGAGTCTGATGATGATTTTATTTAATGGTTTAATCACTGTGAGAGACTCTTAGTAGTGATCCAATTCTAAAATATTGATTATAGCTACTTTAATTTTTATTGTTTGCTTGACTCAATTTTCTGCAAAACTTGTTTGTGTTACATTACAGTATTTATGATTGGATTTTTTGTTTTTTTATGTCCATGTAACGGTTTTTTTTAATGTTTTTTTTTGTGTAATATACATTTTGTAAAGTGTGTTATGTATTGGATAAGGGTCAGTGATAAATAATAAGGTTTGGCAAGATTCAGCAGTTCAAAAATATCTTTAAAAATTGTCTTAAAAGCAGCGTCAGGTTTATTTAAATGTACATTTTATATTTTTTGTAATTTGAAATGACATCAGAACCATAAGACTGAATGCTCCTTAAAATGTCAAATGGTGTTACCACAAAATAATGATAAATATTAAATGATTCATTTCAGCTTTTAAAAAACTGAACACATCCACTTCAGGTTCAAACAGCTTGTTGCCCTGAGTGGACTTTCTGAAAAAAGTGTATTACTATATTTTTTAATTAGGTGTGTTATTAGATGTGTGTGAGTCAGTGGCAAGATGAGCAATTCACAAATGCCTTTAAAAATGGCCTTAAAAGCAGCATCAGGGTTGTTTAAATGTACTTTTTGTATTTTTGTTGGTTCCTGAAAATGTCAAATGAAACTTGTTTCTGTTACATTACAGTATTTATGATTGGATATTTTGTTTTTTTATGTCCATGTAACATGCTCTTTGACATGTTGCAATGTTTTTTTTTGTGTTATATACATTTTGTAAAATGTATATAACACAAAAAAAACCATAACATTGAATGCTCCTTAAAATGTCAAATGGTGTAACCACAAAATAATGATAAATATTAAATGATTCATTTGACTGGAAACTAATTCAGTCATTTTATGTAATGTATTCCTTTCAGCTTTTAAAAAACTGAACACATCCACTTCAGGTTCAAACAGCTTGTTGCCCTGAGTGGACTTTCTGAAAAAAGTGTATTACTATATTTTTTAATTAGATGTGTTATTAGATGTGTGTGAGTCAGTGGCAAGATGAGCAATTCACAAATGCCTTTAAAAATGGCCTTAAAAGCAGCATCAGGTTTGTTAAAATGTACTTTTTGTATTTTTGTTGGTTCCTGAAAATGTCAAATGGTGTAACCACAAAAGAATAATCAATATTAAATATTTTATCCACCTACAGTGTATTTAAGTGGACTTATACTAATAATTACTAAATGTGTCCTGATCTCCATGGTTACCCAGATTAAATGTAATATGTAGAACAATAGTATTCCATTAGCTTTATTTAATATAAAAGTTATAATGTAAGATCATGCCAAACTAGTTGATATGGTGTTTTATTGACTATTTACTGTTTTTAAGCAAGTTGAATTATTTGGTACAAAGTTTTTATGGTTACACCACTTAGACATTTTTACCATAATCCTCTAATATATTCTCTCTAAATGGATTAAAAGAAGAAATTTGATGCTGGGTCCACAAAAAAGAATGTGTGCAAGTTATTCATACGTTTATTTTCATATTTTAACCCCCTTTTTAAATGTCATTGACCCTTATACAGGAAACCAAGTTAATAATCCGTGTAGTGTCCCTTTAAATATCACAATTTCTATTAACTAATTTTTTCTCTAACCATTAGTATAAATAACTTTGGAGCGTGCTTTCAGTCATTCTTGCTGTATGAGACTAAATGAAACTCAGTGGCAGACATATGAGAGGCTTCACTGCTCGGAGATCCAGCTCCATTCATCTGCATTAGGAACACTTATAATAAAGGCAGCAATTTATTTACTCGGCCACTTTTCTTTTCTGTGAGGCTGAATAAGTGAGAGAGAGAGAGAGAATTGATTCTGGAGGATGAATGGAGCTAATGCTGTATAATATTTATCTCCATTAGATTAACGGTGGTGAAAAACAAAACAAAGGAAGTTTAATTGAACATCTCCAGCTTCCTTTTTTCCACAGTCTGACCGGCCATCAGGAGCACAGTGAGGAATCCCTGAGGGTCGGTTTACTCTGTGCAGCTTATTATACACAAAACAAGAGCGAGAGAGATGTGTCGTCGGCTCACTTTAGTTATGCATCATAAGGTTTTATTTCATTTTCTTTAATCAGTGTTCATTATACTAACGTTACCTCTAAAGCCATGTTGAATGTTTGTCACCTTTTTGTTCTGATGATGAATGTGGGACAGAGTTACAAACAGGCCAACATGGAAGTAACTTAGAGCTGCATTCTATCAAAAGGCCACCAGGGGGCGACCGTCTCTATACAAGTCAATGGAGAATTCACCAACTTCTCACTTGATTTCTAACCTCAGTAAACGTTTTCAAAATGTGTTTATGGTCTCAATCGCTAGTTTAAAGCCTTCTTCAATGCAGTATGATGTTCATTTGGGACATTTTGGCCTCCCTGATTTTATATGTGACGATAAAGCAGGGTATGCATTAGGGCGTGGCTACATCCTGATTGACAGGTTGATTGACCAATGTCCTCAAGATGCAGCCCTCGCAACCATAGCAACCTTCCCGCTCCACCCATGGCTCCGCGTCATGCCCATATAAGTAGAATCCGTGTTTTTATTTTTCCCAGCATGCACCTGAAATTTTCAAGATGGCGCTGCCTAGATTGGAAACTATTGGCTTCCGAGCAGCAGTCCACAAACCGATGGGTGATGTCACGGATGTTATGTCCATTTCTTTTATACAGTCTATGGGGGTGACATGAAACTCAAACTAGTCGTAGTCCAAATTTAAGCATAAATCTGCTAAAAAAGAAGGTGGATTTAGTTTTTACTCTGCAGGACTGATCAAAAAGCAGAATCAGTACCTCCAATTTTTATTTTTTTTCTTTGCTCTTGCAATAGTTTTGTTATTGTTGAGTGCCCATCTTGATAATGATAATAACGGAGGTAGGAGTTACAGTATAAAGACAGGAAAACTAAAATGAGTCAGAGATTTTGTTTACTCCAAAACTGCAACAGGTGAGTTGGGATGAAGAACAAAAAAAACAACCCCCCCTTTTTTCCCCTCCAATTTCCTGGAAAGATGATGATTGTATGTTGTATCTGGTAATAGCAGGGATGAGGTTTTATCATCATTTCCATATAGTGGTTGGCTGCTGCACTTCCTCAGGTTCATGGGTATTACATTTTATAACAAACAAACCCATTAAGCACATGCACAGACACAGACACACACACACACACACACACACACACACACACACACACACACACACACACACACACACTTACATTATATACTGTAGATGTCACGCAGAAGTCACATAAATAAACACGCTTGTAAAAAGGACAGCTGTTGTTGTAACGTCCTGTCAATCTAAATAAATAAATAATAAAAAAGAAAACAGCAGAATGAACAAAAATACAGAATATAAATGTAAACAAATGCCAAGGTGTGAGTTTTTCTTTTCAAGCTCATTTATTTAACTTTATGTAGTGTTTCAAGGTTCAAGGTTCGTTTATTGTCATTCAAAAACTTTCACATGAACATAATGAAATCTGTACTCACGTGTCAGCAGCATAATAAAGTGACGGAGATTAAATAAATAAATAATTAAGTAATCGCCATAATGGCCCAGTCCAAGATACGGGTCAAATTTGACCCAGAACAGCCTCAATGGATAAACATTAGTAGCACCTATACAAAAGTATAACATCTTAAATATTTTCATTTTTGTGTAAAGTCTGAAATTTCAGAGTAAAATACATTTGTGGTGTTTTTATTAGGGCTGTCAAACGATTAATTTGCTTTAATCAAGATTAATCGCAGAATTTCCATAGTTAATCGTGATTAATCGCGTTTTGAATTGCATGTTTAAAATCCTGTTATTTTACATTTGAAGGCGGTTTTAAGCCCATAATGTAAAGCATTTCTTACCAGAGTGTCTTAACTGGGAATCAATCACGGCTCTGCTGCGACTCCCACACTCCAAAATGGTCCTTTGGTGGAGCTGAGGCTGGCTTGGCTGCACCTGGGTGTTTACCGTGGAGGTGCTAACTCAAACTCGACGTACTCCGGTGGTAGTTAAACTCCGTTTGACACAGGTTGCATTTTACTTTTGACTTGTCAACTGAAGCGTCTGGAAGTGTTTTAAAGTTAAACAAGCCGTTCAAAAGTCCAGTAGCTCTCTTACTCAAATTTGGGTCAAATTTGACCTGAACAGTTTGAGTAATGCCTCTTATCAGCTGATACCAGAGCAGGAGAAGCGAGAGAAAGAGTAATAAGCAGTGCTTGAGTTTAAACTCCATTTGAAATGATTCCCTCGTCCCACAAGGCTTTAGATCTCAAGCGAGCAGGACTGTTATAAATCACTTTCGGATAACCTGCTTCTTTTTTCTTGTGTGTGTATTTCACTGTTTGCATGTCATGCTGTTCCCTAAATGCTTGATTTGTGTTATGTTTGTGCTAAACTGTATAAATAAAGATCCTAATTAGTATATTTCTGACATGATTAACATTCATGAAGGCTCTCGGGAGTGAACTGGGATTATACAGACTCATAAATCATCATAATATTTTACTGCATTATGTTTTTTTGTTGGTGCAAAAAGTCGTTTTCTTTGGGGGGTTTCTACTCAGATTGTAGAAATGATACATATAAAAGTGAATAAAGTGAATAATGGAGCTATTTTACCAACAGTGCAATGGTTTGTTACTATAGGTGGACACGCCAAAGCTATTATTTGATAGTTGTGACTAAACACGCTGTCAGGAGAATTTTTGATGATTTGTTAAGATGGTTGTTTAACCCTCCTGTTGTCCTCAGGTCAATGAAGGAAGGAAGGAAGGAAAGGAGGGAGGAAGGAAGGAAAGGAGGGACGAAGGAAGGAAGAAAAGGAGGGACGAAGGAAGGAAGAAAAGGAGGGAGGAAGGAAGGAAGGGAGAAAGGAAGGAAGGAAGGAAGGAAGGAGGGAAGGAAGGAAAGGAGGGAGTAAGGAAGGAAGGAAAGAAGGACAGAGGAAAGAAGGAAGGGGAGGAAAGAAAGAGAAAAGGAGGAAGGGAGGAAGGAAAGAGGGAAGAAAAGAAGGACAGAAGGAAGGAATAAAGGAAGGTAGGAAAGAAAGAACAGTCAAAAAAGACGGGGGGAGGACGACATGAAGGTTAAAATAAAGCATTCAGTTGTTTTTACCCTTATGACCAGTGTTGTATAAAATGTAACCAGGTGGAGATACAACTCATAAAAATCCAAAATATACAAAAATGTATTTAAATGTTTTACTTTGGTGCAAATTAAATAACTAGGATTTTATTTTTCACACCTCATTTTCCACTTAAAGTGTTAGTTTTAACCATATAAGTGTGTGTGGTTGTATATTAAACTGTGTGTGTGTGTGTGTGTGTGTGTGTGTGTGTGGCTGTATATTAAACTGTGTGTGTGTGTGTGTGTGTGTGTGTGTGTGTGTATTTGGGGACAGTAGAAGAAGAAGAGGAGCAGGATCTTTTAGCCATAAGGGAGATATGCATCAACACATATTGATTAGTTGTTAGCTGTGTGTGAGCGGCCTTAGCCTTAATAACTCTCTGTCATTGAATAAACTCAGTGAGTTCAGGTTTTGTTGCATCATTTGCTGCATTTTCCCTCGCCGCAGTTTGTGCCTTCATGTATTATCATTACAGCGGTGTCACGGAGCTAAGACTATAGATACACTTCCCTAGCCATTCTTCAAAACCCAGAAAGTCTCCACAGCTTCAAAGCTACTTCTGAACATTTCTGTCCATCTGAATTTCTAAATAAAATAATATTACATCTGATACACAGTTAACCCTCCTGTTGTCCTCAGGTCAAGGAAGGAAGGAAGGAAGGAAGGAAGGAAAGGAGGAAGGAAGGACATGAGGAAGGAAGGAAGGAATGAGGAAGGAAGGAAGGAAGGAAGGAAGGAAGGAAAGGAGGAAGGAAGGAAGGAAGAAAAGAAAGAAAGGAGGAAGGAGGGACATGAGGAAGAAAGGAATGAGGAAGGAAGAAATGAGGAAGGAAGGAAGGAAAGGAGGAAAGAAGGAAGGAAGGAATGAGGAAGGAAGGAAGGAAGGAACAGAGGAAGGAAGGAAGCAAAGGAGTAAGGAGGGTAGTAGAGGAAGGAAGGGAGGGAGGAAAGAAGGAAGGAAGTAATGAGGAAGGAAGGAAGGAAGGAAGGAAGGAAGGAGGGAGGAAAAGAGGAAGGAAGGAAGTTGAGGAGGAAGGGAGGAAGGAAGGAAAGAAGGAAGGAAGGAAGGAAGGAAGTAAGTGAGGAAAGAAGTATGGAAGGAGGAGGGAGCAAAGAAAGAGGGAGGAACAGTCAAAAGAGACGGGTTAGGGTTAGGGTTAGGGTCCTCCCGAGTCAATTTGACCCGGGAGGACGACACGAAGTTTAAAAAATAAATCCATATCCCGAGTTAAGTTGTGTTTGGCTATATTCCCAATACTTAAAGCATATACTCTGTCATTGCATTAAGGCATTATCTTCATAAAATAATGTCTAAAGTCATGAAATGAGTTTTTAAATCATTAGTTGTTATAATCTAACTATCTTTAAGAGCACCAACAGCTTTGCATGGCTGTCAGAATAATTTAGTCTAAAATGACTGAAAATGGGAATTAAAAGGACATATTTGCATGTTTTGGGTAATGTGATATTATATTATGATATTAATCACATAATGAGATAAACTATGTAATTTAAATAATCAAAGCAGCCTAAATGGACAATAATGAGCCAAAAATAATAACAACAGTAAACAACCATTTTACTTATGAGTTATATAATCAACATGTCAACAAGTCAAGTTATTAATTTAGACATTTTAACGATGTGTAAATAAGAGAACATCACCAAAAAACTTTTCTTATTATAACATAACTTTAATATACATTTCTCTTTTGCTTCCATTCATGAAAACTGAGTAAGACAACGGGCAAATTAGACTAAAAAGTCTATAAATAATAAATGATAAGACCATCAAACTCACTTTGAGCAGACGTTCAGCACCTTGACTGTGAATTTTCAGCTTTTTTGCTGCACAGCAACTTCAAACATAATCCGAAGCTAAAAGAAGGTTTAAACATAAACTGTGCAGAAGAAAAATGCATTTCATATATGGGTCAATTTTACCCGGTGACTGTTTTAGATATACATGTTTTTTTAAATCTGGATTCAACTTCACTACTATTTTATTTATTTAGTTTTTATTATTTAATTTTATGGTTCAATACAAGTGTTCACCAACAAAACAGACAAACTGACCAAAAGACACAGCACAGGACAGGGGGAGAACAACACTTGAACAGGACCGAAACAAGAGGGGAAACAAACAGTACTCACTACTATTTTAGTTCCCAAAGACTGGGACATGAATATTTTATCAAAGAATTTGTGGCTTGAAATAGTAAAAATACATAAATGAATAATTGAATTGAATTGAATGTCTCATTAAAAGTGTAGTAAGCAGTGCTTAATTTGTAAATCATAAGGTGCCGGAACGCCAACTACACATGACAGCTCAGGGATGACGAGATGGGCACAGGTCCCGGAACGTAAACAGAAAACGTGCTGAAAACAACATGAAAATGCCCACTCGCCACGCTGTGGGACTTACAAGCCTCAATTTGGTGATGCCAGGGTACCCGCCTGTTGCTCCGGCTGTAGTACCGGGCTAGCTGATGCCAGGGTACCCACCTGTTGCTCCGGCTGTTGTACCGGGCTAGCTGATGCCAGGGTGCCCGCCTGTTGCCCCGGCTGTTGTACCGGGCTAGCTGATGCCACGGTACCCGCCTGTTGGTGGTCCACCTGGCTGACTGCTAGCACTGTAGCTGGCTCTTGCTCCGGCTGGCGGTGAACCTGACCAGCTGCTGCCACGGTGCCAGCCTCCTGTCCCGGCTTGGCTAGCTGTCGGTGAACCCGACTAGCTGTCGGTGAACCGGGCTAGCTGCTGCCACGGTGCCAGCCTCCTGCCCCGGCTTGGCTAGCTGTCGGTGAACCGGGCTAGCTGTTGCCACGGTGCCAGCTTCCTGTCCCGGCTTGGCTAGCCGTTGGTGAACCCGACTAGCTGTTGCCATGGTGCCAGCCTCTTGCCCCGGCTTGGCTAGCCGTTGGTGAACCAGGCTAGCCGTTGGTGTACCCGGATAGCCGTTGGTGAACCTGGCTAGCTGTTGCGGTGCTAGCCTCCTGCTGCAGCCGGTTTTGACCACCAACATGACCGCTGCAGCTGCCCTCGTCGCCGCTTGTGGAGGATTCTCTGACTCGTTTTGAAGTGTCATGCAACTCTTCCTTCTTTTTGAAAAAAGAAAAGTAAATTTAACCTCTTAATGCACGCTGTTCCGCCTACGGAACGGGAGGAGGTAGCGACACGTTATTCTGAATGTTTTAACTGTCTTTTTGACATGTTTGCGTTGAAATGGCAACAGTTTTTTCCTCTCTGCTTGCTCTTCAGATGCAGCTAATTTCAATTTTCTTTGTGTTCGTGTCAGGGGCGTTGGGTTTGTTGGCCCAGTTTTTCAGTGCGTCAACAGGTCTCCAACTCTTTCAAATGACGTTAAATCTTAATAAACAACATGAAATTCTTGGGATTTGTTCTGTAAATTAATGTATGCATATTATTATTTTATTTTAAATATTTTTTTATGTGTTTTTCTGTTTTTTTTAATGAGAGGTACCGGATCTGCCCAAATAAGTACCGGAACACAGGCCAAAATTGAGAGGTGCCGGATCTTGTTTCGGCAGGATCCGGCTCAAATTAACCCCTGGTAGTAAGCGATAATAATCCAATAATTTTTTTGTCAAAATCACCAAATCTCTCCTCTACTATCTGTGAGCTGTCCCCTTTAAGTGGGCGCTGAAAAAAGTCTGAGATTCAGCAGATAAACACCACAACAATGCTCCAGCCAATCAGAGACAGGGAACGTTCATACGCGTTCACGTTCAGAGAGGGGAGGGTGACGTAGTGACGCAGGCGGCGCGAAAAACGTCTGTTACAAACATAGTGGAGACGGAGTGGTGACCAAGCAACATCCAGAGAGGAGAAAGTTAGAAGAACATTTATTATAAAAGAAGGACTTTGACCAGACAGGGACCCGCGGACACATCAGTGCGGTTTTATAACGACAGAGGGACCGATGGAGGGCCGACGGAGACCCGACGGAGGGACGAAGGGACGAAGGGAGGGACTGACTGACGGAGGACCGGAGAGTGAAGGCCATAGGTGAAGGCGGACGCTGATCTTCCGGACAGGTGAGTAACATCAGCTCTGCTTCACATAAACTGTAACGTTGCCTGCTGACATTCAGCTCAGTGTCTGGTTAGTCAGGATTTGTTGTTGTTGTGATGTTATCTGTAAAGTAGCAGAGTTGTTACTACAGCTGTTTGACGCTCTGCACGTTAGCTTCGCAGCTAACGTTAGCAGCGTGCTAACGTAACCTACAACGTAGCTGCTGCTGTGTAGTTACTTGCTCGCTGTGTATCTGGTGTTTGTTTTAAATGACAGCATTTTAACTTCCTGTTGTCCTGTGGTCAATTATGACCCGGTAGGACAACAGGTGTTAACTCAAAGATGAGGTATAGTTTCTTTAAATTACCATAATTTCCAAAACTATGTTTAAAACCTGTGGTAATAAATTGGAATGAAGTCGGCTTAAAAGCTCTACCACAGAGTTGGGTGATAATATTTCTACCTTATTCTTTATAAACAGTAAAACCAAACTAGGTCAGAAGTTGTATGGTCAATGTGAAGACAGCAGGAAGGTTAAATTTGGACTAAAACTAATTCCTAACCCTTTTCAAATTCTTACTATTATGTACATAGAGTAAGACCCTACTTTACATAGTGAGATGTCTACAGTGTATTTGGGTTCTAGTGGCTTTAAAACATAGTAACTGGAGTAGCTGGACTAAAATCATTATATGACTTATGCTTCCTTTGCTTCTCTGGTGCTTTAATTAACCACACAATCACATAATCATTAGCCAGGATGTGGACATGGCTGCCAACTTTATTTAACTGATAAAACCACAACTGAATTATAGCTCAGAACAGTAAAAAATCGATTGATGATTGATGTGAAAGTTGACATTATCTTAAATTATCTTAAAAATTATATTAAATGTTCATGCTATTCAACATATATATTGTATATGTGCACTATGGAATCAAAAGCGATCATTTTTCTCATGATAAAGAAAAAGAACAAGCACAACACAAAGAAACAGAGAGCTAACAATAAAGCAATAAAGAGACTAAAAGAAAAGAAGAGACATTTGACATTAGGCGAGGTGTAAATGATGATGAAAGCGTTGCTGGCTTTGATGTCTGTGAAGCACTAGAGAGAGCCACAAAGAGGCATTTATAATTTTCTCTTTTTAATTCTTCTTAAAGCAAAGCTGAGCTGACTTGTGGATTCTGTTCTGCAGCAATGAGCAGATGGAAATCACTGCAGCCATGTTTTATTTTATTTTTTTCGGGGGGTGGGCTTGTTTGTTTGTCCCACTGGTGGCAAATGAACATCTTTCCTGAGGCAGTTTTATCCTCTAAAGCAATGCTGACAGTCCTGCTCTGTGGCTCTGTGGCTCTGTGGCTCACACTGCTGATACTTTTGACCAATGCAAACACAAGAAGGCCCGTTCAACCTCTTTGCTTTTCGATCACAGTGCATTTAAACTAAACTCAAGCCTTCCTCCCTCAGGTTGGACTGCAGGCTTTTATTGACTTAAATGTCGAATCCATCTCGACTGTAAGTGTCTGCAGACCATGATGTGGGGTTGTGTTGTGGTGTGTGTGTGTGTGTGTGTGTGTGTGTGTGTGTGTGTGTGTGTGTGTGTGTGTGTGTGTGTGTGTGTGTGTGTGTGTGTGTGTGTTGTGTAGGGAGAAAGAGAAACCCAGCAGACCCTTTATCTCCACTCTCCATTAACATAGTCAGCAGCTGTGAAAGGGCAGAGCGCAGGCTGCCCGGAGATTTATCAGAATGTCAGCGTATGCCACATTAGCTCTGACACCACACACACACACACACACACACACATCTTTACCTGCAAACCAGTTGAAGCCAGGGTCAAACTGATGTGTCAGAGGCAGTCAGCTCATTCCAACAAGTCACACAGACCGTGCACAACTGTGTGTGTGTGTGTGTGTGTGTGTGTGTCTCTGTCTGCAGGACTTTCTTGTGTAGCTTGATAAGGGTGTATTTCTGTGTGCATGAATCCATCTTGCATAACTGTCCATATTTTGGGTTTTTTGCTACCTCCAAGTAGATGTTTGCTTGATTGAAAGACAAACAGAGGTCTAGCAACACCTGCATTTCCCACTCTGAAGCAACCTTTAGCACATCAAAGACATCTGGCTTGTGCTCTGCAGCCTTCTTAAATCATTAAACACTCTCTTTAATCACACACACACAAACACACACACACACACACACACACACACACACACCTTTGGCAGCGTCAGTGCTTTCAGCTGTATCAGTGCCACAATCATAAATGAATGCATGTCAGGTGGATGCTGCAACAGCTCCTTAAGATGTTTTCAGTTCAGTTTTCTTATTCGAGTCTAACAAAAAAAACCTGCCTTGAGATGTTTTAGTCATGACAACAACCTTTTACAACATAATGTTTTTTTTGTATTTTTTTGGAAAAAGCAATTACCACAGGAGGGTTTTCATGTTCAATGGTAGATTAACGCTACGGAAATACCAAAGAAAACAATAGTCTTCTACGTGGTGGCTCGTGTTTTGTTGTTGTGTCAGAGTATGAATGAGGATGAGACACATTTCATAAGCTGAGATCAGGACAGCCAAGTGTTTCTGTCGATCCCGAGAAAATCAGACTTAATTGGTGACAATTATTCAACAGTCTACATGAAGAATTTAGAGGAGGTTTTTTTTTTATTGTGTTTCTGCTGATATATTAAATTAGGCTGCAATAGATCAGGAGCAGCCTCTTACATTTATTGCTCCTCACAAATCTTCATTTCACATTTACATTTACTGTACAGATGCAGTTAACTCAGGACTATGAGGCACAGATCGGACTTTTTACCTAAATGTCACAGTGACACCCTAGATTTGAACTAGGGTTATTATAGTTAACTAAAACTAAGATAGCAGTTTACTAAAACTAGCAGTGAAAAAATATTTAGTTAACTGGAATTAGAATAAAAACTAAAAACTAAATAAAAAAATACACTGAATAATGCAAAACTAACTAAAACTAAACTGATATGCAGATAAGATCAGCTTCACATTTTTACCGTGTCCTGTTCAGTTCGACTTCTTGGGATAACAGACTAGTTCCAGTAGGGGGCAGCATACATAACGACTCCAACATAATGCACAAGAAAGTCGTCTTCTTCTTGATTGACGTGCAATTTATGATTTTCTAGAAATGGCTAAAGTTCCAGGCAGATACTTGAAAACCTGAAACACTGAAATTAAGACTAAATAAACTAAAACTATAATGATCCTGGTGCTAACAGGGTTTTTTTTCCAAGTTATGTTAAGAGTGGTTAGAGAGCGTATTAAGGTTAAGGCAGCAGCACTTTTCATGGATTGTCCCTGAATGCATCATCATCATCATCATCATCTATTTAATGTTCAACCAACCACAGAGCATAAGAGGAAAGACTCCAGCGTAGCATTGTTTGCACTCTGCGGCTCACTAAGTCTGCATTGCAGTTATACTAATGTTCATCAATAATGGTTCAATATTCAGCAGTTAACACCAAATAACCTTCAAGCTGGAGTCAAAAGTCAGAGGACAATTTCCTAGAAAGAAGAAGAAGTAGTTCCAAGCAGAAATCCTCACAACTACGACCCTGTAGAAATAATAAATGTGTCTTGATGAAGAGTGATGGGAACATATGTGGGATGCAGCTAATAAAAGGAATATTCCCACTAATTTGAAGCTTTCACAGAGAAGCAGGAGACAGTTAATGGTAAAGCTCACAGTCAGACAGCTGCTTCACATTAACAGCAAACACTTACGTCAGTGTCATGTGTTATATTTGATTATTTTTAGCTTCTATAAATCAAGGCTTTCCTCCTTATATACCTGGAAAAACTAAAACTAAGACTAAGACTAAAAACTACATAAAGAATAAACTAAATCTACTGAATCACTTGTTAAACTAAAACTAACTAACTTAAACTAAATTGAAATGAAAAAACAAACTAAATAAAAATGAAAAACTAATAAAAAAATTGGAAAACTATAATAATAACCCTGATTTGAACATATATATGTTTGTTTCACTTTGCACAAATGTGGTGCAAAGTGAGCTTGACTAACATGATAAAGCCCCACTGAGACAGCTGGGAAGCACAATCACAAGCTGTAATGTACTAATGAAGCAGCTAAAGGCAAGGCAGCTTTATTTATATAGTGCATTTCATACCCAATGGCAACTCAATGTGCTTTAAATAAAACAAACATTTAATAGTAAGAATTGGAAACATAAAAAAACATAAAAACATACAAAAGCATTGATGTGGAAACTCAATGCTGATGCTGTCCGGTAAATAGTTTTCTAATCAGCAATAAATATAACAATTTCTGATCAACTCATATCAATAGCATGCTTAAAATAACATACTGGTTCAAGCCCCGCCCATTCCAAGACAACCAGACACACTTCCGGGTTAAATCCCACCCACTTCCGGTTTAGGCCCCGCCCACTCCTAGTACAGATACACATACAGATAATGCTGTACTCGCTCATCCCTACTAATAATACAAAATAAAAACTACATACAGCAAAATAGAGTGAAAAATAAAGCTAGACTAGAATAGAGCATTAAATATAAGTTTGCAGCATAAAATAATAATTTGCTTTAAAATCATTAAAAGGAATTAAAGTGCTTCAAAAGAGCTCAATCATAAGCACAGAAGAGAAGTGTTTTTAACCTGTGGAAAAAAAAAATAACCTTTCATAATTTTCCTGATTTAATTGTAATGAGAATAAAAGCATAATTTAGAGACAAATGGAAACACATAATGCTGTAAAGGTGGAATTTCATCTAGGAAATGTACTTAAGAGGAGCTCAGTGGGTGAGCTCAGTCTTTAAGCGCTACCTTGGTCAAAATGTGATTAAAACGCCGGCTTTTTAAAACGAGATTCATGAAAGTAAAAATGATTTCATGGAGCAGAGGCTTGTGATTTTTATTATTTATATTAAAGTGTCAGTTTCTTTGTAGAGCGGTGGATAATAACATCACAGCTCACAGCACAGTAAATTTCTCCAGTAGATTATAATTTATATTTTAATGTAATCTTATAACATGTTTTACTGCTTTTTATACTGGATGTGTTGGACATATTAATTGGTAAACGTGTTATAAATGACTATAAATATGTTATTGCAGGTTTAAAGGACCAACGCAGCATTGACTTCTATACATAAAAATCTAACAAAGCTCAGTTAGAAGAAGAGCAGCTCAGGTTGCAGATGATACCTTAATAAAATACCTTTAAACTGTAACTTCAAAATCATAGGATAATTAAGATGTTGTTATAAGATAGGCTTTGATATGTAAAAAACATGATTACAACCAAAATCACAGCTAATCTCATCGTGCATATTTCTCTGTAAAGTTTTGTTAAATTTCCAGTTACCTCTTCTACAGCCGCTCTCATTTCTATTGTTATATTTCTACCCCTCAACTGTCAGTATCTTTCATTCATTCTGTCTCTCTCTCTTTGATCAAAATTTGAATTCAAATTTCTCTCTCTCTCTCTCTCCCTCTTTCTCTCGCTCTCTTTCATTCTCTCCATCCTTCTCTCTCTCTGTCTCTCTCCCTCCCTCTTTCTCTCTCCCCATCCCTCTTTCTCTCTCCCCCTCCCCCTGTCTCTCTATCCCCCCCCCTCTCTCTCTCTCTCTCCCTCTCTCTCCCTCTCTCTGTCTCTCTCTCTTCCTCCCTCTCTTCCTCCCTCTCTCTCTTTCTCTTTCTCTTTCTCTCTCTCTCTCTCTCTCTCTCTCTCTCTCTCTCTCTCTCTCTCTCTCTCTCTCTCTCTCATCTCTCTCTCTCTCTCTCTCTCTCTCTCTCTCTCTCTCTCTCTCTCTCTCTCTCTCTCCTTTTGATCCTGGAACAATGTGATATTCAGTTGAATGGTGAAAGAGCCGTGCTGCATTCAAGTCCTGTCAGTAAAAAACGGGGAATATGTATGTGTGTCTTACATTATTCCAGGATGGTTAATGTAGCTTAAAATAATCGAGTTTGACTTTCCAAGATAAATGACACACTTAGTCGTGATGTCAATCAGCCAAACTCACATATAGTTAACATTTGATTGACAGAAGCTATCTAGCGGCTGTAATGATTATGACTGTCTCCTCTTCCTCAAAGTATATGTTTTCTGACTTATTGAGATGACGGAAAGACAAGCAGGATAACCAACATGTCTTTGATCACAGCGAGCATGATACACTTTATAGGAAGGAGCTGGGATTCAGGTACAGAGAGATTGAAAACGGGGGAAGCCAAATACGTGTCCATGTGGTTTAGTTTAATTTAAAGGGTTAAAATGTGAAAATAAACGTATGAATAACTTGAACACATTCTTTTTTTGTGGACCCAGCATCAAATTTCTGCTTCTAACCTTCTTGTCGTCCTCCCGGGTCAAATTGACCCCCGTCTGTTTTGACTGTTCCTTCTTTCCTTCCTTCCGTCCTTCCTTCACTATGTCCTTCCTTCCTTCATCCCTTTCTTATGTCCTTCCTCTCTCCTTCTTTCCTTCCTTCCCTCCTTCTGTTCTTCCTCCCTTCTTTCCTCTGTCCTTCTTTCCTTCCTTCCTCCCTTCCTCTTTTTCTTTCTCCCTCCCTCCCTCCTTCCTTGTTTCCTCCCTCCCTCCTACCTTTCCTTCCTTCCTTCTTTCCTCCGTCCTTCCTCCCTCATTTCCTTCCTTCTTCCCTCATTTCCTTCCTTCTTCCCTCCTTTCCTTCCTTCCTTCTTTCTTCCTCCCTTCCTCCTTTCCTTCCTTCCTCCCTTCCTTCCTTCTTCCTCCCTTCCTTCCTTGACTCGAGGACAACAGGAGGGTTAATCCATTTTGAGAGAATATATTAGAGGATTATGGTAAAAATGTCTAAGTGGTGTAACCATAAAAACTTTGTACCAAATAATTCAACTTGCTTAAAAACAGTAAATAGTCAATAAAACAGCATATCAACTAGTTTGGCATGATCTTACATTATAACTTTTATATTAAATAAAGCTAATGGAATACTATTGTTCTAAATAATACATTTAATCTGGGTAACCATGGAGACCAGGAAACATTTATATTTATTTAACCCTCCTGTTGTCCTCGAGTCAAGGAAGGAAGGTAGGAAGGAAGGTAGGAAGGAAGGAAGGAAGGAAGGAGGGAGGGAGGAAAGGAAGGAAGTAAGAAAGGAAGGAGGGAGGGAGGGAGGAAAGGAAGGAAGGTAGGAAGGAGGGAAGGAAAGAAGGAAGGAAGGAGGAAGGAAGGAAAGGAAAGGAAAGAAGGAAGGAAGGAAAGAAAAGAAGGAAGGAGGTAAGGAAGGAAGGAAAGAAGGAAGGAAGGAAGGAAGTAAAGAAGGAGGAAGGAAGAAAGGAATGGAAAGAAAGAAGGAAGTAAAGAAAAGAAAAGAAGGAAGGAGGTAAGGAAGGAAGGATCAATATCAGTATAAGTCCACTTAAATACACCGTAGGGATAAAATATTTAATATCTATCATTCTTTTGTACATTATAACTTTATATAAGTCCACTTAAATACACTGTAGGATAAAATATATTATATTTATAATTTTTTTGTGGTTACACACCATTTGACATTTTCAGGAACCAACAAAAATACAAAAAGTACATTTTAACAAACCTGATGCTGCTTTTAAGACTAATTTTAAAATATGTGTGAATTGCTCATCTTGCCACTGACTCACACACATCTAATAAAACATCTAATTAAATAATAGAGTAATAGACTTTTTTCAGGAAGACCACTCAGGGCAACAAGCTGTTTGAACCTGAAGTGGATGTGTTCAGTTTAAACACTGATTGTTATAATTGTATCTAATTGCCGCACATTTATTTAAAAAAAAAAAAAAAAAAAGGCTGAAAGGAATAAATTACATAAAAATGACTGAATTAGTTTTCCAATCAAATGAATCAGTGTTTCTTTCAAGAGGGAAATTAACCACAATGAAACATTTAGATCATATTCAAAAGGAAACTCGACAGGAGCTTGGAGATTTAAATCAGTATGAGTATATTATGATCACAATCTTTCTAAACACCTTACGCTTCATTATTAATCACAACCCATCAGAGGTTTATGCTCCTGTTGCAGCTGTCCTGCAAACTATATCAAACTGTCCAGTTAACCCCTTTACCACCAGGGGCCAACATGCGGCCCGCCAAGGGGTGCAATCCGGCCCACTTTCCTTCCTGTCTTCTTTTCCTTCCATCTTTCCATCCACCCTTTCTTTCCTCCCATCTGTCTGTCACTCCTTCCTTACTTCCATCTGTCCTTCAATCTTTCCTTCATTTCCTTCCTTCAATCTTTTCATCCTGTCTTCTCTTCCATTCTTCCATCTGTCCTTCCTCCCTTCCTTCCTTCAATATTTCCTTCCTTCCTTCCTTCCTTTCTTTCATCTTTCCTTACTGTCCTCTCTCCTCTTCCTTCCTTCCTTCCTTCCTTCCTTCGATCCTCCCTTTCTTCCTTCAATCTTTTCATCCTGTCTTCTCTTCCTTCCTTCCTTCCATCTGTCCTTCCGTCCTCCCTTCCTTCCTTCCATCTTTCCTTCCTTCCTTCCTTTCTTTCATCTTTCCTTACTGTCTTCTCTCCTCTTCCTTCCATCCTTGCATCTTTCCTTCCTTCCTTCTTTTTAAATGATCCGGCCCCACATAAGATCAAATGTGGCCTTGAATGAAGATGAGTTTGACACCCCTGCTGTAGATCGTTGGAGATGTGCAGGCCCAAGTATTTGAAGGTAGACCACCATCTCCACAGCTGCTCCTCCATAACCATCTCCTTAGTCTTTCCCCAAGCCTCATGCAGAGATCGTTGCTCTTGAAATTGAAATATTTGCAGTAAAACTTGAGTATTTTGGATCGAGTAGACGTATATTTGTGACAGCTCATGCCATATCACCACACAACCCTATAGTTCGAGGATAGCAAGAGACCTTTGTTGCATGTCATACCCATTTCTCTCTCTCTCTCTCCCTTGTTTCCTGTCAGCTTCTCTGCCCACCAACTGTCCATTAAAGGCTTAAAAAAAAAAAAAAAAAAAAGTCGACATATATCTGTTGACAGTGGAGAGAGATTAATCTCTGCTTGGCAACATGACATGAGGGAAGCACTAATTGCTGTCAGGGAAATGTCATGCTTATTATCTATGACACTGATATCTGTGAAGCTGAAGATTTTCTCAACATGATTCGTCCGACGTACACAGATAAAGATGTCGTGCTGTTATTTCATGCTAGTGAGCCGGACGGAGTAGGAAGGGGAAAAAAAAAAAAAAACTCTATAGATCAGTTTGGCTTGAACTCATCAATCTCAGTACTGCTTACATGCTGCCAACGGTGTCAATACACTGCAACAGCAGCGTGGGCGGCCCGGTGAATTTGTCATCATATGATCCATAGATATCTGAGCTGTTCTCTCCTACACAGTCATGTGGGACGTACGGGGCAGTTATGAATGACACCTTTAGACTCAGTTATTTATTTTCTCTGTCTGGGAGGGCCACGTAATGTGTCCATCACTTCTCTCTCAGTTCTCTCTCAGCTTTAAAAACAGTCTGTGCACAAGAGGCATGAGGAATGTGTTCTTGATTGAATTGAACAAATTAGAACAAATACAATGTGTGAATGTATTATTAGGGCTCGAGCATTGACAGTGTGAAGGCCATAGGTTTTTTTTTTCTTCTTTTCCAAAACAAATGCATTTTTGCCGGCTTAAACATGCCTGAAAACACACAAAACTTTGCACACATGCCAGACTCTGCAGAAATGCGCATTGCAGAATGGCTCAACAGTGCCCCCGAAGGCAGATTTTAAAAATTGAGCCCCTCACTGCAGATTGACGTAGATAAATGAAATTGGTAAACATATGCATCATGTCAAGACACACAAAGAAGTCTCTTGGACCCCTACCCTAACTCCAACAAGAAGTCGATTTGGCAGCATTTTCATGATTTCTACACACTTATATTTTGACGATCTCCCTCCTCAAAAAATTGAGCCCCTCCCTCCAGATTGTGTCGACAAACTAAATTCAGTACACACATGTATCCTGTCAAAGACACACAAAGATGTCTCTTGGACCCACACCCTAACTCCAACAGGAAGTCTGCCATTCTGATTTGAATTTCGTGATTTTGGCACCATTTTCGTGATTTCTACACTTCATATTTTAACAAACTCCTTCTACAGATTTAATCCACCAATTTCAAATTCACACCGTAGCCTCTGAGGACCTTAGAGATGAAAATTTTATCAAAGTCTTTCACTCCATAATACCTGGTGTATATGGCGATATATTTTGATGTTCGCCATAAAACAGGAAGTGCTGGCCAGATGGCGCTACTGCACCCCTAGAATAAATAATAAGAATAGTGAGCCCTTCCCTCCAGATTGACATAGACAAACGAAATTTGGTACACATATGTGTCATGTCAAGACACACAAAAAAGTCTCTTGGACCCCTACCCTAACTCCACAGGAAGTCTGTCATTTTGATTTGAATTTTAAATTTGGCTGTCTATTTTGCGATTTCCTACACCTCGTGCTTTAATCAACTCCTACAGATTTAATCGGACCAACTTCAAATTCACCTCACTATCATTTTAGTACCTTGAGGATGATCAAAGCTTATGCCTCCATTAAACTGATATTTGTTTGAACAATGGGGTTTAAACACTATCTAAAATTGTGGTTAATCAAAAAACCCAACCACCAACCCCACCCCAACCAACCCACCCCCCCCACCTCCCACCCCCCCTATAA
>JAJDFG010000914.1:0-63868 GCA_021039105.1 Scomber colias | reverse complement strand
AGGAAGGAAGGAAGGAAGGAAGGAAGGAAGGAAGGAAGGAAGGGGGGATGAAGGAACAGACCGGAGAACAACACGTAAACAACATGTAAAATATGAAACTTTATAATAATTTAATGAAACCGTCTTTGGAGTTTTATATAAAGTGATATTTGACCAGGAGCAGACTCAGTTTTTATAACAGTCTCAGCAACACTTTGACCTTTGACCTTTGACCTTTAAACCTAAACTCATGTATCTATGTACTCATGTTTTAAGGTGGACGAGGCGCTGAACGGCGGAGCCAAGAAGAAACCCAGGAAGCGTTTCCGGGGGTTGGTCGAGGAGGACGCGGCGGCCGTATCCCTGTAAACGTTCTCCGCAGAGCGTCACCGCCATCAAGGTCTGAGTCTGCTCTTCATTCACCTGAGAGGAGACAGTTAGAGTTACCCTTATACTCACATCTGATACCAGAGAGTTACCCTTATACTCACATCTGATACCAGAGTTACCCCTTATACTCACATCTGATACCAGAGAGTTACCCTTATACTCACATCTGATACCAGAGAGTTACCCTTTATACTCACATCTGATACCAGAATTACCCTTATACTCACATCTGATACCAGAGTTACCCTTATACTCACATCTGATGCCAGAGAGTTACCCTTATACTCACATCTGATACCAGAGAGTTACCCTTATACTCACATCTGATACCAGAGAGTTACCCTTATACTCACATCTGATACCAGAGAGTTACCCCTTATACTCACATCTGATACCAGAGAGTTACCCTTATACTCACATCTGATGCCAGAGAGTTACCCTTATACTCACATCTGATACCAGAGAGTTACCCTTATACTCACATCTGATACCAGAATTACCCTTATACTCACATCTGATACCAGAGTTACCCTTATACTCACATCTGATGCCAGAGAGTTACCCTTATACTCACATCTGATACCAGAGAGTTACCCTTATACTCACATCTGATACCAGAGAGTTACCCTTATACTCACAATCTGATACCAGAGAGTTACCCTTATACTCACATCTGATACCAGAGAGTTACCCTTATACTCACATCTGATACAGAGAGTTACCCTTATACTCACATCTGGATACCAGAGAGTTACACTTATACTCACATCTGATACCAGAGTTACCCTTATACCCACATCTGATGGGAGAGAGTTACCCTTATACTCACATCTGATACCAGAGAGTTACCCTTATACTCACATCTGATACCAGAGTTACCCTTATACTCACATCTGATACCAGAGTTACCCTTATACTCACATCTGATACCAGAGTTACCCTTATACTCACATCTGATACCAGAGAGTTACCCTTATACTCACATCTGATACCAGAGAGTTACCCTTATACTCACATCTGATACCAGAGAGTTACCCTTATACTCACATCTGATACCCAGAGAGTTACCCTTATACTCACATCTGATACCAGAGAGTTACCCTTATACTCACATCTGATACCAGAGAGTTACCCTTATACTCACATCTGATGGGAGAGAGTTACCCTTATACTCACATCTGATGGGAGAGAGTTACCCTTATACTCACATCTGATGGGAGAGAGTTACCCTTATACTCACATCTGATACCAGAGAGTTACCCTTATACTCACATCTGATGGGAGAGAGTTACCCTTTATACTCACATCTGATACCAGAGAGTTACCCTTATACTCACATCTGATACCAGAGAGTTACCCTTATACTCACATCTGATACCAGAGAGTTACCCTTATACTCACATCTGATACCAGAGAGTTACCCTTATACTCACATCTGATACCAGAGAGTTACCCTTATACTCACATCTGATACCAGAGAGTTACCCTTATACTCACATCTGATACCAGAGAGTTACCCTTATACTCACATCTGATACCAGAGAGTTACCCTTATACTCACATCTGATACCAGAGAGTTACCCTTATACTCACATCTGATACCAGAGAGTTACCCTTATACTCACATCTGATACCAGAGAGTTACCCTTATACTCACATCTGATACCAGAGAGTTACCCTTATACTCACATCTGATACCAGAGTTACCCTTATACTCACATCTGATACCAGAGTTACCCTTATACTCACATCTGATACCAGAGTTACCCTTATACTCACATCTGATACCAGAGAGTTACCCTTGTTACCCTTATACTCACATCTGATGGGAGAGAGTCCACCTTAAAATGGACCGATATGATATTTATACATGAGAGTGTGAAGAGAGGCTACTTTAAATGTTGTAACTTCTAAAATAAAATCAGCTAAAATATATGAAATAATAATAATAAACTTAATTAATAGAGCAGCTTTCATACACAGATGTAATTCAAAAGTGCTTTACAGAGAAAAATAAAATAATTAAATTAAACAATTTGTAAAAAAAATCAGACATTTAGTAAAAAATTAATTAAAAGCCTGATAAAATAAATATAATAAAAGCAATAAAAATAATAATAAACTTAATTTTTCTTTTACAGAGAAAAATAAAAATACCATGAAAATAAAACCACAAATAAAAAATAATAAAATCTGACATTTAGTAAAAATCAGTTAAATTGACATTAATTAAAAGCCTGTTTAAATAAATATAATAAAAGCAATAAAATAAAAATAATAAACTTAATTTATAGAGCAGCTTTCATACAAAAGGTGCTCAAAGTGCTTTAGAGAGAAAAATAAAAAATACAATAAAAATAAAACAACAAATAAACAAATAAAAAACAATAAATTAGTAAAAAAAAGTTATAATTAAATTAATTAAAAGCCTGATAAAATAAATATAATAAAATCAATAAAATAACAATAATAAAAAATAATTTATAGCTCAAAGTGCTTTACAGTAAAAAAATAAAAATACAATAAAATAAAACGGCAAATAAAAAAACTAAAACTAAAATTAGCCATTTAGTAAAATATAAGTGAAAATTACTCAAGTTAATTTTTCTCATTTCATCTGATTAAATGTTTAAATGTTCAGAAACGGCACAAAGCTCATTTTCACCTCAACACATTCACCGTGCTTTTATTTTGTAATTCAGGTTAATTCACTCAAACAGCCATTTTCCTCCAGTCTCTCTTTCTTCCTTTTTTCTTTTTCTTTTTTTTCTCCCTCTCGTCTCTTTACATTCATGAACTGAAACACATTTGGGTTTCAGTTCCTTCAAGTTAAAACATTAAAGCTTTTACACATTGATTTTATATCCAATCGACCTACTTTTAAAACTGCTTCCTGTCTGTAAATCCCTCCAGGAGCTCGTTCCTTTCTCTTTACTTCTTTAAAGTTTTACACTGCAAGAAACTACATCCTGTAATATTTCTTCTGTAACAATAACAAAACAACTTCATCTAGATTTCTTTTCAAATGTGGCGTCAAAACATGAAAGTTAAATTTCTCATTTTACAACAATGTGGTAAAAAACCTCACACACACATACCTGTTCTTAGTACCTCGTGGGGACCCCTGACTGGGTAATGTCTTGTGGGGTCCAGCCTTTCTAAAGGGTCTAGAAGTGTAATTTTAACTCCTAAATTCATCATAATTCTGTTTGAACAATAAAATGACTTGAAATATCAAAAACTCTCACATAAATTTGATATCTGAATTTTTCCCCCCTCGTTGGACCCGTAATGCTAACGTCTATTATCCACAGTACAATTCATATTCAGTATTTGAACAAATGTTGGATTGAAACCCTAACCCTGACCATTAACACTGCATCTAATAATCTAGTTAGCTAGGGGGCTAATCACTAAGCTAATACGAAGCTAACATGCTAATATACACACTTACACACTTTGTCAGGAAACGGTCGTGCACTGCAGTACCGTGTGTGACCTCTGGGGTACACACAAAGTCAGGAAAAACCAACCTTGTGGGGACCAGGCCTATCAGGAGGCTCTTTGCTATTGATTCCAATGGTCCCCACGGGGTGAGTGATATGTAGGGTTGCGGTCCCCACCAGGATAGAAAAAACACACACACACACACACACACACAAGGAATGAAATGACTCTTTTTCTTCGTCCTCTGTGCAGGTGAAGTCGGGGAAGTCGTTTCTGAAGGACTACTACCTCAAACATCGAGCTCTGAGCGAGAAAGACCTCGACGACCTGGTGGCCAAGTCCAGCATGAGCTACGAGCAGGTGAGGGACTGGTTCGCCGAGACCGCCAGGCGGGCGGAGGAGGGCAAGGTGCCCTTCAGCGAAGAGGAGGCCGAGGTGTGAGGAGGAGGAGGACGAGGAGGAAGAAGAAGAAGAAGGAGAAGAAGAAGGAAGAGGAGGAGGCGGCGGCGGGAGCGGAGCACGCAGACAGCGAAGAGGAGATGGAGGTGAAAGAACAAGGAGAGGAGGCATCGGACGAGGACTGCAACGATGTGGTGGAGGAGGAGGAGGAGGAGAAGGAGGAAGAGGAGGTGGTGGTGGAGAAGGAGGACGCTGAGGAGGAAGAGGAGGACGCTGAGGAGGAGGAGGAGGAGGTGGAGAAGGAGGAAGAAGAGGACCATGAAACGATCCAGGAAGACTCTCAAGGTGTCAGCCAATCACAGCCTCAGGCCGAAGAGCAGACATGAGCAGAAAGGTGAAACATGGCCGACAACAAACAGGTTTTAATGCTGATTATGAATTATTTAAATAACCACAGCTCAAATATTATATAGAAATGTATCAGATGCACTTTTTTTTTTTTAAAGTGATGCATTGTGGGGTCACATTAGTAGGGTTCTGTCCTCTGCTTCTCTCAGACGTTTGAAGGTTTCCACTCAGTCTGTTCTCATGCTGTCATCAATAAGGGTGTCCTTTCCTCCCTCCTTTCTTTCCTTCCTTCCTTCCTCCTTCCTTCCTTCCCTCCCTCCTTTCCTTCCCTCCCTTCCTTCCTTCTTCCTATCTCCCTTCCTTCCCTCCCTCCTTTCACTTCCTTCTTCCATCCTCCCTTCCTTTCTTCCTTCCCTCCTTTCCTTCCTTCTTCCTTCCTTCTTTCCTCCCTCCTTCCTTCCTTCCCTCCCTCCCTTCCTTCCTTCCCTCCCTCCTTTCCTTCCTTCTTCTTCCATCCTCCCTTCCTTCCTTCCTTCCTCCTTTCCTTCCTCCCTCCCTTCCTTCCCTCCCTCCTTTCCTTCCTCCCTCCCTTCCTTCCTTTGTCCCCTCCCTCCCTCCTTTCCTTCCCTCTTCCTACCTCCCTCCTCCTTCCTTTCCTTCCTTCCTCCCTCCTTCCTTCCTTCTTTCCATCCTCCCTTCCTTCCTTTCTTCCTTCCCCTCCTTTCCTTCCTTCCTCCCTCCCTCCCTTCCCTTCCCTCCTTTCTTTCCTTCTACCTCCCTTCCTTCCTTCCTCCCTTCCTTCCCTCCTTTCTTTCCTTCTACCTCCCCTTCCTTCCTTCCTCCTTCCCTTCCCTCCCTCCTTTTCTTCCTTCCTTCTTCCTCCCTCCCTCCCTCCTTTTCTTCCTTCTTCCCTCCCTCCCCCTCCCTCCCTTCCTTCCTTCCTTCCTTGACTCGAGGACAAATCAGCTGCAGAATCCTTCCTGACATCAAGTTTCTTCTTCTTCTCTTTTTATTTTTTCTCCTCTTAGGATTAAAGTTTCTTCTTCTTCTCTTGCTGTGAATCACGGAGGAGGATTCGTGTCAGTGTTTCTCAGCCCGGCGGCGGCGGGTCGGGACCTGAGGAACAGAAACCAGGAGACGACTCGACTCGGCGCTCAGGACTCAAGGACGGACGAGTGTGATTACGGGGTCGCGCTGGTGACCTATTGACCCCTTGAAGCAGCTGAGAAGCACTGAGACGATGGAGGAGAGGAAAAAAAAAAAAAGGACAAAGCATCAGGATTTACTTTTTTGTTAGTTGTTTTATTTTTTTGGGCTCTGATGAAACTTTGGGGACCAACTCGAAGGTGCAGGACGGCCGAGGACGCCACAGAGTAAGTTCCTGTACAGATAACGAGGCTTTTATTCTGAAGGGCTTTTGGTTTTTTTGGGGGTTTTTTGGGCCTTTTCTGTAATTTTTCTAACAAACAACTCAAATCGATGTTTTTCGGTAAACTTTGTATAAAGAAAGAAGAAGAAAAAAAAAATATCCTAAACATTTCTAAAGAGGTGAAAAAAAAAAACTGCTCCTGGTTTTTTTTTTTTCTCCTTGAATAAATTTTTTTTTTTTTTTTTCTGAATAACGGAGGGAAACCACATCTGACCTTTTTATTCTGAAAGGGAACGTGACTTTTTTCTCCCCCCCTTAGAAAAAAAAAAAAAAAAAATCCAACAATGAAAAAATAAAAAAAAACATTTTGCTGTTTTTTGAAAAAGGTTTTTAATTTTAAAACCTTTTTTTTTTTTTTTTTTTTGTGAATAGACAATTTCAAATTAGTGCCATTATGTTTATAAGTTCTTGTTTTTAAAAAATCATAAAAAAAAGAAATCAGTGCTGGAATGAATCCACGTCAATGTTTTAACTTTTTTTATTTTTTTTTTTTATTTTATTTTGAAGTGGATTTGCTCCTGATGACGTTAACGATGTGACGGGGGGATCAAATCCATTATTATAATATTATTGCTATTACGAGTTCTGGTTTTTTTTTTGAGAAATGGTGATAATAGATAATTTCTATGTTTGCAGATGTTTTTTGGGTCCATTCAGTTTCAATAACATCGATTCAGTTTGTGAATTATTTTTTTTTACCTCCGAACTCAAAAAAAAGGACGAAAAGTGACACGAGAAGCACACAGCAGCCAAAAACACGCACACACTCCTTTAAAGGGAAAATCCACCTTAAAAAATCCACCTTAAAAAAACTCTTCATGAATTATCCCACTAATGAGCTAAAAACCTATCAGGGCTGCGGATACCGATCATTTTCATTATTGATTAATCATTTTCCTCCCTCCCTTCCTCCTTTCCCTTCCTTCCTCCTTCCTCCTTCCCTTCCTTCCTTCCTTCCTTCCTTCCTTCGTTCCTTTATTAACTAATTGATTAAAGGCTTTGAGTAATTTTTTTCCTCCCTCCCTTCCTCCTCTCCTTCCTTCCTCCCTCCTTCCCCTACCTTCCTTCCTTCCTCCCTCCTTCCTTCCTTCCTTCTTCCTTCCTTCCCTCCTTTCCTTCCTTCTTCCTCCCCTCCCTTCCTTCTTCTTCCTTCCTTCCTTCCTTCCTCCTTTTTATTAACTAATTGATTAAAGGCTTTGAGTCATTTTTTTCCCTCCCTTCCTTCCCTCCTTTCCTTCCTCCCTCCTTACCTCCTCCCTTCCTCCTTTCCTTCCTTCTTCCTTCCTTCCTTCCTTCCTTCCTTCCTCCCTTCCCTTCCTTCCTCCCTTCCTAATCAATAATGAGAATAATCATTAGATGCAGCTGTCGTTTCAAACTTGAGCCAATAAAAAAGATAAAAAAGATGATCCTCTCTCTCTCTCTCTCTCTCTCTCTCTCTCTCTCTCTCTCTCTCTCTCTCTCTCTCTCTCTCTCTCTCTCTCTCTCTCCTACATTCATCAGATTTTGTAGTTTTTTAAAGTGTCTGTTGAAAGGCAATTCTGGGAAACGTAGTACCCCTGGTGGATTTCCCCTTTAACGTCGCGCTCTGCATTAAAAAAGGCTCTGTGTCGCGTCCTTCCTGTCTCAGCTCAACATTTCACAAAAATCCTCCAAAATAAAACCCTTTTTTTTTTTCTTCGTGACTCTTTTTTTATTTTAATTTTTTTTAATTTTAACGCAGAATGAACAGAGTTGATCGACTTGAAAGGGAGATGAACCCAAATACTGTTTTATGTCCTTTTTTGTCCAAATAAGAGGGAAAAGAAAAAAGAAAAAAAAAAAAAAAAGGCATGTGTGCTCTACTTCAGGAAACAGGCAACTTTACCCTCAGTCAGTTAAGCTACAAACTCGGTAAGATTGTGACATTTACACTTAAAGACAGTTTTCTTCTTTTTCTACGGATTAAATAAAATAATAATAATAATTAATAATAATAATAATACTGTATGCATGAAAATACGAGTACACAATAATAATTATGTCTTTCAAAGATGGCGTTTCTTCTTTTTTTTTTGTCCTCGCCACCAAAGAAACTTTAAAAGAAGTAAAAAAAAAAAAAAAAGACATAGTTATTAGTGCGTTTTATTTCCTTAAATACGGGTGAAACTTACGACGGCGTTTTTAGGGCCACGTATGGAAAATGTAAAATATTTCGAGAAAACTTTTTTTTTGAGGTTAAAATCGTATAATTTACGAGAAAAAAAATTAGGATATTGTCTTATATTATAAAGTCCGCACATTTTTTGTTAACATTATTTTTTATTGGCTTTTTTCAAATAAAGAAATAATTATACAAAAACAAAAAAAAGGGGGCAAATAAAGCGTATAAGTGGTAACCCCACCATAAATTTTAGTAAGTTATAGTTTGTTTCCTCGCAGATTTGCGACTTTATAATGTGAAAGAATTGAAGGGGGTTTTTCTTGAGTTTTTTGGCAGATTTTTTTTGAGTTTTTTTCTCGTAAATGAAATTCAGAGATAAAAGTCGTAAAATTACGAATAAAAAATTTTGATTTTTTTTTTTTTATATTATAAAGTCATAAATTTGAAAGAACCCCCCCCCACAAATATACAAGAAATAAAATGTGAGTATTTTTCTTGCAGATTTGCGACTTTATGTCAGAATATCCGAGGTTTTTTTTCTCGTAAAATTTACGACTTTATAATGTGAAAGAATTAGGTTTTTTTTTTTAAATAAATTTGGGAGCTTTTCCTCGTAGATTTGCGACTTTATAACGTCAGAGTTTTTTTTCTCGTAAATGAAATTCTGAGATTAAAATCGTTAAAATGACGACAAAAAAACTTGGATATTCTTTTGTATTATAAAGTCACAAATCTGCAAGAAACCCCCAACCACAAATATATGAGACATTGTTTTTTTAATATTTTTTCGCAGATTTGCGACTTTGTCAGAGAATATCCGATTTGTTTTTCTCGTAAATGAACGACTTTAATTTCAGAATTTCTTTCAAGACTTTTTTCTCAAGATATAACCCCTAACCCCCCCCCCCCCCCTCCTCTCCTCCAGGAGTAGTATTTTGTTGTTTTTGCTTTATTTTTTTTTTTTTTTTTTACATATGTGACCCTAAACCGTCGTCGTAGAAACTAGTACAAAAAAAAAAAAAAAAAACTTTCAGGTTTTTTCCACACCAACAAAATAACAAGATGATATTTTAGGGACAAGAAACCACAAGCACTTGGCTTTTTAACTTTTTTCGTATATGTGTGTGGGGGAAGAAAAAAAAAAAGGAGAGAAAAAAAAGAAATTAGCTTTTTATTTGTATTGTTTTGTTTTCGTGAACCATGTCGGACTCTTTCTAGCGTAATATGCAAACATCAAAGAACAATCAGCGGAGTCGTAGAAAGGTTTCATCAACGGTTTCCTCAGCGACGTGAGATCCTTGTATGAGCTGTCATTTATTTTATTTTATTTTATTTTTTTGCAAAGTTAAAGCCTTTCTGCCATTCTTTAAAAAAAAAATGCTTTAATAGCCAAAAACAGTTTTTAAGTAGTTTAATTTATTTATTATTATATCTGGACTTTTATGGATATCTTTTTTTTTTTTCTTTTTTTTTTTTTTTGGTCTGCAAGCAAAAAAATAAAAAAGTGAGAAACGGGTTTGATTCAGATGTTTTTTGTATGTTATTTCTGTTTCTTTGACATATTGTTGAAATTTTAAGCTTAATGTTTAAATCCTGTCTGACGGACAGACAGATGGAAGGAAGGAAGGAAGTAAGGGAGGACAGAAGGAAGGAGGGAGGAAGGAAAGACAGAAGAGGGGAAGAAAGGTAGGAAGGACAGAAGGAAGGAAGGAAAGAAGGAAGGAACAAACGAACGAAGAAAGTAAAACGGGAAGGTAGGAAGGACAGATGGAAGAAAGGACGGAAGGAAAAGAACACAGAAAGGAAACTGGGTGGGATCGCACCCCTTGGCGGGCCGATTCTGGCCCACGGGCCGCTTGTTTGACATCCCTGCTTTAGTTAAATGACCTCAGAACTTTTTTTGGTGCATTTATTTATTAATATTTGACGCCAAATCACCCAAAAAGTTATCTGAAGCCACTTTCCCACATAGAGAAGCAGTCAGAGCCTCATTTTTAGACTCAAGTCCTTATAGATATTTGGTTTATTCTATTAAATAAAAGCAAGAATAAAAAATGTTTTATATTCCTCAAATAAATGTGGAACTCAAATATCATGGCAAAAAAAATAAAACCCTGCACAACCCTCATTTTAGACTTTCGGTGATGTAGTAAAGTATTTTATTTTGTAGTATTAAATGACCCAATGAAGACGGCTGGGGCCTGTTTCAGGAAGCAGGTTTAACTAACTCTGAGTTAAAACCTTTACTCTAGGTTGACCAACTCTGAGCTGTCAAACTCAGAGTTTTGGGTTTCAGAACAAGTGTTAACAGTTAGTTCAATCAACTCTGAGTCAAAGTAACTCTGAGTGAAGCTTCTGCATGAGGAGATACCAAGCCCTCATCAATGGTGCACAGATAACATGATTCACCATGACAACAGGAGAAACAAAGGGCTCAGTTCTCCCACTTCTCCCCAAATGATTTAGAAATATTAATGAATACATGCAGACGATGAGTATATATTTAAGAAAAGTATTAATGAAAAAAAGAGAAACATTTTGTCTCGAGTGGTCGACTTATTCAACATTTATATTCTGTGTGTGTGTGTGTGTATGTGTGCGTGGCACATTTAACATTCATGCAGACCCCAACAGGTACACAACATAGGCCTATTTGGCAGCAACTGAATATGAAATATAAAAATATAGCTCAAACAAGTAAGGTATTGATTACAAGCAATTGTGGTGTTGTTTAGCCTGCCCTACCTCATTAAACAACATTTAAATGCTACATTCAACATGTTATATATATTTCAGTAGTTGATGAAATCTTCTAAGCAAAGAAGAAAGTCAATTTTTCAGCCATCCCAACACTGCCAGTATTTAATATTGTCTATTTGAAAGCAACACCTACATGCCTTTATACATACAACACTAAAAAAGTAAACGTTTAAGTGTAATAGTCAAATTTAGTTTTATGTTTGGGCACTTGGCACTTTCACCATAATTTAACAGTAGCTGGTATAGAGAGAGAGAGAGAGAGAGAGAGAGAAAGTTCCTCACTGGTAGCGAACCAGCGACATTGCCACTATGAAGCATGAGCAGTAACCACTTGGCTATCAATCACCTTCAAATATTGCCTTTGTGACAGCCTGATAGATGGTTGCCTTGGAAACATGAACTTGAACAGAGAACTTGTTCTGAACTGAGAGCATGTCCATGTGGTATCATACAGACGATACGAGGGCTGAGAATATTGTTCAGATAAATTATTGATTGTAAAAAAAAATGGAAACACTCTGACGGAGATTTATGCTTCGTATTTATACTTCAATATTAACTGACTCTTTAAGAAAAGGACACACCATGTCTGACACCTCCTTCAGTCTGCGGGCTTCAACTAAAAAGAAGGAGAAACTCAGGGTTAGTTGAAGAAAACCTGCTAGCGAGTAGGTTAGGTTCACGGAGTATGTTGCCAGGGTAACTGAATCAGAGTTAAGCTGAACTGGCTTTGTGAAACCGAAAAACCAGAGTTTCCCTCATCTCAGGGTTAACTAACTCAGAGTTATCACTAAACCTGCTTTCTGAAACGGGCCCCAGGTCACCTGAGTCAGGAAGAGGAGGAGGAGGAGGAGAGTTTCAGGTCACATGACGTTCCTTTTTTTTAAACCGTCTTCTCTCTGAAACGGAATAAAGATGAAAGTGTAGAGCTGAACATCAGCTGTGGAGGAGAAGAAGCACAGCTCTCTCTCTCTCTCTCTCTTTTTATTTACCAGTTTTTACCTGAAGATGAACTTTTGACCCTTTTTTTTTTTGCTGCTCTGAACAGAAGAGACACCTGAGGGGACGATCTGGACTATCACCACAGTTTTTTAATGGTGTTTAATCACAGAATAAATATAAAAGCAGAGAGGTTTTTATTTTTTAGTTGATATTCATATTATAAAGTGGATAATAAGTAGAGCCGGGTACTCGTTACCTTTAACCCTTTATAGGTCACACCAAGAAAAGGCTTTAAAAAAGGCCATGACAACATAAAACATGGGTTTTTTTCTCTCATTGACCCGAAATTTGATGCTTTACAGAACAAATTCATTCAAAACTTTTATTAAAAACCTGTTAGAGACTCATTCTGTTCGTGTACAAGATGAAACACATGAAACTAAACTGATGTCAGCAGTGATTTGTGTTATTCTTCATTTATACCCAGGCAGGGAGTTCAGGTCCTCTGAAATGAGGCCAACCAGGAAGTAACTTAGAGCTGCATTCTATCAAAAGGCCACCAGGGGGCGACCGTCTCTATACAAGTCAATGGAGAATTCACCAACTTCTCACTTGATTTCTAACCTCAGTAAACGTTTTCAAAATGTGTTTATGGTCTCAATCGCTAGTTTAAAGCCTTCTTCAATGCAGTATGATGTTCATTTGGGACATTTTGGCCTCCCTGATTTTATATGTGACGATAAAGCAGGGTATGCATTAGGGCGTGGCTACGTCCTGATTGACAGGTTGATTGACCAATGTCCTCGAGATCCAGCCCTCGTAACCATAGCAACCTCCCCGCTCCGCCCATGGCCCCGTCTCATGCCCATATAAGTAGAATCCGTGTTTTTATTTTTCCCAGCATGCACCTGAAATTTTCAAGATGGCGCTGCCTAGATTAGAAACTATTGGCTTCCGAGCAGCAGTCCACAAACCAATGGGTGACTTCACGGATGTTACGTCCATTTCTTTTATACAATCTATGGTTATACACTAAAGCACAATCTGTATCTATAGCAACCATAGAACACAACCTGTATCTATAGCAACCATAGAACAATCTGATGGTCTGTCTGTGCATTACATTCCTCATACAAGTGCTAAAGATTGACCTAAAAGTTAAATGGGTTCAATAGATTTTAGTTTTTGAGCAGATATCATGACACAAAGTACTTATGAACTAAAACTAATAATCATAAACAGATTGAGAAGTCAGTCACATATAAATCTTACCTGCAGTGATTTTCTGTCCATGCAGATTAGTAACGGAGTAACGGAGAAGCTTTTACAACAGAAAGTCATTAAATAAAGAAACATGAATGCAGAAATCTGCCTGAGATAAAATAAAAAATCATCATTCACTGTCAATCATCAAAATCTATCAAAATTAAGAAAAAAAACAGGTTAAAGCTCACAAACGTTCTGCTCTGCTAATAAAAGCTGAATTAAATGTCTTAGTTTGAACATCAAATCTGCACAGAAACAACTCTGTAATGTCTCAACATGATCTACACACATTAAAACACTCACTAATATTATACTAATAATCATAATAAACTTTATTTAAAGAGCACTTTTCAAAACCCAACGTACAAAGTGCTTCATATCAAAGCAAAAAGAGAACAAATAAAAAACATTTCAGTGCAGTTTAAAATGTTTCTGCAGCAAATATTTTATTTCTCTTTAATTGCTGCAGAAAAAATGAACAAATATTTGAATTATCAGCATTTACTAGAGTGCTGTAATAATACTAATAATCATAATCATTTAGTTACAAAAAGCTTCACAGAGCAAAGAAACATCAAAAACATTAAAATACAGAAAATAAAGGATAAAATAATAACTAAAAAATGAACATAATTAATGAAACTGTGAGATTAATGTGCTTTTAGTGTGTTTGTTCAATCTTTTAAACTTGTATAAAGTGTCTGAGTATCTTGGAAAGAGCTTTATAAATAAAATGTATAATTAATATTATTATAATGGAGTAAAACAAAACCTACAAAACACTCATTTACAGACATTAGATATAACACAACTCATATTATCTTTCTTACTATGTTTAAAAGGCACATTTTGTATTTTTTTACTTTATATTTACAGTTTAATATTTGTACTGTGCAGATTAAAATGTTTCAGTTTGTGAATGTTTTGAATTATTTTAGATTTAAACTACACAATAGACATTAATGCATGAATAATATAATAATAATATAATAATAATAATAATAATAATAATAATAATAATACACTAATATAAACATCAAGATATTATCACTATGTTCACTTTTCATGCATTTTTAACCTCAGAAACATTTTAATGCAGGACTTTAACTTGTAATATTGATATTTTATTACATTATTTATATTAATATTTCTTTTAAATTCATACAGTGTTATAAGAGTTGACCTTTGACCTTTTATAGAAAGTGCTCTACTGCTGCATCACATTTCCTAAACGTCTCAAAAACAGATTAAACTGATTTTTACATTAAACTAAATAATGCTGCTTAAACATGAATGCATTAATAATAATAATAATAATAATAATAATAATAATATAATATATATCAGCATACAGCATTCTGTATTATGTTCACTTTTAATGTGTTTTAACTTTAGAAACATATTAAATGCAGGACTTTAACTTGTTATATTATGATGCTATTTATATTATTTTACAAACATTTATAAGGATCTGAATATTTATTTTAAATTCATACACAGTGTTTAAAGAGAAGTGACCTTTGACCTCTTTGCTGTGAGCAGTTTTACATCATGTATCCCTTCAAATGTCTCAAAAAACCAGTTTAATAATTAAAAGAAGGAAAAATCTTGAATATTATAATAATAAGAAAACACCTGTGAACCCTTTTTATTAATTTAAATCATCTTTTATTCTACATGAAGCCGCAGCAGCAGCCTCATTCCTCCAGTCTGCTCCTCACAGTCCAGCCAGTGTGTTTTTCGTGCTGAATCATTCGAGGTATTCACTGCCGTCGCCAAGTGAGCCGCCTGGTGAAACGCCATAGAAACCGGCAGCACCATAGAAACCAGTCTAACCCGTCCAGAGGAACATACTGTTCTCCTCCAGACACCAAAAAAAAAAAAAAAAAAAGAACAAAAAAAAGAGAAAGAAACGCTGCCGCCCTTTTCATACTTTCACCACCTTTTCTTTCTTTTTATGTTTCCTCCACCTGCTCGCATCAGCTTTACATTTTAGTGACTTGACGTTAAACCGAGTCTTAAATTCAGGGTTGATTTATTTATTCATTTATTAATTTATTTATTTCTAAAGGAGACGGTTGCCAGAGAGATTTTTCGGAAGCCATGTTGGGGCGTTTTGGCACGTTGGTGATGTGAAAATGAAAAGAGCTCTCTTGTCTTCTCCTTCTTCTCCGTCTCCTTCTTCTTCCTTTTTCCATTTTTTTTTTTTTTTTTTTGCTGCTGTTCCTTTTTTCGCCACCAGATGGCAGTGTGAGCTCAAACACTCCGCCTCTCCCTCTCTCTCTCCCCCTCTCTCTCTCTCTCTCTCTCTTCATAGCTTTACTGTAAATCATGTAAAGCTGGTTGGGGTTAGGTAATACACCATTTGTTCACAGATCTGGGCATTATCCAGCCTTCCTGGAAGTTCACTGGCTGGAAACGCGTTGCCACTCAGACAGTTTATTTTTTACCCTCCTCTTTTTTTCCTCCTTTTTAGCTTCGGCGAGTGAATTAATTTAGAGGAGGAGGGGAGAAAAAAAAAAGAAAAGAAGCTTGATTCATGTCTGTCTTCACAACATCGAGCTCTGCCCCATTTTGTGGCATCGGGTCTCCCTCTAAAACACCAGTTACATGCCGCAAATGGTCTGGCAAAGGCCTCTGTGAAAACACAAGCAGACCGCCGGCCTCAGGAGATAAAAAAGTTGACTGTTTTCAGGGTGAAACGAGGAGAAAAAGGAGGGAAAAGGAAAGGAGAAGAGAGAGAGAGAGAGAAAGAGAGCGAAGGAGAGGAGAGAGAGACAGAGAGAGGCAGCGACTCAAGAGTTAACCTGCACAAGACCCGTCTGAACCAGGGGTGGGACCTGCTCCCTTCCTAATCAGAGCAGAGAGAAAGGGATGAAGGAGGAGGAGGAGGAGGAGGAGGAGGAGGAGGAGGAGAGGGGGGAGGGGAGGAAAAGAGGAGGGGGGATGAGGAAGAGAAAATTAGAGTCGACACGAGTGGTGTGACGGGCCGAACAGAGGCCATGTGAGGACAGCAGCGAACCCTTTCACTACTGACCTACTTCTACTAACACATAAACAGTGTGTGTGTGTGTGTGTGTGTGTGTGTGTGTGTGTGTGAGTGTGTGTGTGTGTGTGTGTGTGTGTGTAGCATTAAACACGAGATTTAGTCCTCGTCGGCCGGCCATATAGACTCAAACACACACACACACACACACACACACACACACACACACACACACACACATCATCTTGGCAGCACACTCTGAAGACAAGTGGTTTGTGCTGTGATCCTTTTGAGGGTCTTTATGTCGGTTCATATATGATTCACTTTAATGGTTCAAAATGTTTATTATAAGTAACTGCTTTTTTATTTCTCTGTTATTTAACCTTTATTTAAGCTGGAATAGATAGATAGATAGATAGATAGATAGATAGATAGATAGATAGATAGGTAGATGGATAAATAGATAGATAGATAGATAGATAGATAGATAGATAGATAGATAGATGGATAAATAGATAGATAGATAGATAGATAGATAGATAAATAGATAGATAGATAGATAGATATGCAATGGGGAAAAAACATATTACTAAAAATGACCTAAAGGTATGTTATATATATGTAATAAATAATAAAAATACCTAAAAAGCTCCACAGACGTTCCTTCAGCACATTAAACTGATGTCTGATGGCAGATAAAAGCTTAAAAATCAGCAATAAAATGTTCTTTTAGACATCACAGAATACGCTTTTTATTTGATTGAAGCCTTTTTTTTACCAAACTGTGATTTACAACATGAGATCGTTTCCTCTCATGTAAATTTAGACACGTTTAACTCATCAACAGAAACACTGGTTAAATGCATAACTCGCAAATTTAGTAAAAATGAAAGAATCGTGATACCGGCACCATTGGTATCACTGGGAAATGTACAGTAGTGCAGCAGCAAGTGGATAAAAATAGAAACAGCATCAATAAAAAGAAGAAAGAACAATAAATAATAGTATGTTGACATTAGTAGCCATAAAAAGACGATAAGGGTAAAAGAGGTCGACACGTTGGTTTGTTTAAGGCTTCAAATCGATCAGGGTCTTCTGGTCTTTTTCTCTCACCTGATAAACACCTGATTCAGCTTCATGAATAATAAGGTAGCAGCTAAGTGACCACCTGTAGTCAGACCTGCCTTCCTTCCCAACATTAAACCTTCATAAAACGTCCTGTCAGGTGGAATCTGTGCTCGTCAGTCTGAAATCGTCACTGTGAGGCGACAAACCGACCAATCATAACACGACATGAAAGGAACGGCTGGTGTAACGTATCTCATTAGCTCCAGGTTATAGATAGAGTTGAAGTCAAAAAAACACACATCCACATCTACAACGATGGAGGTTAAATACAAAAGACTCCACACAATGCTGGAAGATGTGCAGAGAACCTCTTTCCTAACAATAACCATGCAGATAAGAGACCACCTGTAGTCAGACCTGCCTCCCTTCCAACATTAAACCCTTATAAAAGGTCTCAGTTGGTGAAATCTGTGGTGGTCAGTCCGAAATCGTCACTGTGAGACTGATTTTCGGACGCAAAGGGTCAGAAATGTACCCAAGACTCCAAACCAACCAATCAGAACACTTGATTCAGATGCATATTGTGTGGAGAACCTGTTTCTAACAATAAATGGTGCAGATAAGAGACCACCTGTAGTCAGACATGCCTACCTTCCAACATTAAACCCTCACAAAACGTTCTTTTTAAGTGGTGAAATCTGTGGTGGTCAGTCCGAAACAGTGTTCTTAGATCTCACTGAATAATTATTTGAGTGTTTTGGTGACTAAAAACATCAATTTAAGACTTAATTTTCACAATTTGACCACCACTATTGACCCATGACGACAAACCAACCAATCTGAACACTTGATTCAGATGCATATTGCTGGAAGATGTGTGGAGAACCTGTTTCTAACAATAAATGTGCAGATAAGAGACCACCTGTAGTCAGATCTGCCTCCCTTCCAACATTAAACCCTCATAAAACGTCTTTTTCAGGTGGTGAAACCTGTGGTCATCGGTCCAAAATGGTGTTCTTAGATCTCCCAGACTAATTATTGGAGTGTTTGGTGACTAAAAACATCAATTTAAGACTTTAATTATCACAACCAACCAATCAGAACACTTGATTCAGATGCATATTGCTGGAAGATGTGTGGAGAACCTGTTTCTAACATTAAATAGTGCAGATAAGAGATCACCTGTAGTCAGACCTGCCTCCCTTCCAACATTAAACCCCAATAAAACGTCCCTGTCAGGTGGTAGAAATTTGTGGTCATCACTCCGAAACGATGTTCTTAGATCTCACAGTGAGATTGAACCACCACAGACTGGGTTTTTATTTGTTTTGGTGACTAAAACATCAATTTAAGACTTAATTTTCACAATTTGACCACCACTATTGACCCATGACGACAAACCAACCAATCTGAACACTTGATTCAGATGCATATTGCTGGAAGAGGTGCAGAGAACCTGTTTCTAACAATAAATGGTGCAGATAAGAGACCACCTGTAGTCAGACCTGCCTCCCTTCCAACATTAAAAATCTGTGGTCATCGGTCCGAAACAGTGTTCTTAGATCTCACTGAGACTCGACTACCACAGACTGATTATTGGAGTGTTTTGGTGACTAAAACATCAATTTAAGACTTTAATTTTCACAATTTGACCACCACTATTGACCCATGACGACAAACCAACCAATCTGAACACTTGATTCAGATGCATTTTGCTTCAAAATGTGTGGAGAACCTGTTTCTAACAATAAATAGTACAGGTAAGTGATGACCTGTAGTCAGACCTGCCACCCTTCCAACATTAAACCCTTATAAAACGTCTCAGGTGGTGAAATCTGTGGTGGTCAGTCCGAAATCGTCACTGTGAGACTGATTTTCGGAGGTTTTGGTGACCAAAGACGGTCAAAGGGTCAGAAATGTAACCAAGACTCCAAACCAACCCATCATAGCACAAAATGAAATGAATGAAACCAGACGGTGTAACGTGTCGAGAGGACACAAAAACACACACAAACACACACCACATCCACAACGATGGAGGTTAAATAAATAAAGAGGGTTTTTTTTTTTTTAGATTTACATTTACGTCATTATCTCTAAACATTCATCTCATAATGTGGCATCCTTTAAAACTGATCACAGATGTAATTAAACCATGAAAAATGCAATAAATGTTCACGATAGTCGCCTTAAAATCACTATTTATAGATGACATTTAGCTTCATTAACCCTTTACATACTGCTCATATTCTAACTCATAATTAGTCTCGACATTAATAAATTCCCCCTCAGTCATTAATCTTATAGGAAAAAAGGCATTTATAATCACTATTTTATGATCCAGGGGAGCATTTTATAGAATATGATGAAAACAGCAACAAGTTTTAATGCTGATTTTTGAATTTGTTAATCAACATTTGCATAAATAAAAGTGTATCAGCTGCACAAAAACAGCATTTTATTTAGATTTTTGTATACTTTTGCTGCACATTAGGAAAAGTCCAGCTAAAATAAATATGTATATGGTGTTTTTACATCTCTCAAATGTAAAAACCCTGAGCAGTATTTAAAGGGTTAAATGTGTCTAAAGGTCTTTCTGGAGGGAAAAGTAATTGAATGTAAACGTTTCTACATTAAAACAAGTGAACGTCCTCATTTCAACTTTACTCGTGATTCCTCGCAGAACCTTTTTATGAGAGGACGCTTTTTCCTTTTTTTTTTCCCTCCTTTTTTTTCAGACGATTACGCAGCAAAGAGAGAGCGAGCGAGGGAACGATACAGAGAGAGAGAGAGAGAGAGAGAGAGAGAGAGAGACGGAGGCTGTCTGATGCTGGTGTGGGTCAATCTGAGGACAACTCGCCTCTCTTCACCCCGTCCCTCCCTCTCTACATCCTCCTCTGCCTATACTCTCCCTCCCTCCTCTCTCTGTCTCTCTCTCTCTCTCTCCTCCTATACCTCCCCTTCCCCCCTCTTCATCCCTCCCTCTCTCCCTCTCATGCAGCCTGTGCCTGCGGTCGCTGCCTGCTCTCTGCGTCGGCCTACATATCCAAACACCTGGATGACTGGCTGCATGCTAAATAACACATAGCTGCTTCTTGTTTTCAGCTCCAGAAGTTCATTCATTCATTCATTCATTCTTTCATTCTTTCTTTCATTCATTCTTTCATTCATGCATTCATTCCTCCTTAAAGAGAAGAGAAAAGATGCATCTACTGTAAGTCAGGGGTGTCCAACTCATTTTCATTCAAAGGCCACATACAGACCAATTTGATCTCATGTGGGCCTGTCTATTAAAAAGATGGAAGGAAGGAAGGAAAAGAGGGTTAAGAAGGAAGAGAAGACTGGAGGGAAGGAAAGAAGGGAGGAAGGAAGGGAAGAGAAGACCGATGGAAGGAAGAGAAGAGAAGACCGGAAGGAAGGAAGGAAGGAAGGGAAGGCCGGAAGGAAGGAAGGAAGGGAAGAGAAGACAGATGGAAGGAAAGAAGGGAAGAGAAGACAGATGGAAAGAAGAGAAGACCGGAAGGAAGGAAGGAAGGAAAAGTAGACAGGGGGGAAGGGAGGAAGAAAGGTAGGAAGGACAGACGAAAGGAAGGAAAAGAGGAAGAAGGAAACTGGGCCGGATTGGACCTCTTGGCTGGCCGGTTCTGGCCCACAGGCCGCATGTTTGACACCCCTGATCTAAGTCCAAACTAGCAGACTATGATCTATATGTAAGGCTGCATTTAATCAGTAAGAAATCAATCTGCTGCTGTTTTCTGATGTTTTTAAGATCAAATTCATGTCGTTAAATGTTTAAGTTTTTCTCCAGAAATCCAGAAATATTAAATTTATTATCATTTAAGAAAAGGAAAAGCACGATATTCCTCCATTTAAGAAGCTGGAACCATCAAATATTTGGATATTTCTACTTGAATCAATTAATAAAACTAAATATCACCTAGATTCTAGGTGTTGTAAACTTTCCTAAGTTGTAAATTGATGAACTGAAACTTTCTTGGCTTCAGCAGCTTGCAAAAATAATCTCAACGCCGAGATCTGTCATAAAAATACAACTTTAGTTTAAAAGAAAAGTGCATAAAGCATCTGTGATAAGAAATAATCTACATTAAAAGTTCACTAACAAGTATTTGAGGAGCTTTCGGTCGTATCTCTTAGTCTCTGTCAGTAAATGTGATTTGCTCATCGTCTCATCGCTGCACTTAAAACTCATATTTTGTCCACTTGAGTGCAGCTAACCAATATTTTCATTATCAATTGATCATTTTATTAGTTCCTTCATTAGTCAGTGAGTTTCCTGCTCTATAAAATGTCCAAAAACGTTCTACAAGTCTTCCTTTGTCTCGACCAACAATCCACAAACCCAAAAGAGATTCAGTTTATAATCACTGAATATTAAATAATCATATTTAAGAAGCTCAACTCAGAGATTTTGGACTTTTGTTCCATAAGAAATGACTCGAAATGATTAATCAAACCAAACCAGTAGGTGAATAATTTTCTGTCAGCATCATCAGCTGAACTTTAATTTCTCCATCCTGTATTGATTTGATTCCTTATTACAGTAATTGGCAAACTTTTTACAGTAGTTACTCTAATTTCTCGTTTTAAAACTTGCATTCATTGATTTTTTTGGAGCAGCAGAACTCAACTCTGACATATCGTCACCTTTCTCAGTTAATATGTTGAATTTGTTATCTAACACTTATTTATTTCCACATCCAGCAGTTTAATGATCAACATCATCATTCATTAGTTCATCGTGTTTCTGTCCACCTGCTGAATGTAAAGTCAAATATTCTCTCTCTTTTAGCTCTGGTTTTACTCTCCACCAGCTCCTGAGGGAAATATCTAAATGCTCCACTATGTTCACCAACTTTGAGAATGAACTAAAACAGTAAAGTTGCAGCCAGACAGCTAAACAATGAGCTGAAACTCGACTATAAAGCTGCAGAGTCACTGATTATTCTCTGTAGGTTCAAACCAGGCGGGGAGTTCTGGTCCTCTGAAATGAGGCCAACCAGGAAGTAACTTAGAGCTGCATTCTATCAAAAGGCCACCAGGGGGCGACCGTCTCTATACAAGTCAATGGAGAATTCACCAACTTCTCACTTGATTTCTAACCTCAGTAAACGTTTTCAAAATGTGTTTATGGTCTCAATCGCTAGTTTAAAGCCTTCTTCAATGCAGTATGATGTTCATTTGGGACATTTTGGCCTCCCTGATTTTATATGTGACGATAAAGCAGGGTATGCATTAGGGCGTGGCTACGTCCTGATTGACAGGTTGATTGACCAATGTCCTCGAGATCCAGCCCTCGTAACCATAGCAACCTCCCCGCTCCGCCCATGGCCCCGCCTCATGCCCATATAAGTAGAATCTGTGTTTTTATTTTTCCCAGCATGCACCTGAAATTTTCAAGATGGCGCTGCCTAGATTAGAAACTATTGGCTTCCGAGCAGCAGTCCACAAACCAATGGGTGACGTTACGGATGTTACGTCCATTTCTTTTATGCAGTCTATGCATAGCAGACACCAATGCTACTGTAATTTATTGGAAATGGAGAAAGCTCTGGGAAAGTAAGTGATTAGCAAGAATCCACCTGTAGGAATCTGCTAAAAGTCTTCGTTGGATTAAATCTTTCATATATTTAACTCGTGCTGCATTCAAGGCCTGATTAAACTCCACTGTGCTGCCTTCACTGTCGACAATGACCTGCTGACCTCGGCGTGTAATGAAAGCTGCCGTCTGTACATGTGATACATCACGCACGCAATGTCTGGGTCTGCAGGACGGATGTTTTATTGTGTCAAAATTAACTATTTATGAGCCTGTTTCAAAGCACTTGACTGCGTTTTAGAACATTATAACTTCCTGATCATCGTGTCAGACGGGGACTCTGGTTGGCTGCAGCTGCTAGCTTTTAACCCTCCTGTTGTCCTTGAGTCAAGGAAGGAAGGGAGAAAGAGAGAAGGAAAGGTGGGAGGAAGGACGGAAGGAGGGAAGGAAAGGAAAGGAAAGGAAGGAAGGAAAGGAGGGAGGAAGGAAGGGAAGGAGGGAGGAAGGAGGAAGGAAAGGAGGGAGGAAGAAGGAAGGAAAGGAGGAGGGAAGGAAGGAAAGGAGAGAGGAAGGAAGGAAGGGAGGAAGAAGGAAGGAAAGGAGGGTGGAAGGAAGGAAAGGAGGGAGGAAGAAAGAAAGAAAGGAGGGAGGAAGGAAGGAAAGGAGAGAGGAAGAAGGAAGGACAAAAGGAAGGAAGAAATGGGGATGGAGGAAAGAAGGAAGTAGGGAGGGAGGGAAAGAAGGAAGGAAAGGAGGGAAGAAGGAAGGAAAGAAGGGCAGAGGAAAGGAGAAAGGAAGGAGGGAAGGAAAGAAAGAAAGAGGGAAGGAGGAAAGAAGGAACAGTCAGAACAGACGGGGTCAATTTGACCCGGGAGGACGACAGGAAGGTTAATAAAAAGCTGCTCTAATGCTGTCAGTCATTTCTCTTCCAATGGCGGCTATCTGTGAGATAAATGGGAGATGTCATTATTCACGCTAACACGCTGGCTGGCAACCTGCTAACAGTCATCACACCTCTCATTATATCTATTCAAATCAGGAGGAGAAAAAAAAAAAGGGATAAACGGCACAAAACGAGACCCTCGTCCCTCCACAATAAAACTCTCCAGCCTTCTATTAACTGTCAGAGTGCTCCGGCTCTCCTCCTCCTCCTCCTCCTCCTCCTCCTCCTCCTCCGCTCATAATCCCTCCAACATGAGAATAAATAATTCACCGCTGTCGGCTCACTGCCACGTCACTGCAGCTTTTTTTGTGTTTTCTCCTCCCTGGATTTTTAAGACTTTACATGCTCGATTTACATGCTGACTGAAGGCCGCGACCTTTCTGCTTTATTTTAGAAGCTGAATGTTCCCGAGTCACTCCATGAAAACTTAAGTTTGGGTCCCCGACGTTTAAAAGGGGAAAAAGGGAGGAAGAAGGATGAGGGGAGGAGGGAGGAAGGGATGGAGGAAGGAAGGATGAAAGGAAGAGGAAGGAAGGAAGGGAGGAAGAAGGATGAAAGGAAGAGGAAGGAAGGAAGGGAGGAAGAAGGATGAAAGGAAGAGGAAGGAAGGAAGGGAGAAAGAAAGATGAAGGGAGGAGGGAAGGGAGGAAGGAAGGATGAGGGGAGGAGGAAGGAAGGAAGGGAGGAAGAAGGATGAAAGGAAGAGCAAGGAAGGAAGGGAGAAAGAAGGATGAAGGGAGGAGGAAGGAAGGAAGGGAGGAAGAAGGATGAAGGGAGGAGGAAGTAAGGAAGGGAGGAGGAAGGAAGGAAGGGAGGAAGAAGGAAGGAAAGGAGGGAGGAAGGAAGGAAAGGAAGGCTGGACGGACGGAGGAAGGTAGGAGGGAGGGAGGAAGGAAAGGAAGGAGGGAGAGAGGGAGAAAGGAAAAGAGGAAGGGAGGAAGGAAAGAAGGACAGAGGAAAGAAGTAAGGGAGGGAGGTAAGGGGGAGGAAACAATGCTGACCTTTCTGCTTTATTTTAGAAGCTGAATGTTCCCGAGTCACTCCATGAAAACTTAAGTTTGGGTCCCCGATGTTTAAAAGGGGAAAAAGGGAGGATGAAGGATGAGGGGAGGAGGGAAGGAAGGAAGGGAGGAAGAAAGGATGAAAGGAAGAGGAAGGAAGGAAGGAAGGGAGGAAGAAGGATGAGGGGAGGAGGAAGGAAGGAAGGATGAAAGGAAGAGGAAGGGAGGAGGAAGGATGAGGGGAGGAGGAAGGAAGGAAAGGAGGAAGAAGGAAGGAAGAGGAAGGAAGGGAGGAAGGAAGGAAGGATGAAAGGAAGAGGAAGGAAGGAAGAAGGATGAGGGGAGGAGGAAGGGAGGAAGGGAGGAAGAAGGAAGGAAAGGAGGAAGGGAGGAATGGAGGGAGGGAGGAAGGAAAGGAGGGAGGAAGGAAGGAAAGACGGACGGAGGAAGTTAGGAGGGAGGGAGGAAAGAAGTAAGGGAGGGAGGTAACGGGGAGGAAACAATGCTGACTGAAGGCCGCAACCTTTCTGCTTTATCTTAGAAGCTGAATGTTCCCGAGTCACTCCATGAAAACTTAAGTTTGGGTCCCCGATGTTTAAAAGGGGAAAAAGGGAGGAAGAAGGATGAGGGGAGGAGGGAAGGATGAAAGGAAGAGGAAGGAAGGAAGGTAGGGAGGAAGAAGGATGAAGGGAGGAGGAAGGAGGAAGGAAGGAAGGGAGGAAGAAGGATGAGGGGAGGAGAAAGGAAGGAAGGGAGGAGGAAGGAAGGAAGGGAGGAAGAAGGATGAAGGGAAGAGGAAAGAAGGATGAGGGGAGGAAGGAAGGAAGAGGAAGGAAGGGAGGAGGAAGGAAGGAAGGAAGGGAGGAAGGAAGGAAGGGAGGAAGAAGGATGAAAGGAAGAGGAAGGAGGGAAGGGAGGAAGAAGGAAGGAAAGGAGGAAGGGAGGAAGGAAAGGAGGGAGGAAGGAAGGAAAGGAAGGCTGGACGGACAGAGGAAGGTAGGAGGGAGGGAGGAAAGAAGGAAGGAGGGAGAGAGGGAGAAAGGAAAAGAGGAAGGGAGGAAGGAAAGAAGGACAGAGGAAAGAAGTAAGGGAGGGAGGTAAGGGGGAGGAAACAATGCTGACTGAAGGCCGCGACCTTTCTGCTTTATTTTAGAAGCTGAATGTTCCCGAGTCACTCCATGAAAACTTTAGTTTGGGTCCCCGACGTTTAAAAGGGGAAAAGGGAGGAAAAAGGATGAGGAGAGGAAGGAAGGGAGGAAGGGAGGAAGAAAGGATGAAAGGAAAAGGAAGGAAGGAAGGGAGGAAGAAGGATGAAGGGAGGAGGAAGGAGGAAATAAGGAAGGAAGGAAGGAAGGGAGGAAGAAGGAAGGAAAGGAGGGAGGGAGGAAGAAGGAGGAAGGAAGAGGAAGGAAGGATGAAAGGAAGAGGAAGGAAGGAAGGGAGGAAGAAGGATGAGGGGAGGAGGAAGGAAGGAAGGGAGGAAGAAGGAAGGAAAGGAGGGAGGGAGGGAGGGAGAAAGGAAAAGCTAAAAAATATATATATTGAGGAGTGTGTTCATTCAAAGAAGAAGAAAAAAAAAAAAGCTTTGAAATGCATTTTTTTTCATTTAACTTGGTTTGGTGCTAGCTTTGACCACAGAGAGAATTTCGGCTGTATAAATTTTAATCTTTGAATCTTTCTCCCTCGTCACAGTCGCTTTATTGTGAAATTAAATTAAAAAATAGCACCTGAGCTTCAAAATATTGGTATATATGTGTAGGTATAGGGAAACTTTGATGATCCATCTAAAAACTGACATAACAGTATTTCCAAAAGTAAAAGAAATTTTTTTTTTAAATGACATAACCAATAAAACCATCTCAAAATACTATATACACAATTAAATATACATACATTAGTGTGAGTGGGAGGCACTGGGAGGCACTGGGAGCTGTGGTGTTGTACAGTCTGACGTTTGATGGTATGAAAGAGTCAGATCTACCTTTCTATTCGTGCTGTCAAACAAAAAACGTCCAATCTGAGCAGTTTCCATGAATGACCATTACGAAAATGATTTTTGTCCCGCCACAATAAAATACAGTCCCCCTCCTCAGGCTGCTCTGTAGATGAAACGTCTCTATCCTGTGATAATCCCACCACCAACCAACCACCCCGCCCCCCTACCCACCCCCACCAAAATACCAGCCGAGTCAGTCATTTCATTCTCCTCTCTCTCCCTGTGTTCGTTATCTCCCGTTGCCGTGGCGACCGGGAATAATTGAAAAGATAATTGAAGTTTTATTGCCTTGTTTAACTACTTTCTGCATTTGTCGTGGCTCCATTTATAAAAAAAAGAAAAAGGGACGTGCTTAATTGCGGCTCCATGTTAGCTGATTAATCTGCAGTCGCTGCTTCTTTCTGTCAAACATAGATTAAGCATGTTAAGCCCCGCCCACCACTGCCACACACACACACACACACACACACACACACACACTCCCCTAATATTAATGTGTTTTTTTTGTCTGATAAAAACAACAATAAAAAGCTTCATTATTCATTTAAAACAGAAACAATTAAAAAAAAAACAAAAAAAAAAAACAACCAAAACTCAAATTACTGCCAGACTGCATCTAACTGTTATTTACTTCATGCATTCATCTGTTTTCTCTATTAATCAATTAGTCATTTGGTCTATAAAATGTCACCAAAATTGTGAAAAATGTCAAAATAAAATCCTCAAATGTCAAATTTTGTATCGATGGACAATCTACAATCCAAAGATATTCAATTCACTGTCATAGAAAGATTAAAGGAAGTAGAAATATTCACTTTTGAGAAGCTGGAATAAAAATGTACTCAAACCAATCATTCAATTATAAGAATAGTTTTAAAACATGACTGGATCTTTATCTGACCAAACTTTCCTTTAAGGCTTCCGTCTTTACTTTTATTTTGTAAAGCTGGTATGTAATATTAGCATGTTTTTGTGCCACAAATGGGTATCCTGTAAGTTTTGTAATGATGGACAAACGATTTCTGATATATAGTCTGATTTGTGTTACATCACGCCCATTTTCCCCTCTTAGTGGCGCCCCCTATTGGTTGATTTGATTGAAACTTTCAGAGTATATTTCTATCTTTCTATTAAAATCTATCCAGGTGCCTTGTGTGGCTTATATGGATAAACTCATGTTTGGACCAGGCGGGGAGTTCTGGTCCTCTGAAATGAGGCCAACCAGGAAGTAACTTAGAGCTGCATTCTATCAAAATGCCACCAGGGGGCGACCGTCTCTATACAAGTCAATGGAGAATTCACCAACTTCTCACTTGATTTCTAACCTCAGTAAACGTTTTCAAAATGTGTTTATGGTCTCAATCGCTAGTTTAAAGCCTTCTTCAATGCAGTATGATGTTCATTTGGGACATTTTGGCCTCCCTGATTTTATATGTGACGATAAAGCAGGGTATGCATTAGGGCGTTGCTACGTCCTGATTGACAGGTTGATTGACCAATGTCCTCGAGATCCAGCCCTCGCAACCATAGCAACCTCCCCGCTCCGCCCATGGCCCCGCCTCATGCCCATATAAGTAGAATCTGTGTTTTTATTTTTCCCAGCATGCACCTGAAATTTTCAAGATGGCGCTGCCTAGATTCGAAACTATTGGCTTCCGAGCAGCAGTCCACAAACCAATGGGTGACGTCACGGATGTTACGTCCATTTCTTTTATACAGTCTATGATCTGGACCCAAAGAATGCAAGAAATGAGTGATTTTGTCTGTGCAATATATGTTTCAAAAGGTTATAGATGTAAAAAACATAAAAGTCATTGTCACAGTGCCACCATCTGGCCGATCGGGAGAATATTTCATCGGCAGCGCTCATGCACACAACTTCAAATCAATGTGCAAAATCTGAAGTCTCTTATGTTTACCCTCTCACAGGGATTCACTGGAACATTTCTGAAGAAGAGAAAATGCAGCAGCACAAAAAACAACATGTAAAAATCTGATTGATGAAAAGTGTAAAAATTCAGATGCACAGAGTTGAACTGAAGGTCAGACTGAGGCTTCCTTCCTCATATAAGACAAGGAGAGAAAGTCTGTTCCTAACCCAGAGCAGATCTACTCATCTCATACTCTGAGTGTGTGTGTGTGTGTGTGTGTGTGTGTGTGTGTGTGTGTGTGTGTGTGTGTGTGTGTGTGTGTGTGTGATGTGCTGGAAACCTGGCCTGTGTGACGGGTCTTCCCAGGATACCAGGCAGTCCGCTGAACGTACACACCGGCTCCATGTACTCCAACGCACTCACGTTTGAGCGGGCGAACACACTCCGCACCGGCACGTGTGCTCTCGCCGAGGATATATGACCCACCTAAAAAAAGAAAAGAAACGACAAAAAAAAAAAAACACCAGAAAATAAAATAAATATAAAAATAAACCTCCTTCCATCAGCCGGTGAGTCACCTGATCAGAAGAGACTTTTATATACCGTGTTTGTTCACAGGCTCCAAAAACCATCCGCTCACCACCTCGGCCTTTCAGGTCAGTGCATCAGTAAAACCTAAACACACACACACACACATATAAATACACACACACACACACACACACACACATATAAATACACACATATAAACACACACACACACTCTGTCCTGCACCCACGCGAACACGTATGCGTGAACACAAGCAGAGAGCCACGCATGAGCTCACAAACACACTCTGATCGTCTGCTGAGGAACAGACGTCTGTGAGCACGACGGAGCAGGTCGGCCGGCTGTCCTCAGGTGACCCCCACCACCCCCCCACCACCAACCCCACCCACACACACACACACACACACACACACCACCCACCTTTAACATATGTTGCTTTTTTAACCCTCCTGTTGTCCTCGAGTCAGGGAAAGAAGGAAGGGAGGAAGAAGGAAGGAAGGGAGGAAGAAGGAAAGGAGGGAGGGAGGAAGGAGGGAAAGGAGGAAGGAAGGATGAAGGGAGGAAGAAGGAAGGAAAGGAGGAAGAAGGAAGGGAGGGAGGAGGGAAGGGAGGAAGAAGGAAGGAAGGGAGGAGGAAGGAAGGGAGAAAGGAAAAGAGGTAGGGAGGAAAGAAGGAAGGAAGGAAGTAAGGAAAGAAGAAAGGAAGGAAGGAGGGAGGGAGAAAGGAAAAGAGGAAGGACGGAAAGGATGACAGAGGAAAGGAAGGTAGGAAGGAAGAAAGGAAGGAAGGAGGGAAGGAAAGAAGGGGGGAGGGAGGAAGGACAGACGGAAGGAAGGGAGGAAAGAAGTCAAAACAGACGGGGTCAATTTGAACCGGGAGGACGATACCAAAGTTAACACCACAGCTAAATAGGATCGTCTCCGTGACGACAGAGAAGGACCAGTCAGACACGTTTAGCACCGGCTGCTTTCACTCAGTGATCGTCTAAACATGAATGAATGAATGATGAGCTTCTGTTAGAGAAAAACCACATAAGTTGTTGTAGAAAACACCTGAGGCCAGACGCACCGACCTGTGTGTGTGTGTGTGTGTGTGTCTGTGTGTGTCTGCATATTTCGCTCAAGGCCAGAAATATGCAGACGCGTCCTTTTCATTAGATTTATAAAGCTGCGGTTGTGTTTTTTTCTAAACTCTCAGTCGTGCCGTGGAGCTGGGTGCATCATTCCCTCTCCTGTAATGATCAATAAATGGATGAAGAGCCTCCGTTAACCAGCTGTTTCTAATATCAACGTGCTCCACCTGTCAATGCAACAGTTTCAGCAGCTCGGTGGCATTAAGTCATCACATGGACTGTAAACCATCATCTGCAGTTATATCTCAGAGAGGTGATGTGATGAAAGGATTAAACTAAAATATTAACAGTAGATAAACCGTTGACTATGTGAAAGAAAAGAAAAAAATGATTGTGATGTTTCGCTCACTAGTTTTCAGCAGGAAGACGTGATGAACTCACATCACTGCACTTAAAATCTATGTTTTGTCCTCTTTAGGGTCACAACTAACTATTATTTTCATTATTAATTGATCTGTTGGTTATTTCTTTGATTAATCAGTGAGTCGCTCGGTCTGTAAATGTCCAAAAATGACGATCACAAGTTCTCAAAGCTCAAAAAGTATCAAAAAGTCTTAATTTGTCTTGTCCACCAGTCAACAAACCCAAAGATATTCAGTTTATTTACTGCTAATAAACGTTAGCCCCACTAGCCAGCTAATAAACGTTAGCCTCGCTAGCCGGCTAATGAACGTTAACCCTGCTAGCCGGCTAATAAACGTTAGCCCCGCTAGCCGGCTAATAAACACGCTCTGGCTCCTGTTCTGAGGCTCGGGGCTGGAGCTTTGGTGGTGGAAAAGCAAAGAACCGGTGCTTAGTCAGGCTCTGGCTCTGAACCAGCACCAGCTCCAGCTCCAGCTCCAGCTCGGTGAAAAAGGGGTATATGAGAGCGCTCAGAGTGAACCAAAACAGTAAAGTTGCAGCTAAACAGCTAAACAATGAACTGAAACTCAACTATAAAGCTCCATAAAGCTGCAGAGTCTCTGATACCATTACACTCTGACAACCACAGCTGATGGGTTAATTGATAACGGAAATAACTCCTCGCTGCAGCTCGGTACTTTTCTTTGCTTTTAGAGACTTTTAAACACACACACACACACACACACACACACGGGATGAAGCGACCGGCGTCAACTTTACTTCAGTCTCAACTTCCGTCTTCCTGTCTGTCATCTACAGTCGTGATGTGTAGAACCTGTCATCACTGTTCATCCTCCATCGGATCACTCTCTCTCTCTCTCCGTCTAATTTCTGCAGCCGAGGACGCTGCGAGCAGGAAGAAGAAGAAGAAGATGATGACACACACACACACACACACACAGGACCTGAATATAGGACGACACACATACATGTAAAGACCTCAAACACACTCAGAAACTCCACCAGAGTCACTCTCTCTGTGTGTGTGTGTCATTCACATCTTGCATCTATTAGTATTCTTTTTGTTTCTCGCCTCGCTTCGTCGTCTCTCTCTCCCTCTACGCTCTTGTTTTGCTCTCTCTATCCTCCGTCTACCCCTCTCTTTCTCTTTCTCTCTCTTTCTCTCTGTGTGTGTGTGTCAGTCTCTTTTTCATCACTCGCTCTTGTACACCCCTCCACACTTTATAACCTGATCTCTCTCTCTCTCTCTCTCTCTCTCTATCGCTCTCCGTCTCTCAGTCTGCCCTCATTCTCCAAAACCTTTCATTTCAGTTCAGCTCAGTTCACTTGTCTGTTTTTCTGGCTCTGCACACACACACACACACACACACTCTCACACACACACACACACACTCTTCCACACACACACACACTCTCACACACTCTCACACACACACACACACTCTTCCACACACACACACACTCTCACACACACACACACATTTCCATACGTTGGTGAAGCAGAAAGTGATAAAGTGAGTTTCTAGTTTCTCTGCTTCCACGTTCCATTGAAGTTGCGACGTGTTTGAGTTTAAAAATCAATACATCAGTTGAAATGAAATCAGAGTGAAGTGGAGGCGCTGGCTTTGATCCTGCAGTTGTTGGTTGCTTCCTCCTTGAAGACAAACAGGCTGGAAGTGATTTTTCTATCAGGTTTCGTCTCGTTTCTCCATCTTCTAGCAGCAACAAACTCGCAACATTTTTTTTTTTTTGGCTCTCTTTGCTCTGAGAGAACAGCACCCACATCCAGTGTCATGCCATAAAGCGATCACACAGGATGTAAAAAGGTTAAAACTACATCAGTGTACAAAACAAATATAAATGTCAGCTTTGTTTTATAAGAGCTGAATTGGGCGACGCAGCTCAACCTATTGGTGTCAGAAATTTAAACTGGAACGCCGCCTGAAAAGTTGGATTTCCGACTCAGAAGGAAGCTCCATGCATCAACAGTGTGAAAGTTGTATTAACAGTCTGTTTATTAGCACTTATTAAATCAGTCATACACACAGCTGTCCAACTTCTATTTGTGGACGTGTTGCTAAGTGTGTCTGTAGGCGCAAAATATTTCTATCAATGGTTTTTTGACTTCTTGAACTTGAAAAATTAAAATTCAGGTGTGACGTCATTCCCAGCTCCGACTTCCCACTTCTGAGGTAGGGATGCTAAACTTACCTAATTAAAAATATAGACTAAAATATTCTTTAACCAATCTTTAAAGACTCCACTTCCTCATATCCTTTAAAAAAAAAAAAACATTAAATTTGCTTTTTTTGGGAAGAACTTTCCGACCGTTGGGGGAGAGAGATTTCTTCCTGTAGTTCACGATCTTCACCAGCAGATGGAGTCACTATTTACTACATTTTAAGGATATTGTTGTTGTTAAATGTAAATAAAACAAAGAACTACCAACATTAGTAAACTGTGTACTAGTCTGTGATATGAAACTGGGACACTAAGAGGAAATGTTTGGGTCTAAATGATCATAAACGTAGACCTGTCACGATAACTTCTTCTTGTCACAGATTACACACAGATTATCACGATAAACGATATTACTGTCATTTAAAGATCATTTTATACCACTGATATAATGATAATATAAAACACAGACTGAGTTATTTACCGTTAATTCTTCTGCAGTCTCCACCAATGTGACATGAATAGCTTCTTAGCTGCTAATGTGAAGTGTGGCAATACTGAGGTCAAAGGTCATGTCCATGTATCATACGATAAGTCCATATATAGACACAATGGACTGATAATTACGTTATTGTACGATAAGTCGATAATCATTGAGATAGACTTAAAATGGAAACAGCCAATTTTTTCCAGTGGCCACTCGTGGTATTGCAGCTAAAAAAAATTCCCCTGGACAATCAGGTAAATTATGACTTTTTCTATTATGATATTTTTTCTATGGAGGTTTCATATTCGCAAAATCTTCCCCGAGCCAAGAAAACTAATATTAAAATGTCATCACAATGTAAATCTGTGGGCCAAGCAGTAACAAACCTGGAAGATAGAGACTTTTCATGGTGTGCTAGCCATGGACGTATTATAAGAGCTGGATATCGGACCAAAAATGGCACCCACTCAGTCCAATAAGAACTGCCCTTTAATTCCTTCTCAGCCCACATACTTTACATTGTGATGACGTCACACATTTTCTAAATCACTTTTCTGGGCTTGAGGAAAGTTTTGCAAATATAAAACCTCCATGGATCAAAAATTCATAACATAAAGAGTCGTAGCTAACCTCGTCTGCAGTTTGATTTGTCCAGTCAACAGTTTTTACAGACTCTCTTTTACATTGGGGTTTATGGGGAACATGCTTTTTAGACCGTAGAGCATGGGTGTCAAACTCATTTTCATTCAAGGGCCACATACTGCCCAATTTAATCTCACGTGGGCCGGATCACCAAAAAAATGGAAGGAAGGAAGGAAAGATGGAAGGAAGAAAGGGAGAAAGGACAGATAGAAGGAAGGAAGGAAGGAAGGAAAGAAAATAAGACAGGAAAGAACGAAGGAAGAAAAAGACGACATTACAGATGGAAGGAAGGAAGGATAGATGGAAGGAAGGAAGGAAGGAAGAAAAAGGAGACAGAAAGGAAGGAAGGATAGATGGAAGGAAAGAAGGAAGGAAGAAAAAGAAGACATGAAAGGAGGAAGGAAGGAAGGAAGAAAGGAAGGAAGGAAGGAAAGAAAAGACAGGAAAGAAGAAAGGAAGAAAAAGGAGACAGAAAGGAAGGAAGGGAAGATGGAAGGAAGGGAAGAATAAGGAAAGTGGGCCGGAGTGGACCCCTCGGCGGGAAACGGGCCGCATGTTTGACATCCCTGCCGTAGAGGGATTTGTCGCTGCAATACCGCGAGTGACCACTAGGAGAAATCAGTGGTGGCACACTATCAGCTCTTAAAATACGTCCATGACTTTGACTTAAAGCTTGATAATTAATTGCCTACTTAATCAATCTGTCTGAAACAGTTGTGCTCTGTGTATTTGTGATTTCTGTCTGTGCTCACACACTCACAATCACAATCAGTTTTTCATTAAAATTGAGCAGATTTTTTTTTTTTTTGGGGGTCTGATCTCAATATGAAGCCAATTTGTTTTTTTCTGGAAATAAAGAAACACAAGTAATTAATGTTTTGCCTTTCAGTTCAATAAGTGATCAACGGTAATTAGCTGCATCAACAATAGTCAGCGCGGCTCGGATCAGAGGACAACAAATTTGAGCTTTAACCAAAAAAAAAAAAAAAAAAGCTTGTTTTTCTGCAATAATGTGAATATAATGGTGAAGCTTAAGATGACATTAAACATGAAGAGGTTAAACAATAAAATCAGGTCACTTTCACATTCGGTATTCTGGGTAAACTGTTTTTCTTCTCACACAAACTTCACTGTTCGCTGCAGCTGTGCCTTCAGGGGGGAACAACCCGACTGTGACATTTGTGTTTTTTAAATCGAACGTGTTAATGATTTACACATGTTATAATAATGCTACACATAACACCTTTTTTTTCCTTTCTTTTTTTTTAGGTGAGACAAAAATCTGTGACTTTAACAGCTTTAAGCACACATTGCTCACACTCTGAGGAGTTTCTGAGGAGCTGAAAGAGAAAGAAAGAAGAGAAAGTTTCTGTGCCTCTGTTTCTAATTTCACTTTTCTTTTTTTTTAAGACATTCATCTTCATCTTGGGTTATTTTAAAGGTTTTTAAACAAGGCCCTTTGTGTCAATTAAAGGGGAATATTAATGGCACAGCATACGGTGCTTCCCAACATGGGAGTCGTGATCCTCTCATGTTCTTCCAGCAGTTTGTGTGTTTGTCTCTTTCCTGTTTCAACTCGACAACGCCCCTGTGTACAAAGGCGGCTCCATAAAGAAAATGCTTTTTTTTTCTCAGATCGTGTCCACACTAAGCCGGCTGAAATGGAAAAACACATCATCTTCTCTCCGTTTTGATCCTCCATCCAGACTAAAGTGATTTTGTCTGTTGAAAATGGAGCTTTTCCAGAAACAGCCTCCAGAGTGTGTAAATACAAAAATGATGATTTGGTGATGTAGGATGTTAACCTGTCAAGATAACTACTGATGTTATTGTCATTTTAACCCTCCTGTTGTCCTCGAGTCAAGGAAGGAAGGAAGGAAGGAAAGGATGGAGGAAAGAAGGAAGGAAAGGAGGAAGAAAAGGAAATAATGAAGGGAAGAAGGAAAGGAAGGAAGGAACGAACGAGGGAGGGAGGAAAGAAGGAAGGAGGGAGGGAAAAAGATGAAGGAAGGAAGAAAGGAAAGAAGGGAGGAAGGAAGGGAGGAAGAAGGAAGGAAAGGAGGGAGGAAGGAAGGGATGAAGAAGGAAGGAAAGGAGGGAGGAAGGAAGGAAAGGAGGAAGGAAGGGATGAGGAAAGAAGGAAGGTAGGGAGGGAGAAAAGAGGAAGGGAGGAAGGAAGGAAAGAAGGACAGAGGAAAGAAGGAAGGTAGGAGGAAGGAAAGAAAGAGAGAATGAGGGAGGAAGGAAAGGAAGGAAGGAAGGAGGGAGGGAAGGAAAGAAGGCTGGAGGGAAGAAAGGAGGAAAAAGAGGAAGGAAAGAAAGAGAGAAGGAGGGAGGGAGGAAGGAAGGAAGGAAGGAAGGAACAGTTAAAACAGATAGGGTCAATTTGACCTGGCAGGACGACAGGAAGGTTAAGACCATTTTATGCCACAGTTGCAGTTACCATGGTAACATTGGTTCAAACCTCCTATGGTTTCACCATAACCATTCCCATAGTGGGAGTGAAGAGTTTTAGGAGAATTTGTTTTTTTTTAGAAATGTCTGGAGCCGTTTTTATATGTTGGTTTGATTTGATGCTCACAAAATAAATTGATTTTATGAGTTAAAAAGAAACAAAAACAAATTTACAACCACCACAGCAGCAAAACACAGCAGCATGTCTCCACTCTCAGTTTAAGAGCAGCTGAGATTGTCACTACAATGAGAATAGATGGTCCACTTTAAAGGTCAGTCCACCTTAAATGAGCCCAGACAGGTTCGACTAACCTACTGTGACTAACTTCTCAACCCCAACCGATTGAGGCAGATGTTCGTCCACTTAGAGGTTTCTTTAAATGGGAGTTCTGTCACCAAGTGCTGCTCAAATGGTAATGTTTGGTCTTTTTAAATTAAATTAAAGAGTATGATCTAGACCTGCTCTATGTGAAAAGTGCCTTGAGTTGACTTTTGTTGTGATTTGTCGCTATATAAATGAAGATTGATTGATTGATTGATTGATTGATTCAGGGCTACCCCCTTCACTTTAATCAGCAGGTGGCAAACAGGACACAGGAACTTGGCTTCTGTCTTGAGGAGTCGTCGCTTTTAATCACTGACAAATAACCTAAACCAGGGGTGTCTAAACTATTCCACAAAGGGCCATGTGGCTGCAGGTTTTCATTCCAACCAATCAGGAACACACCAGGCTTGAATCATTTAATAAATTGATCTCAGTCTTCAGACAGTTGATTGGTTGAATCATGTGTTCTTGATCAGTTGGAACAAAAACCTGCAGGCACATGGCCCTTTGTGGAATAGTTTGGACATGCCTGCCATGCACCTCTCTCTATGCATGTAACCACAACGGGCCTATGGTCATGAGCTTTGGGTAGTGACCGAAAGAACAAGATGGCGGGTACAAGCGGCCGAAATGAGCTTCCTCCGTAGGCTGGCTGGGCTCTCCCTTAGAGATAGGGTGAGAAGCTCAGTTATCTGGAGGGAGCTCGGAGTAGACCCGCTGCTCCTCCACGTCGAGAGGAGCTAGATGATGCCTCCCGGACGCCTCCCTGGTGAGGTGTTCAGGGCCCGTCCCACCGGTAGGAGACCCCGAGGAAGACCCAGGACACGCTGGAGAGACTATGTCTCTCGGCTGGCCTGGGAACGCCTCGGGATCCCCCGGGAAGAGCTGGACGAAGTGGCTGGGGAGAGGGAAGTCTGGGCTTCCCTGCTTAGGGTGCTGCCCCCGCGACCCGACCCCGGATAAAGCGGAAGAAGACGGTATGGTACGGTACAACGGGCGATATGATCGAGGTCATGTCCGTGTATTGTACGATGAGTCCATAATGTAATTATTGTGACAGACGTACTGGTATGAATGGGGAAAATGGAGCTTTGCAGAAATGCTGTTATAATGGCTGAAAATATTGTAAAAAAAAAAAAGAAAGCAGATGAAGAAACAACAATGGCGGACAGCTTCATGCAAGTGTTGTTGTCTTTATTGTCTACTTTGACAGCTTGTTTAGAGTTTAACTCAACCATCAAACGCCTCTCTCTGTTTAAAACTGTCCGCATCAGACTAAATGTCAGGAAGTCGCTGCAGAAATGGAAATAGAAAACCATTTCTTCTTCATTCTGATGGAGAATCACCCATTTCTGTGTTTAAATGTGGACAAATGTGTCTGCAGAAAGAAGCTTTTAGTATTTAGCAATCCTAATGTAGATGTAGTTTCAGTTTGTGGTGAAAGAACTTGACCTCAACCTCAAACCCAACAGCTTTGGGATGAACTGGAGCTCCAACTGTGAGCCAGATCTGATCACCCAGCGTCAGTGTTGGACTTCACTAATCTTCTGAAGGCTGAATGGGAACAAAAGCCATCACAAGCTTACAAACCCAAACTCATACCAAACACCAAAGTGCAATAAATGTATCTATGTTGGCACTTTTGTATGACTCAGTATGTATGTGTATGGTTATATATGTATTTTATCTCGCCCTATTATTTTACTATTTATTACTTTTAAATTGAGCTCTGTTCCTCTGCCTTGGGTTTTGAATTTTATACAATGACAATAAAGGAATCTATCATCTATCATCTCTGCAGGTGTCCACATACTTTTGTCCATGTGGTGCATCTTTCCTTTCTTTGTCTATTTGTCCTGACTGGAAATCCTTTCTCTCTCTTTCTCTTTCTCTCATTCCTCAACCAGCACCCCTCCCTCTCCTCCCTCCCTAAATATTCTCCGGTTTTTTTCCTCCTCTGTTCCACATCTCTCTTCCTGCCTCCCTCCCTCCTTCTCTCATTCTGCCACACCATCTCTCTGAAAGGAGGTCCGTTACACAATTGCATCGAGGTTACTGAGGTCTTGGGCGCACAAAGACTGTATTCAAACCTCTGTGCTATTTTTCAGGAACCGGGCTTGACGCAGACACATCACACTTACCATCTGCTGTGTGTTCGTGTGATTGTGTGTGTGTGTGTGTGTGTGTGTGTGCCCTCTCTCACCTGAATACAGATCCCATTCAAATCGTCAGTGAACCGAAATTCGAGGGGGTCAAAACTTTTGGAGCTACTGTGTTAAAATTGTTTGACGTTAAAGGTAGAAGAATGTGAGGGAACGGCTCGGTACAGGAGCAAATAACCGATTTAAAATAACTTTTTTTACCTAAACTCTTTACGTTATGGCTCCTAAACCCGAAAAACCAAGAAGACGGAGACAACTGTGCCAAAAACTTCAACGTCCTCGAGTCAAGGAAGGAAGGGAGGAAGAAATGGATGGAGGAAAGAAGGAAGGAAAGGAGGAAGGAGGGAAGGAAGGAAAGGAAATAAGGAAGGGAGGAAGGAAAGGAAGGACAGAGGAAAGAAGGAAGGAAGGAGGGAGGGAGGAAAGAAGGAAGGAGGGAGGGAAAAAAGAGGAAAGAAGGAAGGAAGGAAGGAAAGGGGGGAGGGACGAAGGGAGGACGAAAAGGTGGAGGGAAAGGAGGAAGAAAGGAAAGGCGGGAGGAAGGAAGGACGAAAGAAGGAAGGAAAGGAGGAAGGAAGGTAGGAGGAAAGAAGGAAGGGAGGGAAGAAGAAGGAAAGAAAGGAGGAAGGAAGGGAGGAGGAAAGAAGGAAGGTAGGGACGGAGAAAAGAGGAAGGAAAGAAGGACAGAGGAAAGAAGGAAGGGAGGGAGGTAGGAGGGAGGAAAGAAAGAGAAAAGGAGGGAAGGAGGAAGGAAAGGAAGGAAGAAGGAAGGAAGGAGGGAGGGAAGGAAAAAAGGATGGGGGTGCGGAAGGAAGGACAGAAGAAAGGACGAATGGGGGATGGAGGAAGGAAAGGAGGAAAAAGAGGAAGGAAAGAAAGAGAGAGGAAGGAAGAATTATGGCCCCTAAACCAGAAAAACCAAGAAGACGGAGAAACCTGTGCCAGAAACTTCAACGTCAGACTTCTGTTTGAACAATGAACAGTTTGGTGAGTTAGCCAAAACTCATGAGGTGAACCCTGCAGCAGCCATTAAGACAAACAAACCCTCATCATCATATTTGCTCTTCACCATCACACATTTAAATAAAAAGCCGAGAGGACAAGTTTGGAAATCTATCAGTTCGAATTCAGTTGCTCCAGTTGGGTCTCACGGAGAAGAGAGAGAGAGCACCTCCAGTCATTTGAAAGTCACGTCAACGGTCATGATAGCCACAGCTTCCTCAAGTGAGACGACAAATACATAAAAATCAAAGTTGGATCATCTACTTAAACTTCTTGGCTTCAGATTGGGCAAACATTCATCTTGGACTTATGCCTCTATATTAACTCTCACCCTTTTCCTTCAGGCTTAGATGATTCAATCGGAGGGTAAACAGCTTTATAACCAACCATCAATGCACTTTATTAGACACTCTGTAGGAAGGAAAGGAAGGAAATAAGATGGGAAGGAAGGAAAGACAGGTAAAAGGAAGGATGGAGGGAAGGAAGGAAGGAAGGGAGGAAGGACAGATGGAAGGAAGGGAGGAAGGGCATATGGAAGAAAGGGAGGAAGGACAGATGGAAGGAAGGATAGAAGGAAGAAAGGGAGGAAGGACAGAAGGAAGACAGGGGAGGAAGGACAGAAGGAAGGAAAGTGGGCCAGATTGCACCCCTTAACGGGCCGGTTCTGGCCCACGGGCCGCATGTTTGACGCCCCTGGTTTAAAAGCTGAAGAACCAAAATCATTGACGATACATTGAGGACATGAAGCTTGTGCATAGACTCCATTATACAAAAATCCACAGCTTCCTCACGTGAGACGACAAATACATAAAAAACAAAGTTGGATCATCTAACTTCAACTTCTTGGCTTCAGATTGGGCAAACATTCGTCTTGGACTTATGCCTCTATATTAATATTCTATCATACTCTCAACTCTTTAAGAATACAAACGCAAATGCAGTCGTTTCTTAATCTGTCCAAAATCTACACGGATCTGCAAAAAACTAACCACCCTTTTCCTTCGGGCTTAGATGATTCAATCGGAGGGTAAACAGCTTTATAACCAACCATCAATGCACTTTATTAGACACTCTGTACTGCACTGTGGAAATATACCTGAACACACCATTGCTCGCCATGACCCCAACAGTATAAGTGGTCAATTCAACCTTGCAGGACGATTGAGGACATTGACGATACATTGAGGACATGGACTTCAAGCTTGTGCATAGACTCCATTATACAAAAATCCACAGCTTCCTCACGTGAGACGACAAATACATAAAAAGCAAAGTTGGATCATCTAACTTCAACTTCTTGGCTTCAGATTGGGCAAACATTCGTCTTGGACTTATGCCTCTATATTAATATTCTATCATACTCTCAACTCTCACCCTTTTCCTTCGGGCTTAGATGATTCAATCGGAGGGTAAACAGCTTTATAACCAACCATCAATGCACTTTATTAGACACTCTGTACTGTACTGTGGAAATATACCTGAACACTGAACCTTTGACGCTCGCCATGACCCCAACAGTAAGAGGTCAATTCAACCTTGCAGGAGTTGTGTTGTCTGATGCTAAATTAAGGAACTCTTGGGTTTAAAAGCTGGGGAACCAAAATCATTGACGATACATTGAGGACTTCAAGCTTGTGCATAGACTCCATTATACAAAAATCCACAGCTTCCTCACGTGAGACGACAAATACATAAAAAACAAAGTTGGATCATCTAACTTCAACTTCTTGGCTTCAGATTGGGCAAACATTCGTCTTGGACTTATGCCTCTATATTAATATTCTATCATACTCTCAACTCTTTAAGAATACAAACGCAAATACAGTCGTTTCTTAATCTGTCCAAAACCTACACGGATCTGCAAAAAGAAAAAAAAACACCCTTTTCCTTCGGGCTTAGATGATTCAATCGGAGGGTAAACAGCTTTATAACCTACCATCAATGCACTTTATTAGACACTCTGTACTGTACTGTGGAAATATACCTGAACACACCATTGACGCTTGCCATGACCCCAACAGTAAGAGGTCAATTCAACCTTGCAGGAGTTGTGTTGTCTGATGCTAAATTAAGGAACTCTTGGGTTTAAAAGCTTGGGAACCAAAATCATTGACAATACATTGAGGACATGGACTTGAAGCTTGTGCATAGACTCCATTATACAAAAATCCACAGCTTCCTCACGTGAGACGACAAATACATAAAAAGCAAAGTTGGATCATCTAACGTCAACTTCTTGGCTTCAGATTGGGCAAACATTCGTCTTGGACTTATGCCTCTATATTAATATTCTATCATACTCTCAACTCTCACCCTTTTCCTTCAGGCTTAGATGATTCAATCGGAGGGTAAACAGCTTTATAACCAACCATCAATGCACTTTATTAGACACTCTGTAGGAAGGAAAGGAAGGAAATAAGATGGGAAGGAAGGAAAGACAGGTAAAAGGAAGGAGGGAGGGAAGGAAGGAAGGACAGATGGAAGGAAGGGAGGAAGTGCATATGGAAGAAAGGGAGGAAGGACAGATGGAAGGAAGGACAGAAGGAAGAAAGGGAGGAAGGACAGATGGAAGGAAGGACAGAAGGAAGAAAGGGAGGAAGGACAGATGGAAGGAAGGGAGGAAGGACAGAAGGAAGACAGGGGAGGAAGGACAGAAGGAAGGAAAGTGGGCCAGATTGCACCCCTTAACGGGCCGGTTCTGGCCCACGGGCCGCATGTTTGACGCCCTTGGTTTAAAAGCTTGGAACCAAAACCATTGACGATACATTGAGGACTTGAAGCTTGTGCATAGACTCCATTATACAAAAATCCACAGCTTCCTCACGTGAGGCGACAAATACATAAAAGACAAAGTTGGATCATCTAACTTTAACTTCTTGGCTTCAGATTGGACAAACATTCGTCTTGGACTTATGCCTCTATATTAATATTCTATCATACTCTCAACTCTTTAAGAATACAAACGCAAATACAGTCGTTTCTTAATCTGTCCAAAATCTACACGGATCTGCAAAAAACTAACCACCCTTTTCCTTCGGGCTTAGATGATTCAATCGGAGGGTAAACAGCTTTATAACCAACCATCAATGCACTTTATTAGACACTCTGTACTGCACTGTGGAAATATACCTGAACACACCATTGACGCTCGCCATGACCCCAACAGTAAGAGGTCAATTCAGCCTTGCAAGAGTTGTATTGTCTGATGTTAAATTAAGGAACTCTTGGGTTTAAAAGCTTGGGAACCAAAATCATTGACAATACATTGAGGACATGGACTTGAAGCTTGTGCATAGACTCCATTATACAAAAATCCACAGCTTCCCCACGTGAGACGACAAATACATAAAAAACAAAGTTGGATCATCTAACTTCAACTTCTTGGCTTCAGATTGGGCAAACATTCGTCTTGGACTTATGCCTCTATATTAATATTCTATCATACTCTCAACTCTCACCCTTTTCCTTCAGGCTTAGATGATTCAATCGGAGGGTAAACAGCTTTATAACCTACCATCAATGCCCTTTATTAGACACTCTGTACTGTACTGTGGAAATATACCTGAACACACCATTGCTCACCATGACCCCAACAGTAAGAGGTCAATTCAACCTTGCAGGACGATTGAGGACATTGACGATACATTGAAGACATGGACTTCAAGCTTGTGCATAGACTCCATTATACAAAAATCCACAGCTTCCTCACGTGAGACGACAAATACATAAAAAACAAAGTTGGATCATCTAACTTCAACTTCTTGGCTTCAGATTGGGCAAACATTCGTCTTGGACTTATGCCTCTATATTAACTCTCACCCTTTTCCTTCAGGCTTAGATGATTCAATCGGAGGGTAAACAGCTTTATAATCTACCATCAATGCACTTTATTAGACACTCTGCACTGTACTGTGGAAATATACCTGAACACACCATTGCTCGCCATGACCCCAACAGTAAGAGGTCAATTCAACCTTGCAAGAGTTGTATTGTCTGATGCTAAATTAGGGAACTCTTGGGTTTAAAAGCTGAAGAACCAAAATCATTGACGATACATTGAGGACATGGACTTCAAGCTTGTGCATAGACTCCATTATACAAAAATCCACAGCTTCCTCACATGAGTCGACTGAAGTTGGATCATCTACTTCAACTTCTTGGCTTCAGATTGGGCAAACATTCGTCTTGGACTTATGCCTCTATATTAATATTCTATCATACTCTCAACTCTTTAAGAAAGCAAACGCAAATACAGTCGTTTCTTAATCTGTCCAAAACCTACAAGGATCTAGAAAAAAACCAAAAACCACCCTTTTCCTTCAGGCTTAGATGATTCAATCGGAGGGTAAACAGCTTTATAACCAACCATCAATGCACTTTATTAGACACTCTGTACTGCACTGTGGAAATATACCTGAACACACCTTTGACGCTCGCCATGACCCCAACAGTAAGAGGTCAATTCAACCTTGCAAGAGTTGTATTGTCTGATGCTAAATTAGGGAACTCTTGGGTTTAAAAGCTGAAGAACCAAAATCATTGACGATACATTGAGGACATGGACTTCAAGCTTGTGCATAGACTCCATTATACAAAAATCCAAAGCTTCCTCACGTGAGACGACAAATACATAAAAGACAAAGTCGGATCATCTAACTTCAACTTCTTGGCTTCAGATTGGGCAAACATTCGTCTTGGACTTATGCCTCTATATTAATATTCTATCATACTCTCAACTCTTTAAGAATACAAACGCAAAAACAAAAAAACACCCTTTTCCTTCGGGCTTAGATGATTCAATCGGAGGGTAAACAGCTTTATAACCAACCATCAATGCACTTTATTAGACACTCTGTACTGTACTGTGGAAATATACCTGAACACACCCTTGCTCGCCATGACCCCAACAGTAAGAGGTCAATTCAACCTTGCAGGAGTTGTATTGTCTGATGCTAAATGAAGGAACTCTTGGGTTTAAAAGCTTGGGAACCAAAATCATTGACGATACATTGAGGACTTGAAGCTTGTGCATAGACTCCATTATACAAAAATACACAGCTTCCTCACGTGAGTCGACAGAAGTTGGATCATCTACTTCAACTTCTTGGCTTCAGATTGGGCAAACATTCATCTTGGACTTATGCCTCTATATTAATATTCTATCATACTCTCAACTCTTTAAGAATACAAATGCAAATGCAGTCGTTTCTTAATCTGTCCAAAACCTACACAGATCTGCAAAAAACCCTTTTCCTTCAGGCTTAGATGATTCAATCGGAGGGTAAACAGCTTTATAACCAACCATCAATGCACTTTATTAGACACTCTGTACTGTACTGTGGAAATATACCTGAACACACCACTGACGCTCACCATGACCCCAACAGTAAGAGGTCAATTCAACCTTGCAAGAGTTGTGTTGTCTGATGCTAAATGAAGGAACTCTTGGGTTTAAAAGCTTGGGAACCAAAATCATTGATGATACATTGAGGACTTGAAACTTGTGCATAGACTCCATTATACAAAAATCCACAGCTTCCTCACGTGAGACGACAAATAGATAAAAAGCAAAGTTGGATCATCTAACTTCAACTTCTTGGCTTCAGATTGGTCAAACATTCGTCTTGGACTTATGCCTCTATATTAATATTCTATCATACTCTCAACTCTCACCCTTTTCCTTCAGGCCTAGATGATTCAATCGGAGGGTAAACAGCTTTATAACCAACCATCAATGCACTTTATTAGACACTCTGTACTGTACTGTGGAAATATACCTGAACACACCTTTGACGCTCACCATGACCCCAACAGTAAGAGGTCAATTCAACCTTGCAGGAGTTGTATTGTCTGATGCTAAATTAAGGAACTCTTGGGTTTAAAAGCTTGGGAACCAAAATCATTGACGATACATTGAGGACATGAAGCTTGTGCATAGACTCCATTATACAAAAATCCACAGCTTCCTCACATGAGTCGACAGAAGTTGGATCATCTACTTCAACTTCTTGGCTTCAGATTGGGCAAACATTCGTCTTGGCCTTATGCCTCTATATTAATATTCTATCATACTCTCAACTCTTTAAGAATACAAACGCAAAAACAAAAAAACACCCTTTTCCTTCGGGCTTAGATGATTCAATCAGAGGGTAAACAGCTTTATAACCTACCATCAATAAACTTTATTAGACACTCTGTACTGTACTGTGGAAATATACCTGAACACACCACTGACGCTCGCCATGACCCCAACAGTAAGAGGTCATTCAACCTTGCAAGAGTTGTATTGTCTGATGCTAAATTAACCCTCCTGTTGTCCTCAGGTCAAGGAAGGACAGGAGGAAGGAAGGAAGTAAGGAAGGAAGCAAGGAAAGGAGTAAGGAGGGAGGGAGGGAGGAAGGAAGGAAAGGAGTAGGAGGGAGGAAGGAAGGACGGAAGGAAGCAAGGAAAGGAGTAAGGAGGAGAGGTCCAATCCGGCCCGGTTCCTTCTTCCTCTTTTCCTTCCTTCTGTCTGTCCTTCCCTTCCTTCCTCCCTTCATCCCTTCCTTCCTTCTTCTTTCCTTCCTTCTGGTCTTCTTTTCCTTCCTTCCCTTCCCTTCCTTCTTTCCTTCCTTCTGGTCTTCTTTTCCTTCTTCGCTTCCCTCCTTCCTTACCTTCCTTCCTTTCTTCGTCCCTTCCTTCCTTCCTTCCTTCTGGTCTTCTTTTCCTTCCTTCCCTTCCCTTCCAACTATCTTTTCTTCCCTCCCTCCCTCCCCTCCCTCCCTCCCTCCCTCCCTTCCTTCCTTCCTTCCTTCCGTCCTCCCTGTCTTCTTTCCCTTCCTTCTTTGCTTCCATCTGTCTTCTCTTCCCTTCCCTTCCTTGTATTCTCTTCCTTCTGGTCTTCTTTTCCTTCCTTCCTTTCTTCCTTCCTTTCTTCCTTCCTTCCTTCCTTCCTTCTTTTCTGGCCATATTTGGGTCACCTTAGATAATCACATAGCTCAGGTCATCTCACTCTGCTCTCTGGCTATAGCGAAAAAACGCCTCATTTTACAACAATGGAAATCTGAGTCTAACTCCACATTCCTCCGACGGCAGAGGGAACCTGGAAATGTGATCCACGTGGACGCCGGGCCTTCGATGCAAACTGTCGACAAACTCAGAAGCAGAAGTGGAATGACTCATGAGTGCCTGACCTGATGTGAGAAAGGTCGTCTTCATGGTTTATCACACTCACATATTCTTTGTTGCCAATGCAAGTTTCTTGTTTGTTTTTCTATTTTCAGAATATTTATTATTTAAAAATGTAAATATTTTATTTTTCCTCTTTTTTTTGTATTGCTGTTTGTTGTATTATAAATGTTCTTCTATATATTTCTTAACCTTTGTGCTTTACCTCACCTCTATGTTAATCACACAGTGTGCTGCCATTGTCATGTATGCACTACCTTTAAAGCAGACATCTCATGTGGGCCGGATCATTAAAAAGATGGAAGGAAGGAATGAAAAGAAGACTGGAAGGAAAAATAGAAAGAAGGAATGAAAAGAAGACTGGAAGGAAAAATGGAAGGAAGGAAGGACGGACAGAATGAAGGAATAATGGGAGGAAGGACAGAATGGGAGAAAGGAAAGATGGAAGGAAGGAAGGATGGAAGGAAGGAAGGAAGGACAGAATGAAGGAATAATGGGAGGAAGGACAGAATGGGAGAAAGGAAAGATGGAAGGAAGGAGGGAAGAAAAGAGGGAAGGAAGAAAGAAAGGGAGGAAGGACAGAGAGAATGAAGGAAGGATGGAAGAAAGGGAGGAAGGAAGGAGGGAAGGACGGAAGAACGGACAGAATGAAGGAATAATGGGAGGAAGGACAGAATGGGAGAAAGGAAAGATCGAAGGAAGGAAGGAAGGAAGGAAGGAAGGACAGAATGAAGGAATAATGGGAGGAAGGACAGAATGGGAGAAAGGAAAGATGGGAGGAAGGAAAGATGGAAGGAAGGAGGGAAGAAAAGAGGGAAGGAAGAAAGAAAGGAAGGAAGGACGGACAGAATGAAGGAAGGAAAGAAGGAACGAAGGAAGGACAGAATGAAGGAAGGAAGGGAGGAAGGACAGAAGGAAGGAAAGTCAGAAGGAAGAAAGGGAGGAAGGAAGGACGGACAGAATGAAGGAAGGATGGAAGAAAGGGAGGAAGAACAGACGGAAGGAAAGTCAGAAGGGAGGAAGGAAAGATGGAAGAAAAGAGAGAAGGAAGAAAGGAAAAAGGACACAGGAAGGAAAGTGGGCCAGATTGGACTCCTCGGCGGGCCGGTTCTGGCCCACGGGCCGCATGTTTGACACCCCTGGTTTAAAACATCCAATAAAATAGCTAATATTTCTTAACCTTTGTGCTTTAACCTGTTTATCACACAGTGTGCTGCCATTGTAATGTATGCACTACCTTTAAACCAGAGGTGTCAATCAAGGGCCACATACAGACATCTCATGTGGGCCGGATCATTAAAAAGATGGAAAGAAGGAATGAAAAGAAGACTGGAAGGACAAATGGAAGGAAGGAAGGAAGGATGGAAGGAAGGAAGGAAGGACAGAATGAAGGAATAATGGGAGGAAGGACAGAATGAGAGAAAGGAAAGATGGAAGGAAGGAGGGAAGAAAAGAGGGAAGGAAGAAAGAAAGGAAGGAAGGACGGACAGAATGAAGGAAGGAAGGGAGGACAGAATGAAGGAAGGAAGGATGGAAGAAAGGGAGGAAGGACAGAAGGAAGGAAAGTCAGAAGGAAGAAAGGGAGGAAGGAAGGAGGGAAGAAAAGAGGGAAGAAAGAAAGGAAGGAAGGACGGACAGAATGAAGGAAGGAAGGAAGGATGGAAGAAAGGGAGGAAGAACAGAAGGAAGGAAAGTCAGAACGGAGGAAGGAAAGATGGAAGAAAAGAGAGAAGGAAGAAAGGAAAAAGGACACAGGAAGGAAAATGGGCCAGATTGGACTCCTCGGCGGGCCGGTTCTGGCCCACGGGCCGCATGTTTGACACCCCTGCTTTAAAACATCCAATAAAATAGCTTTGAAATTTGGGTGTAGTGCAGCTTTAAATCATGCACACACACACTCACATGCACACACACTCACACACACACTCACACACACACACACACTCACACACACACACACACTCACACACACACACACACACACACACACACACGCACACACCCAGCCAGCCATGTGGGTCTATTTGGGTCATAGCTGAAATGAAAGTGTTGTCGCAGACAGTAACAGACAGTTACACCAACACAGATTCTCTCTCAGCTCTGCTCTCAATGTGTGTGTGTGTGTGTGTGTGTGTGTGGCGTGTGTGCGTATATATTTATATATATGTGTGAGTGTGTGTGTGTGTGTGTGTGTGAGTGTGTGTGGTATATATATATTTATATACGTGTGTGTGTGTTCATGCTCCTGTCAGCTGCGCTCCTCTTGTCGGGCCACGTTTGGACAAGTGCGTCAGCGTCCCCCTCCTTTAGTGCTGTCATGTTTATTCTCGGCTGTATACCTTTATGTTTGTGCGTCGTATTAACCTATATTAACACGGTGAGGCGGCGTACAGACACCGCCTGACTCCTCCGCATCAAAGCCGCCGCAGCCGTTTGAGTCTGTCACATCTAACTAGACTAACGTGTTTTTCTTTACATTCCCCGCGCGCCGCCGGGTCGCCGGAGCAAGATGCAAACTCCCCTGTGTAATACGAGCGAGGTTTGAAGAGTGATTCTGGCGGCGCAGACTGCATTAGGAGGCAGATCTGTGTGCAGATGTGTGCTGGTGCAGTGATGTTATATAATGTTCTTAGCGTTTTGTTTTAACCTCGGCGGGGCAGCAGATGGGTGCGGTTCAACAAGGCAAGGAAAACACACACCCGTCTGCTGTTTAAAGGGCCAATATGTCACATTTTACTCTTAGTTTTCAGGTCAAATGATGTTACAGTGGAAAAATAACGGTTTTCTCTGAACTCTACTTATCCCCCCCCTCAGGTGTTCACTGAGTCTCCTCTTTGACTCTGACTACACGTATGTTAAATTGACGATTTCGAATCACTCCCCCCCCTCCTCCCTCCTCCCTCTCCCAGAAGCTCTCTGCAAATTTAAAGTCAGAGAGATTGAGGCTATACATCTGCTCTATAACAACAACTAAAAAAATCACTGTACTCTAGATTAGATGGTACACGCAGGCCCCTTGGTGAGTTTTGAGTTCAATCAGAGGCCGAGCTGAACTCAGACACACACACACACACACACACACACACACACACACACACACACACACACACACACACACACACAGACTCTCCTACAGACATCACAGCTAATGTACAGTTGGTGTTTCGGCTTTGGGATCATATAAACACGAGCGGTGAAACTGTCAAATACATACGGATTGCAAAGGCAAAAATTCACTTTACATTAATATCTGAAGTGTGTGTTTATAAAGACGGATGTAGAGAGGTGTGATGTCACTCGTTGGTTTGAAGCCCAGAGTTGCAGCTTACTGGGAACATCGAGCTCTGCAACGAAACAAGGCAAGTAACATTAAACTTTGTGAAATATTGAGACAATAGTCCGACTGTCAATCACAGCTGTCAATCAACGCCCACATAGCAGCAGGCAGGGGTTCTGGTCCTCTGAAATGAGGCCAACCAGGAAGTAACTTAGAGCTGCATTCTATCAAAAGGCCACCAGGGGGCGACCGTCTCTATACAAGTCAATGGAGAATTCACCAACTTCTCACTTGATTTCTAACCTCAGTAAACGTTTTCAAAATGTGTTTATGGTCTCAATCGCTAGTTTAAAGCCTTCTTCAATGCAGTATGATGTTCATTTGGGACATTTTGGCCTCCCTGATTTTATATGTGATGATAAAGCAGGGTATGCATTAGGGCGTGGCTACGTCCTGATTGACAGGTTGATTGCCCAATGTCCTCGAGATCCAGCCCTCGCAACCATAGCAACCTCCCCGCTCCGCCATGGCTCCGCCTCATGGCCATATAAGTAGAATCCGTGTTTTTTATTTTTCCCAGCATGCACCTGAAATTTTCAAGATGGCGCTGCCTAGATTAGAAACTATTGGCTTCCGAGCAGCAGTCCACAAACCAATGGGTGACGTCACGGATGTTACGTCCATTTCTTTTATACAGTCTATGCATAGCAGACATCAATGCTTCTATAAGTCTTCAAATCTTATTAACGGAGCAAAATGACCACCAGCACATTTAAAAGAGGGCCTGAATTTAAGTATTTCTAGAGAGGAGTCGAGGCTTTTTCAGGTACTTCATCCTCAAGTCGAGGTAGCTGCTGATTGGTCTGAACACACCTTTAAATCCAGTATATCTGTGGTATATCACCTCCTGAAGGGGTGTCGAAATTTACTGTGAACTCATCTCTAAGGCGGGCGGAGTTCACATAAGAGTCAGTCAAGAATAATGAGTCTGAATCACTGTGTTAGTTTCTTCTGTTCAAGTATGAAGTGTAATTAACCCCTCCTGTTGTCCTCGAGTCAAGGGAGGAAGGTAGGAAGGAAAGGAGGAAGAGAGAGAGAAAGAAGGAAGGAAGGAAGGAAGGGAGGGACGAAGGGGAAGGAAGGAAGGAGGGAGGCAGGGGAAGGAAGGGAGGAAGAAGGAAGGACGGAGGGAGGCAGGGGAAGAAAGGAAAGGAGGGCGGGAGGAAAGACAGGAGGAAGAAGGAAGGGAGAAAGAAGGAAGGAAGGGAGGAAGAAGGAAGGAAAGGAGAAGAAGAAAGGAAAGGAGGGAGGAAGGAATGAAGGAAGGAAGGGAGAAAGAAGGGAGGAAAAAGGAAGGAGGGAGGCAGGGGAAGGAAGGAAGGGAGAAAGAAGAAAGAAAGGGAGAAAGAAGGAAGGGAGGAAGGAAAGGAGGAAGGAAAGAAAGGAGGGAGGAAAGAAGGAACAGTCAAAAGACCCGGGGAGGACGACAGGAAGGCTAAAACAGTTTATATTATATTTTTCTTTATTAAATGTATTTCTCTGTTTGTCTTTGTTCCGTTTTATATCAGGAGGTGTTTTAACATTTTTTTCATATATCAGTAAAATGGATAAAATATTAGTTTTATCCAGTTAAACAGCACAAAGTAAAACTTTAAATCCTAATATAGACTCAAATCAACACACAACTAAAGAAATCATCTCAAGAAGTAAAAAAAAAAAAAAAAAAAGAACATTTTGGTTACATCTCTTTTGTTGTGAGCGGCAGTTTGTATTTTTCTGGTCACTCAGTTTGTGATCACATTCGCTTTCAACCCAAAAAACAACCCCCCAAAAAAAAAAGAACAAAAAAAAGCAGATGACAGAAAAGAGTATTATAATTATTTTACAGGACATAAGAATCACTGTGTTAGTTTCTTCTGTTCGAGTATGAAGTGTAATTAACCCTCCTGTTGTCCTCGAGTCAAGGGAGGAAGGTAGGAAGAAGGAAGGAAAGGAGGAAAGGAGGGAGGAAGAAAGATAGGAAGGAAGGGAGGAAAGAAAGAAGGAAAGGAGGGAGGAAGGAAGAAGGAAGGAAATGAGGAAGGAGGAAGGAAGGAAGTAAAGAAGGAATGAAAGGAGGGAGGAAAGAAGGAGAAGGAAGGAAGGGAGGAAGAAGAAAGGAGGAAGGAAGGGAGAAAGAAGGAAGGAAGGAAAGGAGGGAGGAAGGAGGCTAGGAGGGAGGGAGGAAAGACGGGAGGAAAAAGGAAGGAAGGGAGGAAGAAGGAAGGAAAGGAGGGAGGGAGGAAGGAAGGTAGGGGCAAGGGAGAAGGAAGGAAGGGAGAAAGAAGAAAGGAGGAAGGGAGGCAGGAAGGAAGGTAGGAAGGGAGAAAGAAGAAAGGAAAGAAGGGAGGAAGAAGGAAGGAAGGAGGGAGGCAGGGGAAGGAAGGAAAGGAGGGCGGGAGGAAAAAGGAAGGAGGGAGAAAGAAGAAAGGAAGGAAGAAAGAAGAAAGGAAATAAGGGAGGAAGAAGGAAGGAAAGGAGGAAGGAAGTACATGTATTGTTCTGTGTGTCTTTGTTGTATCGTTCCACTTTATGTCCGAAGATGTTTTAACATTTTTTCATATATTTTAGTAAAATGGATAAAATATTAGTTTTATCCAGTTAAACAGCACAAAGTAAAACTTTAAATCCTAATATAGACTCAAATCAACACACAACTAAAGAAATCATCTCAAGAAGTTAAAAAAAAAAAAAAAAAAAAGAACATTTTCGTTACATCTCTTTTGTTGTGAGCGGCAGTTTGTATTTTTCTGGTCACTCAGTTTGTGATCACATTCGCTTTCAACCCAAAAAAACAACCCAAAAAAAAAAAAAAGAACAAAAAAAAGCAGATGACAGTAAAAGAGTATTATAATTATTTTACAGGACATAAGAATCACTGTGTTAGTTTCTTCTGTTCGAGTATGAAGTGTAATTAACCCTCCTGTTGTCCTCGAGTCAAGGGAGGAAGGTAGGAAGAAGGAAGGAAAGGAGGAAGAGAGAAAGAAGGGAGAAAGAAGGAAGGAAGGAAGGTAGGAGGGAGGAAGGTAGGAAGAAGGGAGGAAAGAAGGAGGGAAGGGAGGAAGAAGGAAGGAAGGGAGGAAGAAGAAAGGAAAGGAGGGAGGAAGGAAGGGAGGGAGGAAAGAAGGAAGGAAGAAGCAAGGAAGGGAGGAAGGGAGGAAGAGGGAAGGAAGGAAAGGAGGGCAGGAGGAAGGAAGGTAGGAGGGAGGGAGGAAAGACGGGAGGAAGAAGGAAGGAAGGGAGGAAAGAAGGAGGGAAGGGAGGAAGAAGGAAGAAAGGGAGAAAGAAGAAAGGAAAGAAGGGAGGAAGAAGGAAGGAAGGAGGGAGGGAGGAAAGACGGAAGGAAGGGGAAGGAAGGGAGGAAGGAAAGAAGGAACAGTCAAAAGACCGGGAGAACGACACAAAGGCTAAAAACAGTTTATATTATATTATTCTTTATTAAATGTATTGTTCTGTGTGTCTTTGTTGTATCGTTCCGTTTTATATCAGGAGATGTTTTAACATTTGTTCATATATCAGTAAAATGGATAAAATATTAGTTTTATCCAGTTAAACAGCACAAAGTAAAACTTTAAATCCTAATATAGACTCAAATCAACACACAACTAAAGAAATCATCTCAAGAAGAAAAAAAAAAAAAGAACATTTTGGTTACATCTCTTTTGTTGTGAGCGGCAGTTTGTATTTTTCTGGTCACTCAGTTTGTGATCACATTCGCTTTCAACCCAAAAAACAACCCAAAAAAAAAAAGAAAGAACAAAAAAAAGCAGATGACAGAAAAGAGTATTATAATTATTTTACAGGACATAAGTTGTGCCATTGATCAGTCGAGCAGACAGACTGAAGTCACTTGATGACTCACATAAAACAAACCACTGAAAATATTGTTCAAAGACTTTTTGATCAGAGCGGAAGACATTTAACCAAATCCCCAAATATAGAGAAGTCAGCGCTGCAGTATGGGACAGATAATCCTGCAAAACCTCCAACAATCAGCGAGTTCAGCACGCAGCAGAGTAAACATGTGTGTGTGTGTGTGTGTGTGTGTGTGTGTGTGTGTGTGTGTGTGTGTGTGGAAGTGAGCCGTGTGTGTTTTTTCTTCTTCTTTTTTTTTTTTTTGGTGTTTCTGACACCTTCTTGCAGCGCTGCAGCCTGTCAGATGTCTTGTCTTCAGATACTCTGACAGATTGGGATGTTAAAACTGTGATTTCAGCCCGGTTACATCAACCCCCTCCCTTCCCTTCACTACCACACACACACACACACACTGCAACCCCCCCCCCCGCCCCCCTTTTTTACGCTCCGCACCAGCCGAGCCATTTAAGATATTGTCAAAGGGAATTATAGCTTGTCCTCGAATCGCTCAGGATACATCTACCTCCCTCCTCCTCTTCCTCCTCCTCCCCTTCCTCCTCCTCTTCCTCCTCCTCCCCTTCCTCCTCCTCTTCCTCCTCCTCCTCCTCCTCTTCCTCCTGCCGGCTCACCTGGGGAGAAGCAGTGGGAGCTACAGGAAGAGGTCAGGTGACGCGTCTCAGTTCAGTCTACTGTACTTTCAAATCAATTCGCATTTCTCTCAAGAGCCGAGCTGACAAACATGTTTCCGTCTATTCCTGGAGTCGCCAGACAGAAAGAAGCTGTCTTCATGTTGCTTTTAAATGACTTTGACAAATCAGGTTCGAGGTTGGGCCGATTCGTCAGCGCTGATAATACGACGACCCTCCGGATTGTCACAATTTGTCGTCAATTTGATGAAGGTGAAAAGTGTGTTTTCACTCTGATGAGGAGAGAGTGATGAAGCGAGCGTGTTTTATTGTTTCAGTCGTGTGAAATCAGACAAACTGATGAATTAGTTAGGGAAGAAAGAAAGGAAGGAAGGAAGGATGAAATAAAGGGAGGAAGGAAGGAAAGATTGGAAGGAAGGATGGAAGAAAGGAACGAAGAAAGAAAGAAAGAAAGAAAGAAAGAAAGAAAGGAAAAGAAGACAGGAAAGAAAGAAAGGGAGGAAGGAAGGAAAGACTGGAAGGAAGGAAGGAAGGAAGGAAGGAAGGAAGAAAGAAAGACAAACAGAAGGAAGGAAGGAAGGAAGGAAGGAAGGAAAGATTGGAAGTAAGGATGGAAGAAAGGAAAGACAAACGGAAGGAAGGAAGGAAGGAAGGAAAGGAAAAGAGGACAAGAAAGAAAGAAAGGGAGGAAGGAAGGAAAGACTGGAAGGAAGGAAGGAAGGAAGAAAGGAAAGAAGGAAGGAAGGAAAGGAAAAGCAGACAGGAAAGAAAGAAAGGGAGGAAGGAAGGAAGGATTGGAAGGAAGGAAAGGAAAGGAAAGGAAAAGAGGACAAGAAAGAAAGAAAGAGAGGAAGGAAAGATTGGAAGGAAGGAAAGACGAACAGACGGAAGGAAGGAAGGAAGGAAGAATGAAACCTGGTTGGGCCGATTCGTCAGCGCTGATAATACGACGACCCTCCGGATTGTCACAATTTGTCGTCAATTTGATGAAGGTGAAAAGTGTGTTTTCACTCTGATGAGGAGAGAGTGATGAAGCGAGCGTGTTTTATTGTTTCAGTCGTGTGAAATCAGACAAACTGATGAATTAGTTAGGGAAGAAAGAAAGGAAGGAAGGAAGGATGAAATAAAGGGAGGAAGGAAGGAAAGATTGGAAGGAAGGATGGAAGAAAGGAACGAAGAAAGAAAGAAAGAAAGAAAGAAAGAAAGAAAGGAAAAGAAGACAGGAAAGAAAGAAAGGGAGGAAGGAAGGAAGGAAGGAAAGGAAAAGAGGACAAGAAAGAAAGAAAGAGAGGAAGGAAAGATTGGAAGGAAGGATGGAAGAAAGGAAAGACGAACAGACGGAAGGAAGGAAGGAAGAATGAAACCTGACAAATCAGGTTCGAGGTTGGGCCGATTCGTCAGCGCTGATAATACGACGACCCTCCGGATTGTCACAATTTGTCGTCAATTTGATGAAGGTGAAAAGTGTGTTTTCACTCTGATGAGGAGAGAGTGATGAAGCGAGCGTGTTTTATTGTTTCAGTCGTGTGAAATCGGACAAACTGATGAATTAGTTATGGAAGAAAAGAAAGGAAGGAAGGAAGGATGAAATAAAGGGAGGAAGGAAGGAAAGATTGGAAGGAAGGATGGAAGAAAGGAACGAAGAAAGAAAGAAAGAAAGAAAGAAAGATAGGAAAAGAAGACAGGAAAGAAAGAAAGGGAGGAAGGAAGGAAAGACTGGAAGGAAGGAAGGAAGGAAGGAAGAAAGGAAGGAAGGAAGGAAGGAAGGAACGAAGAAAGAAAGAAGAGAAGAAGAAAGAAAGAAAGGAAAAGAAGACAGGAAAGAAATAAAGGGAGGAAGGAAAGATTGGAAGGAAGGATGGAAGAAAGGAAAGACAAACGGAAGGAAGGAAGGAAGGAAGGAAGGAAAGATTGGAAGTAAGGATGGAAGAAAGGAAAGACAAACGGAAGGAAGGAAGGAAAGATTGGAAGTAAGGATGGAAGAAAGGAAAGACAAACGGAAGGAAGGAAGGAAGGAAGGAAGGAAAGGAAAAGAGGACAAGAAAGAAAGAAAGGGAGGAAGGAAGGAAAGACTGGAAGGAAGGAAGGATGGAAGAAAGGAAAGACGAACCGAAGGAAGGAAGGAAGGAAGGAAGCAAGGAAGGAAAGGAAAAGCAGACAGGAAAGAAAGAAAGGGAGGAAGGAAGGAAGGAAGGAAAGGAAAAGAGGACAAGAAAGAAAGAAAGAGAGGAAGGAAAGATTGGAAGGAAGGATGGAAGAAAGGAAAGACGAACAGACGGAAGGAAGGAAGGAAGAATGAAACCTGACAAATCAGGTTCGAGGTTGGGCCGATTCGTCAGCGCTGATAATACGACGACCCTCCGGATTGTCACAATTTGTCGTCAATTTGATGAAGGTGAAAAGTGTGTTTTCACTCTGATGAGGAGAGAGTGATGAAGCGAGCGTGTTTTATTGTTTCAGTCGTGTGAAATCGGACAAACTGATGAAGTAGTTATGGAAGAAAGGAACGACGAATGAAAGGAACGACGAACGAAAGGAAGGAAGGAAGGAAGGATGAAATGAAGGATGAAATAAAGGAAAAGAAGACAGGAAAGAAATAAAGGGAGGAAGGAAGGAAAGATTGGAAGTAAGGAAAGACAAACGGAAGGAAGGAAGGAAGGAAGGAAGGAAGGAAAGAAGACAGGAAAGAAATAAAGGGAGGAAGGAAGGAAAGACTGGAAGGAAGGATGGAAGAAAGGAAAGACGAACGGAAGGAAGGATGGAAGGAAGGAAAGAAGGAAGGAAGAAAGGAAGAAAGAAAGAAAGGAAAAGAAGACAGGAAAGAAGTAAAGGGAGGAAGAAAGGAAAGATTGGAAGGAAGGAAGGAAGGAAGAATGAAACCTGACAAATCAGGTTCGAGGTTGGATTGTCACAATTTGTCGTCAATTGATGGAGGTGAAAAGTATAAGAAGAAAGAGAGGAAGGACAGAAGGAAGGTAGGAAGGAAGGACAGAAGGAAGAAAGGAAGGAAGGACAGAAGAAAGAAGGAAGGTAGGAAGGAAGGACAGAAGAAGAAAGGGAGGACGGACAGAAGGAAGAAAGGTAGGAAGGACAGATGGAAGGAAGGAAAAAAACACAGGAAGGAAAGTGGGCCGGATTGCACCCCTCGGCGGGGCCGGTTCTGGCCCACGGGCCGCATGTTTGACACCCCTGCCTTAAAGCCTCCAATAAGGGAACGAGTCACTAAACAATATCTGAATTTAACCTTCCTGTCGATCCTCCCGGGTCAAATTGACCCGTCTGTTTTGACTGTTCCTTCCTTCCTTCCTTCCTTCCTTCCTTCCTTACTTCTCTGCTTCCTCTCTCCTTCTTTCTTTCTTTCCTTCTTCTCTCTTTCTTCCCTTCCTCCATCTCCCTTTCTTCCTTCCTTCTTTCCTTCCTTCCTCCCTCCCTCCTACCTTCTTTCCTTCCTTACTTCTTTCCTCCGTCCTTCCTTCCTTCCTTCCGTCCTCCATCCCCCTTTCTTCCTTCTGTCGTTCCTTCTTTCTCTCTCCTTCCTTCCTTCCTTCCTTCCTCCCTCCCTGCCTTCTTTCCTTTACTCCCTTCCTCCCTTCCTTCCTTGACTCGAACACAACAGGAGGGTTAAAAGTCGTATTTTAGCTTCACTTAAAGCAGCAGTTTGGTATTTAATGAGTAAATGCATTGTTTCATTTTATTTCTCCATCTCTTTCGGTCGTGCATTTTAATTCATTTGTCTCGTGTCACATTTTTTTAACTGTTTTGATCTTGTTTCTATGGTAACGTATTACTGCTATGACAAAAAAAAAAAAGGCTCTTTCAGTTTCTTGTTATAACAAACAAACATGTTTCCCTTTTTAACAAGATCATTCTCACAGTAGAGCCAGATACTTAAATATTAGTTAAATATTTGTAGAATTCACTTTGAATTGTTTTAAAGGATCAGTCTGGGGATTACATTTATTTTTCTTACAGTCAACAAATCAAACCAGTAATGAAATGATCTACTAACATGTGTGTGTTTCTAAAGTCTGAAAAATCTTATTCCTCCATCGTCGTCCAAAAACTCTTAACCCTTAAACAGGCAACGTGCACCAGGAGATACAGATTCTTTAAACCTTCCTGTCGTCCTCACCGGGTCAAATTGACCCCTTCTGTTTTGACTGTTCCTTCTCTCCTCCCTTACTTCCTTCCTTTTTTCCAACCCTTCCTTCCTTCCTTCCTTCCTTTTCTTCCTCCCTTCCTTCCTTCCTCCCTCCTTCCGTTCCTTCTTCCTTCCTTCCTCCCTCCTTTCCTTCCTTCTTCCTCCCTCCTTCCTTTCCATCCTTCTTCCTCCCTTCCTTCCTACCTTCCTTCCTTCCTCCCTTCCTTCCCTTCCTTCCTCCCTTCTTCCATCCTTTCCTTCCTTCTTCCCTCCTTTCCCTCCTTTCCTTCCTTCCTTCCTTCCTTCCTTCCCTCCCTCCCTTCCTTCCTTTCCTTCCTTTTTCCTTCCTTCTTCCCTCCTTCCTTCCCTTCCTTCCTCCCTTCTTCCCTCCTTTCCTTCCTTCCTTCCTTCCTTTAGGTGCAAATGAAATAACTAGTAAGGATTTTTTACATCTAATTTTCCACTCCTTCCTGTTTAAGGGTTAAAACACGACACAAACTCTTCTAAATAAAGGAACTAACTGCGCTGGGTCAGTCTCTGTAGAGTAGTTCAGTGTAAGGCCGATATCACAGTGGGGCTCATTGACATTTTCAATAGTTTGTTGGTTTCGGGGGTTGGTTGGGATATAATGTATGTACTGGGTGACATGTTCCTTCATTATAAAGAGTTTGGTCACATTAGTTTGTTTCATGAAGGCTCCAAAGACTAATAACATTAGTGATCATGTTTTCATTCTCTGTGGAGTAGTTCAGTGTAAGGCCGATGCTACCGAGCTCTGTTTCGTTAGCTTGTTGTGCTACATATTACAACCTCTTTACAAAAGAATGCAGTACTATAGTTGCTGTTATTAGTCTTTGGAGCCGTTTCTGAACAAACTAACTGGAAGAACATATCACCCAGTACATTTATTATATCCCACAAAAACCTGCAAAACCAACAAACTATTAAAAATGTCAATGTGATATCTGCTTTACACAGAACTACTCTACAGAGACTGAAACTTAGTTTTAGTTTTTCAGGTATTAAGAGAAAGTCTTGACTTGTAGAAGCTGAAAGGGATGAAAGAATGTGTGACACCAAATATGTTTTATCATATCATATATAAGTCCTTTTAATTTCATTCTTTAACCACGAAGCATAGCGGCTGCTGCAGGACAGGAAGTAATCGAAACTTAATTTATCTGCAATTCAGTTTAGTTTTAGTTATTTTTACATTGTTCATTGAAGTTTTTATTTTAATTTCAGTTAACTAAATTATTTTTTCATTGCTAGTTTTAGTCTTAGTTTTCGTTAACTATAATAACCCTGGTGCAGATACGCTTCCATACTAAAGGCCCACTGACTGGAAATTTTGAAATATTTCCACTAGGGCCCGGACCAATACTGGATTTTTGGGGCAGATGTCAATACCGATATTAGGGAGTGAAAAAATGCCGGTATCGATATATCGGCCAAAAGATATAGTTTATATACAGACTACTGATAAACCCTCCCAACACACACATCCTGGGACTAAGAGCAATACTGAGGAACATACATGCTGCACTACTTATACATCTATTTATTCATTTATCTGTAATATATACATACATTATATATATTGGGGAATGCTAAAAAAAAAGGAAGGAAGGATGGATGAAAGAAAGGAAAAGAATACAGGAAAGAAAGATAAGGAGGAAGGAAAGATTGGAAGGAAGGATGGAAGAAAGGAAAGACGAACGGAAGGAAGGAAGGAAGGAAGGAAAGATTGGAAGGAAGGAAGGAAGGAAAAATTGGAAGGAAGAAAGGAAGAAAGGAAAGACGAACGGAAGGGAGGAAGGAAGGAAGGAAAGGAAAGGAAAAAAAAGACAGGAAAGAAAGAAAGAGAGGAAGGAAGGAAAGATTGGAAGGAAGGATGGAAGAAAGGAAAGACGAACGGAAGGAAGGAAGGAAGGAAGGAAAGAAAGGAAGGAAAAATTGGAAGGAAGAAAGGAAAGATGAACGGAAGGAAGGAAGGAAGGAAGGCGGGAAGGATGAAAGGAACAAAAAGAAGACAGGAAAGAAAGAAAGAGAGGAAGGAAGGAAGGAAAAATTGGAAGGAAGGATGGAAGAAAGGAAAGACGAATGGAAGGAAGGAAGAAAGGAAATAAAAATCGGTGCATATCAGACAACATAAGCACCAATGTATCTGTCTGGCTCTAATTTCCGAACAGCATTTAGGTTTAAAAAAATGAAATATTGAAAGCACATTCTTTGAGAAAATATGTATTCAAATGGAGATGAGTCATTTTTCTTGCATTCAAATAAATCCAGATAATTATGCAGCGTGTGTGAAAGAAATGTGTTCTCTGTTGTTGATGTTGTGACGGACGTGAAGCTGATAAAAGCAGCAGAGAAGCAGGAAGAAGAAAACAGGACCGGGGTTTGAAGGAGGCAAAACATGCTTTTTGTGATTCTCTCTTATTCATATCCTGATAGTTTTAATTATTATATTACATTTAAAGTGCAACAATGAAATGTAGAAATGTAGAAACTAGGGCTGTCAGCGTTAACGCGTTAATCGAGATTAGATTAATGCAATCCATAATGCTTTAATTTTTTTTAATGGCATTTTAATGTTGCAAGCCTTTTTGTCCCTTCTACTCCCCCGTAGACAGCTCCTCTAGCTGTAGCGCTGTCGGGGAGTTCCTGTCCTCTGAAATGAAGCCAACCAGGAAGTAACTTAGAGCTGCATTCTATCAAAAGGCCACCAGGGGGCGACCGTCTCTATACAAGTCAATGGAGAATTCACCAACTTCTCACTTGATTTCTAACCTCAGTAAACGTTTTCAAAATGTGTTTATGGTCTCAATCGCTAGTTTAAAGCCTTCTTCAATGCAGTATGATGTTCATTTGTGAAATGTTGTCCTCCCTGATTTTATATTTGACGATACAGCAGGCTACGTGGCTACGTCCTGATTGACAGGTTGATTGACCAATGTCCTTGAGATCCAGCCCTCGCAACCAATCGCAGCCTCCCCGCTCCGCCGTTGGTCCCGCCCATACTTCGTCCATGGCCCCGCCTCATGCCCATATAAGTAGAATCCGTGTTCTTTTTTTCCGAGCATGCACCTGAAATTTTCAAGATGGCGCTGCCTAGATTCGAAACTATTGGCTTCTGAGCAGCAGTCCACAAACCAATGGGTGACGTCACGGATGTTACGTCCATTTCTTTTATACAGTCTATGCTGTCGCGCTATGCTTTGAAGTGGCCTCCTGCAGTAAACCTACCGCGCTGATGGAAAGTAAGAGAGCTACTGGACTTTTGAACGGCTTGTTTAACTTTAAAACACTTCCAGACGCTTCAGTTGACAAGTCAAAAGTAAAATGCAACCTGTGTCAAACGGAGTTTAACTACCACCGGAGTACGTGGAGTTTGAGTTAGCACCTCCACGCTAAACACCCAGGTGCAGCCAAGCCAGCCTCAGCTCCACCAAAGGACCATTTTGGAGTGTGGGAGTCGCAGCAGAGCCGTGATTGATTCCCAGTTAAGACACTCTGGTAAGAAATGCTTTACATTATGGGCTTAAAACTGCCTTCAAATGGAAAATAACAGGATTTTAACATGCAATTCAAAATGCCATTAATCGTGATTAACTATGGAAATTCTGCGATTAATCTCAATTAAAAAATAATCGTTTGACAGCCCTAGTAGAAATGCTTCCTAAAAGTTGACATTTTGGGGTAAAGAAGGAGGGAAAAAGAAGTAAAATTTTACTACTACCAGAGTGGGCTCATCGGGGGGCGGGGCTTAAAGAGACAGGAGGTAAAACAGCCTGTTAATAGACAGAGTTTTTAATTATGAATCATGTGAAGATATTCCAGTAGAGACTCAGAATATAAATATAAAGCTGTAAATATGCAGAATAGATCCTCTTTAAAGCAGATTATTAGGACATATTAAGAAAAATCCCACCCATGTTAAGACCCTTAATACTGTCTTACCACAGAAGAAGAAGAGGAGGAGGAGGATGAGGAGGCTGCACCATCAGCAGCCTCTGGTTGATTCCTGACGAGGGACGAAACGTTATTAATGTGGTGGGTTATTAAATGTGAGGGGTAAAATACACTAGTACAGCTAAATTATTCACACAAACACACACACACACACACACACAGTAGAACAGGGGGGTCACACTCATTTTCATTCAAGGGCCACATACAGTCTGATCTGATCTGATGTGGGCTGGTCTATTAAAAAGAGAGGAAGGAAGCAAGGAAGCAAGGAAGGAAGGAAGGAAAATAGTAAGGAAGAAAGAAAGAAAGGATAAGAAGACAAGAAGATGGAAGAAAGGGTGGAAGGAAGGAATGAAGGAAGGAAGAAAGAGAGGAAGGACATATGGAAGAAAGGAAAAGAAGACAGTAAGGAAGAAAGGAAGGAAGCAAGGAAAGATGGAGGGAAGGAAGGACAGACGAACTGAAGGAAGGAAGGAAGGAAGATAGAAGAAAGAGAGGGAGGAAGGAAGGAAGGAAGGAAGGAAAAGAAGACAGGAAGGAAAGATGAAGAAAGAGAGGGAGGAAGAAAGGAAGGAAGGAAAGATGGAACGAAGGAACGACAGACAAATGGAAGGAAGGAAGGAAAGAAAGAAGACAGAAGAGAGAAGAAAGTGAGGGAGGAAGAAAGTAAGAAAGTGAGGAAGGAAGGAAGGAAGGAAGGGAGGAAGGAAAGAAGGAAGGGAGCTGCTGTAGCATTTTATATAAAAAGAATCAATTAAAGGACGAATCTGTGTTAATCTTATTTCTGACTTTGTGATTTTCAAAGAAACATTTTCTCACTGGAGAGCGTTTATGTGTCTACGTGTGGAGAGACAGCTGATATTAAAACACACACACACACACACACACACACACACACACTGTCATATTTACACAGCTCATACTGATGAATCATAGAAACGCCTTCACTT